>JAQOWM010000194.1:505000-631998 GCA_029041755.1 Resseliella maxima
AACATACAAGATCACGTTTCCGTCGCCATACGTCATTCAGGTAAATTAAACAATACGGTGTACGTGCGTTGAATATTTTTTTTTTTTTTTTTCTTTCCCCGAAATACGAGACCGATAAGGCGATAACATCAATGATATATTATCAGTCATCATTGCTACAGACGATGTTATGTTCAGTTCATGTTCATGTGATGTACTATCGCTCGCTATCACAATCAATTCAGATGCAAACACAACATCGTTTCATTTCTTTTTTGTTTCCCCTTTCATTTGTTTTTTTCTTGTCTTTTCTTGTCTGTTTTATTCAGTCGTACGTTTAATGTTCGATCCAATTTTAGGCGCAATTTGACGCAATAAATTACATAATAAAAATTTGATAAGAAATTTCTACCGAAATTTAGACAAACCAATTTAGACAAAGTAAGAATGAATGGAGATAAAAGAAAAAAGAAAAAAAAAAAGAAAGAAAAGAGAGAAGAAATAAATGGGTACACAGTACACAGTACACAGTACAAACAATAAAGTTTGAGTCATAATTTTTTGATTATGCATTTTTTTTTTTTTTTTTTGTGCTCATGTATTCAAGTACTTAGATGAGCATGTACATTTCTTGATTGTTTTTTTTTTTTTATTTTTTATTTTTTTGCTTTCCTACAATCGTCGTTATTTCATTTGTGTTGTTTTGCTGGTTTTGTTCTATTTCACTTCGAATGACAGACACTTTGGCGAGATGAAAAAACACTGGAGCACACAATGCGGTGCTAATGACTTTGAAAATCAACATGAATTTAAACGAGTCTCCAATTTCAGTATTAGTTCCCAATGTTTCACGATTTTATTCATTCCATACAAATACTCTGAATGATGGAGATGGATCTCGTCTATTTTGTCTTTTCGTGTGTTTTTTTTCTCTCTCTCTTTTTACTCCAGTGTACGAAATAAAGACAATTTTTAAATGTTGCCAAAAAAAAAAATTAAATCAAATAAAATTTCTCTTTTGATTTGCGCCTGAAATCGATAGCTTTTTCTTTATTGACTTTTGCTTGTGTTGAAAAGTTCTGCAAGAGGTAAACGATTGAATTCGATTGGACGTAAGATTTTTTTTTTTTTTTTTTTTTTTTTTAATATTTACAGAGAGATTATTCATTTAGAATCGAAAATTGACTATAAAATTGATGATGTTTGTTTTAAAATCATTTTTCTATTAGCCATTTTGACAATTTTGACAATTTTCATTCAGAATAAATATGATTTGTTAACACTTACCAAGCATTTTACTTAAATCAGCATTATGTAAATCTGGATTTTCATCGGCCAATTTTTTTCGTTCCACTTTGGCCCACACCATAAATGCATTCATTGGACGTCGAATTCTCGCCTCTTTTGCACTTTTTAATGCATTTGATGCACTCATTTTTCCACCCGATGCACCGCCACCACTACTGTTTGTATTACTTGGATACGCCTGTCGTTGCAACATTCCTGCGAATAAAATAAAAAAAAAAGAAAAAAAAAAATAAAAAATAAATGCAAATGATTCTCAAAATGTCTCATTTTTTGTTTTAATAAAATAAAACAGTGTAAATTTTCTCCTCATCTTTATCAATTACCACTTGCATAATGTAAAAAAGATGGATTATCAGAAAGAACCATGATTCGATATTTGTATTAACACACAAAGATAAAGAAGCTAAGATATAACACAAGTTTTTCAAAAAATGAATTTTGGAACTTTCAAAAGAATTTAATTAATTTAAAATTTCAAATTTCCGTTCCAATTCCAATACTAAAGGAATTTTATAAGATCTCTAAGAATATTATTGTTTTATTAGACTTCAAAGCAAGGGGATTTGACTTTGTCGAATGGTTACGAATAATTGGAATGCTTCCATAAACATATAGAATTCGCGAATGCGAATTTCGTATAGAAATTCTTAAGGTTAACATTGAATGGAATTCACGAAGGAGGATGGAAAGAGCAAACCCCCCCAAAGAAAAACGAAAATAAACAACAAGAATCTATCGTCAAAATATCCGCAAACCGTGTACGCGAATTTCTTATGCAAAATGTGGTGAATAAAATGACAGTTAAACAATTGGTTTGGTGTGGAGAGTTTCATTGCACTTTTGCAATTTTTTCATTTAAACAAAACATTTCTCCGAAAACAAAAATTACCAAAAAAAAAAAAAAGATCAACTGATTTATTCAAACAATTTAATCGTTTTTGAATTAAACAAACCGCTCGTCTTCTATATTTAAAAAAAAAAAAAGAATTTTAGATTTGCTTAAATGTGTGTTTGAAATTGAATCATAATCATAATTAAAATAATGAGATCGTTGTGCGAGAGAGAGCGAGAGATGGAATACTTTCGTCAAAATAGTCGTGCCTATAACCGAGTATGCAAATTTACAAATAACCTGTAATTGTTTGTTTGTAGTTTCATAGAAATTTGTCTTTATAGTTGATGCGTATGATCAGTTTCACAACAGGATAGCCTTTGAACCAATCGCAAAGTATGCAAATATTATTGACGCACCATTGTAATGCAAACACTCGATATGATAACAAATATTCGAACACATGTTTATATAGCCAATTGAGCCCTTGATCATTGCTTTGTAGTCAATTAATTTGAGGATAAAAATTGTAAAATTCTACAATGACAACGAACGTCGACGATCGTTAATTTTTTTGTTTTTTTTCTTGAAAATTATTCACTACGAAGATACGATAGATTTTACATCAAAATCTGTAGATTTTGCAATGAGAATTATTCTAATAACAAGAATTAAAGTTTTACACAGATTTCAATTTAAAGTTTAAACCGTTTTTTGTGAGCAGAAAATATGAGATTTTGATAAAATCTCTGCATTTTACAAAAAAAAAAAAAAAAAAAAAAAAATATTTATTTATTCTTGTTGTTATACATCGATTTGTATAAATAACGGTGGCTCCAATTTCATGCTAATAGTAACAATCTTCCTTCTTCAATAAATTTTCTTTCAGTTTTTTCTCTTCTCTCTCTCTCCCTCTCTCTCTCTCTCTATCTCTCTCTCTATCTCTCTCTCTTTCTCTGTCTCTATCTATCTCTATCTCTCTCTCTCTCTCTCTCTATCTCTCTCTCTATCTCTCTCTCCCTCTCTCTCTCTCTCTTTCTCTCTCTTAATTTCTCCATCACTCTCTACATTTTTATTTTTTTCAATATTTTTCTATCTTTATATTCATTTTAAATATTTATTGGAAAAATTCAACGATTATTTTTTTCGAAATTTTGAATTTTCCATTGACCAAAGATAAATGTTCAAAAGATGATAAGATATAAATCCGAAAAAGGTGTATTTGATTTTGTATACATACCATAATTACTACAAAATTCGCTAGAAAATGGTGAATTCATTGGATATCCCCATGAAACAGTGTCATCAACTGGTACCTGATTACTAGTTGCCGATGGACCAAGCGGTGGGAGTATTGTTGTTGGTAAAACATCTGAATACGGTGAATATTGCATTAACGGCGAATTATTTGATAGCATTGGTGAATTGGATGACATTAACGGTGATGATGACAGCATTGAGCTTTGTGATGCTCCAGCAACCATTGGACTATGTGGCGGATTCATTAACATTGGATACATTTGATGATGTGGTGAACTGTAAAAGAAAGTGGTAGAGAAACAAAGAAAAAAAAAAACAGTGAGTTAGCATGAACATCTTTAAAATTGAATCCATCAAGAGATAATAATATTGATTGTTTGTAATTACACTAATATTAACTATGATTTACTCTATTTTCCTCCTTTTCATTTTCTTTCTCTATTTCCATTTTTATAATTTATTCGCATTGTGAACAAAAAGAAGAAAAAATTGGAATTCATATTTAGATGGCAAATTAGAATGTGAAAAGCCCATTAAGAATTCGTGTTACGACCCACAAAAGTCAGATTGGCAATGCTCCACAAGCGGAGTAAGTAAGACGAAATAAGTATGAAATGAGTTGATGAACACAAACACATACACCAACTAGTTGATATAAGCAATAAAATGAGTGCAAAAAAAAAAAAATAGAAGGAAAAGATGAAGCAAAAAGAACAACAACAACAACAACATGACGAGCAGTATAAACATAACAAATCTGACGGGAAAAAAACTCGATGAGAAAATAAACATTGTATTTCGAACGTCATTTTTACTTCAACTGTTTCTGTGTATTATTTGTTTTTTTCCTTATCCGTTGCTAGTGATCCGTGCACTACTTGCTTCAACTGACGAGCAATCGAGAAAATGAAATGTGCGTTTGACGTGAAGCACAAAAGAAAAGACGTAAAGAGACAAAACGACAACAGAAAATGTAAATATGAATAAACGCAACGTCAAACTTTATCACAATGAAAAAAAAAAAGCAACACGAATGCACACAGAAGGAAAGGGAATGACTAAGAGAGTGAAAGAGAGAGAGAGAGGGAGAGAGAGAGAGAGAAAGAAAAAGAGAGTAACGAAAAATGTGTTCATTGCTTATCAAGTTGGAATTCTAGACCGTTTATCTGATATGAACCAAATTTTCACAGGTTAACCACTTCTGAGTCAGTCACAGTTTTGATCGTTGCTTATTTTTTTCTTGTTGATTCTCTCGATACCTCTCGCTCTCTCTCTCTCTCTCTCTCTCTCTCTTTCTCTCTTCCTCTCTCTCTCTTTCTCTCTCTGTCGAATTAAGCTGGTTTTTCAACGTGAAAAACGATAAAAACCCGTTCATCAGATCACTACAATCGCGCGAGCAAAACAGCAATGAAAGGCTGTTTTTGTTGTTTTTTTCTTTTTTTTTTGCTTTTTATTTTCGGAAGAACAACGTATAAATATTTCATCTTCATCTTGTCAGGTCACGCATTTTCAATTGACGAAATAATTCTGGTTTTGCGTTTCTGTCACATATGATGACATTCACACGTGCTTACACTCTCATCAAAACCCTCTATCTCATTCCCTATCTTTTCATCATTTCTTCCTGTTCTCTTAGTGTTCATCTTCAATTTACGGACAAATCTGCTCTTATTTTTTCAGCATTTTATTTTATGATAAGAACCCAAAGTGACATTCATACTTCATTATTTGTATTCTCATCTGTAAGTCAATCTTCTGTTTTCTTCTTATTTTTTTTTTTTGTTATTTTTCGGAACAAACAGCTTGTACTGTTACTATTAGTTTTAACACTCTATATCTTGTGTCACGTACATTACCATCTAACGATCTTTGCACATGGATATCCAGCACAGTTTCAAACTTTCATCTAATCAAACGGAACGATTCACACGAATAAAATCAAGTTCAGCTACTGGTTATTTTTTTATTTTTTTTTTTTTTTTTTTGTCTCTTCTTTTTTGGCCAAACAAATTAACATCAACACCGCTTTCGGCATCTTTTATACTTAAAAAATTTTCTCAGATTCCCATAATTCGTGAACCAAAAAAAAAAAAGTGATTCTTTCTTCACAATATATACACTACTCGTTTTGATGCTACTGAATTTGTTTTCTTTTGAAGCCAAACGTTTTCTTTTAAATCTCACATTTGCCTACAATTCACTAGAATTTAACGGAATTTTTCGTACAACAAACCAATTCGCTGAATTTTAAATAATTTTATACTTTTCTTCTAATTGAGATCATTTAACAACCGATCAACGTTTAATAATATCATTATTGATATCAGATATTGACATGTGGAATATTCAGACATTCGAATTTGACTCATTTCAGTCAAATTTTCCAACAATTTGGAGAATGGAAATGGAAAAAAAATGGAAGAATGATTTAAATTGAAATTTTTTACTGAATTTGAAGTAAACAATCAACAACTCAAATATGCCACCGAATTTTGCTTATTTTGATGATTGCAACTTGTTGATTCACTTGTTTTTTTTTTTTTTTTTTTTTCTTTTCTTTTGGTGAGCACGAAAACACTTCAATTAAATAATGTTTTTTAGTCGATTTGTAAGAATTCTATAGTTTCATGATGATATCATCAAAGATATTGTTATAGGTGGATCGTTTTGTGCCGCAATGCCAAAGTAGAAAGGTTAAATGCCCTGTGAAAATATTATTTGATTGCATATTTTTGCACTTCAAAAGCCAAAACGAGCAAAAATAAAAAAAAAAAAAACAAAAACAAATACAAATACAAATACACACACAAATAATATATATTTGGTTATCCATCGTTTGATGATCATTTTTTTTTTCTTCTTCTTTATTCTCTTTCATTTCCTATGTATTCTTAGCTTATCGACAGTTTTGTGCTCGCAATTCATGCGGGTATTTCATCGTAAGTATTTTGAGCTCATACAGAAGCGTGTTCAACTAATGCCATGAATGAGATAAGAACAATTTCGTGCCCATTACACGTGATTTATAAAATTTCGCAGAAGCATCGAGAAGATGATGACGATGATGATGATGATGATGATGAAGAAGAAGGAGAAGAAGAAAAAGAAGAGTAGAAAGAAAAAAGATATGGAAGATGGAGAGAGAGAGAGAGAGAGAGAGAGAGAGAGAGAGAGAGAGAGAGAGAGAGAGAGAGTGAAAGAGCAAGAAAACTGAAGAGAGAAGATAGAGAGATGGATAGAGAACGAGAGAGAAAGAGAGACAAAGAGATAGACAAAGATAGACTGAGAGAAAGAGAGAGAGGGTGAGAGAGATAAGGAAAGAGAAGAGTGCCACCAACCGCACAAAGTCGTATAAAATGAATAAAAAAGAAATAATCGAATGGAAAAATTGCAAAAATATAAATAAAATAAAGTGAAGCAATGCAGAGAATGAAATAAATAAAGGAGTCGACGAAATTGGTGATCAAGAGTGAGAAAGAGGGGAAAAATGTGCAGAACGTTGACGATTAGCACAGCGACATTACAAGAGGCACAGAAGAGAGAAAAAAAAAAATGAAAAAAAAAGCACTACAAACGAGCAACAGCAACGAAGGATCGGCATGTACCCACAACAAACGAGTCTGCATCTGTGTAGATAAAATAGATTCGACATATGAAAACCGTCCGAATCGAAACGAAAAAAAAAGAAACAAAATAAATAAATACACACGGCAAAATTCTTTGCGCGCTGTGAACTCACAGGGTTTTTGTTTACCGTAATAAATATTGTGGTAGTCATTTGAATATTATGTAGTTTGACAGCTGAATAATTTTTTTTTTTTTCGTTTCGTTTCAATTCGTTTCGTTTTTTTTTTTTTTTTTTTCCTTCATTGTCGACATCTCTGTCTCTCTGTATTTGGTGAATTCTTACACTTGGCCCAGGATTTGGATCATTTTTATCTCTTTCTCGCTCTCTCTCTATTTAGACTAAGCTTGTTTTCTGATACCGATATTGTCGATGTTTACTCGAATCGATTTCCATATGAAAAGAACGCCGATTCGCAATAGCTGCGACGTTTCAAACGACACACACAGTATTTAAAGAAAAGAACACATTAAAAACAAATGTTATTGGCAATCAATGACAAGAGAAAGCAAACTACACACAACTCAACTGCCACAACGAGAACAGAAGAAAAACAACACGACACACAACAACGCGAAAATAGTAGTTACTGATCGGTTGGGTTGTTGGGCGATCGCGAGTGTGTGTGTGTGTGTTTTTTTTTTTCAATTTTATTTTTTTCCTCTTTTTGTGAATATTGTTCTTCTTTTCGTTTTATTTGTGCTGTCCGTGCAAAGAAAAATTCGCTCGCTGAACACACACTAACACATACGAACACTGAATTGAACGACATTACAAGCAAATGAATTGCTAATCGAATTTGAACAGCAGAATATGTAAAACAAACGCAGGCAAATACACAATCAAATTGAAATGAAATGAAATAAAAATGGGCAAAAATAGCAATAACTTCACAACTTCTCGCTTTTTTGTCGCAATTGCAAATGGATGGTTGTGAGAGGGAATCAGAAATAAAAAAACAAAGATCGAAAGAGAGAGAGAGTGAGAGAGAGAGAGAGAGAGAGTAAGAGATTGAGTAAGAAAAAGAAATCTTCACTCTCTCCCTCTCTCGCACGCTTTCGATCTCTCTCTTTCATTCTATCTCTTTGCTGCTCTGTTTAACTCTCATCTTTTCTACTGCAGAGTCAAATAAAATGAATCCAGATTGACTAAATCGGCCAGCAGCGAGAATTCCTCTCTATCGCTCGGCGTGTGTAATCGACAATAATACATGCCACGATTTACTATGCAAACAAATACAAATTATAGTTTTGTAACTAATGCGATATGTTTGCGATCATAAGTGAGCTTTGGATGTGCTTTAACTGTGACTATAATAGTTTGTTATACACAGTTCGCCCGCTCCTTGTGATCTGCAATAAAACAAAAAAAAAATTGTAAAGATAGATAGAGAGAGATAGAGAAAGACAGACACATACAGAAAGAGAGAGAGAGAGAGAGAGAGAGAGAGAGAGAGAGAGATTAAGAGAGAGAGAGAATAAAATAGAGACACAGAGAGAAAGAAAGAAATAAAAAGGATCTCGCATACACTGTGCCATACATTCGATGCGAAAAACATCTGAATAAAAAAAAAACAGATAAAGAGTTAAACAAATGCAGGAGAAGCCAGAAAAAGGCGAACAGAAGAGAGAAAAAAAAAAATTACTACGAAAACTTTGGTACGCATGCATAATCTAAAAATTTGAATCTCACATTCGACCCTTCATTCTTCGGCGAGTGAACGTTACGTTTTCTCAAAAAGTTTTTCGTATGCTATTGCTTTTGTTTTTTTGCTCTCCTCTTCATTCTTCTACCTGAACAATATTTCGCATCGTTTGTTGCTGCCTTTGACCGCACGATCGTTTTGTTATCCAAAATGAAAGAGAGAAAAAAAAACACATCAAAAGCCAACTGCCCATATGCCGATCTTACTGACTATTTCGGACAACATAAATTATCGTTAAAAATGTGTTTTTTTGCTCTCTCTCTCTCTCTCTCTCTCTCTCTCTCTTTTCGTTTTGTTTTAATTTTCATTCGCTTGTTTATTGCATAACCCACAGTGTCTCTCACTTACCATACGCGAATGCAAAATGCATCGATTGAAAATGAGAAGAAAGAAAAAAACACACACAAAACGATTAACCAGGGAATATAGATTGACAATTGCGGCCAATACTGATTCTGTAAGCATGTAATCAGTCTTTTTCACTTGGTTGCCGGCTACATGCCGCGTTTAAGCTGAAAGTGATAAAAGAAATTGATCTCTTTGCTTCATCATTTCTCTCTTTCTCTATGCATTTATTCCACCAGCATGCTGCATTCCCAATCAAATTGTTTGATAACGACCACAATCAACGTAATGAATTGGTGGCCGGCTGTGTATTTTAAGGAGCCATGCAAATCAATTCCATTCTCACACTCTCTTTCTCATTCTCATTCTCTTTCTCTCACTCTCTCTCTCTCTCTCACCTCTCTCTCTCTCTCTCTCTTTCTTTCTCTCTCTCTCTCTCTCTCTCTCTCTGTGTGTGTGTGAACGTTCGACGAAGACATCATTTATCGGTACGTTGATCGTGACGTATTTATCACGTCGCCTCTAATTGTTAATTACTCTCTGTTAAAAGTGATAAATGAAATCTAACCGATAACACAAAATCCACATACAAATTTACTATCAGCTATCGTATGACTATGGTACATTGGATTTTAAAGTGGTAATAAATGTTTTAAATTTCATTTGGAGTTTTTTTTTTTCCTTTTTATTTTCGTTTCCTCTTTTCTTTTTATGCAGTAGCCATGGAAACGTCAAATTAATACTGATTCGGATGTCATGCTGGTGCCAAATGAATGACGTCAAAATATGAACATTAAATATTTGCCAAATTCATGGATAAAGAGAGATGGAGAGACAACGATGTGAGAAAAAAAGAAATGACAAAAAAGCTAAACAAATGAAAATGTAGAAGGAGAAAAAGGAAAAGAGAGACGTTGATTTGAAGGGGGGGGGGGGGCAGAGAGAAAGATGGCACGAAAGTAAGAGAGATGTGTAAAATGCCATTATTTCGCAATATTATGACAGAAAACATAATGAGATTGTCACATTTATGTGAGAGAAACAAAAATACCAAATGAAAAAAAGTCAGTCGATTATTGTCAATGTGAATATAATTCGATCAAATTTCAGTATTCATCTATTTGTTAGGCAAATTTGGACGATTCAAATTCGGTCATTATCATCATCATCATCATCATCATTTTTAATGCTCTAGCGTCATGCCAAATTCGAACGATTTGCCTTCTAAATTGATCTGTTGGCGGATTTAATGCCAACAACTAAATGGCATTTTTCGTTGACGAAATGGCCATTTTGCTGAAAAAGTAACAATGAATGAGGACAACTATTGTTGATTTTTATAGTTTGCCTTGAATCTTTTTACTGAATGTCAAAAATTGTTTTAAAGTCAATTTTCAGTCATTTTTTTTTTTTTCACTCGAAATTCTCTCAAAAAATCTGCATAACTGGTATGACCTAAGAATTCTTACATTTTCACATTTTAAATTAAAACATGGTTCTCTCGTTTTCTACTTCTATCTCTCGCTGCTAGACCAAATTAATAAATTTATCGATCAAAATTATGAATTTGGAAAAATTTTTAATGGAAAAAAAATTAGTTCTTTGGCAATTAGTTTAATCAAATTTCCTTGAAAAACTTAAATTGGTAACAATTACCATTGAAACAATGATTAAATTATCAAGATTTGAAATAAAATCATTAATTTAAAGTGAATTTAATTTGTTCGTTCGAATCGATGTTTTGAGCAAAGGGTTATGAGAATTGGCTTATTCTTGTGAATTGTCAAATCATTTTTTTTTTTTTTTTTTTTTGGGCGAAACTATCGAATTGGCGGTCATCGAAACGAAGACCTTTTATAAATGTTTTGACCTCCCTTTTTGTTTTTCTCTCTTTCTGCCTCATTTTTTGATCTGTCTTTGGCACTCTTTTCTCATTGTGTCTTCGACACAATTTTATCACTCTTTCTTCGATACTCCTCTTACTCTGCTTTTTTCCATTTGCCGCTCTCTCTCTCTCTCTCTCTCTCTCTCTCTCTCTCTCTCTCTCTCTCTCTCACTCTTTTTCTCTTTCTCTCTCTTTTTCTCTCTCTTTCAATCCTTGTTTCATTTCCATTCAACGAATTTACGGCAGACGAAAGCCAAGAAACACACATGATTTTGTTGAAAAAGAAAAAAAAAAACGAAAAAAAACCCGAGTGTCGATTGAATGGGGCAAAATAATAAGAAGCAAAATGAACCTAAATAAATTGTAATAAATAAAAAGCGTGGCAGTTGAAGTTCGCGCGTTATCCAAGTAGAAAATGCAACAGCATTTGTACAGCAGAGAAACACGAAAAAAAATTGGCAAAGCTGTGTGCAAATTGAATTGGTAAGCAAAACGAGGGAGAAAAAGAAGAAGAAGAAGATAGAAACAACAACAACGACGACGACGATGAAGAATGAAGTTTGTGCAAAAAAAAAAAAAAAGTGAGCAAACTTCACCAGGCAAGTATCGTTCATGGAACAAAAGGCAAAGAGGTAAATGCAACCGATCGTCAATAACAGTAGAAATGTTCTAAAGAAAAACACCGAATCGAAGAATAGACGTGAAGTCAAGCAAACGATAATTCACCACCCGAGTCAATTCGATGTGTGTCGGTACCTTGTGATTGTCTTTCAGTGCCTTGTTCCATATACAGGCGCGACAACAACGACTTCGACGACGACGAAACGACGACGAAACGACGACGAAAACGACGACAATGACAATGACGATGCACACATTGTTTTATGCCGTTTCTCTGAACCATTTCGGTACAATTTCGATACAATAAACAAGAGACTATTCCTCGTATTATTGTTTGTACACGCGTTCGCACAACGGCAGCAACCAAAATGACAAACCGGCCAAAAAAAATGAACAAAACAGAGACAGAAATTGAGAGAAATGAAAACAGAGAAAGATGTGAAAGAAAGAGAAAAAGAGATGGCAAGAATGATTCGTAAACGGTATGTACAGACCTACTACTAACAATGGTATGGTGCATCGACAATGTTGAAAGACACTTCACAAAAATAAACAGGACAATCACAACACACGGACCGAGAATAATGAAGGCTCAAAATGCACCGATCCATCGAGCAGCTCGCAATAACAGCAACAAGAGAGAAATAACGAAAAAGGGATATCAAACGATTTTGCATTCGATGCGCGATTTACGGCCGCTTCATCTTCTTTTATTTATTTATATTTTCTTGCTTTTCTCGCTCTTTCAATCTCTCTCTTTCTCTCTCTCTCTCTCTCTCTCTTCTCTCTCTTTCTCTCCCTCTTTCTTTTTCTCTCTCTCTCCCTCTATCTTGTTAATTTTCATTCTCCTTCCCAATCCATCTCTCGTTTTCTCTGTCTCTCGCTATCATTTTTTTTATTTTCGTTTTGTTCTTCTTTTTCATTTTTCTTTGGTTGTGCGCATTTATTTTTTAGCCAATTCAAGTTGCACATGCATAGCTCGATTGGCGAAATTGAACGAGGAAAATTGTGTCGTTTGATCAAACTGTCGAGTGCAACATCGGCCAATATTTTGCACCGCATTTCAAAGACCAATTGAAGTAAAGAAAAAGAAGAAGAAACAAAAAAAAAAAAAGAAAAGAAAATATAAATAGTGCGCGCAAACATACACATACACACAAACAGATACACACAGTGAGCAGCAAAGCACACGCGGTTCTTTACCAAACATTTCCATTTTAATGAGTTTTGTTCGCATACGACAATTTATTCTTGGATATTCTCTCATTCGATCTGTACAGAGAGCCCAATAACGTTTGTCATTATGCTTCACATTACGTGAACTCTGGTGAATAATTCCATTGAATGTGGCGTGGCACTTGCATACACATACACACACACTCACACACTCATACTCATACTCATACTCACACTCACATGTAAACATTTTCAATATTTGTACAGTATGACACTGCTAAACCATGCAGGAAGATCAATCGAAATTAACATTCGATTGGACATTAAAATTGCGAAACAAAAATCACCAACCAAACTAAAGAAAATAAACCAAGAACGATCTGCGCGCAACCATACCATATTCTTCTCTACTATTTGTTACTATTGGAAAAAAACACACACATTTCCCTTCTTTAAAACACAAGATTACTTTCCAATTTATTGCATTACACAGATATTTTGCTCGGCCAACCGTTGCCACAGAACCACAACGTCTCTTCAAAACCATTATTGCCACATTCTTTTATTCACATTTCAACAGGAACTACCGATCATTGTTGCTTTTTTCAATCGATTACCTATACTAAACTATGCTTCTAGTTCAAACTACAACAAAATGTTCCATTTTTTTTTTTTGTCTTCGCTTCACTTACATTCAAATGAATTATTTCTACTATATTTGATGACCAACATTGAAATTTTCTATTTCTTTTCCCCCTTTTTAGAAATTACTGTAGTTTTTTTGCTGTTCGATTATTTTATCGATTTTCATTATTCAAAATGTGAAAAGTAATTTTTTTTGAAAAAAATCAATTGCATTTTCAACTCTTTTACAAATTCATGTTGTTGATTCGACAAGAAACACAGTTTTATCATGAAAAATCAACAAATTTTTTTTTAGTTCGTTAGTTATCATAAAAACGATCTTCAGATATTAATCAAAATGATTTTTTTTTTTTCTGAAATTGTTACTTCGAAAAGGTGAAAAGAAGTGAATCGTAAATAATTCTTTCATAATTGAATCTTAAAGACCGTTACGTAAAGTGAGTGAAACACAAAAAAAAAAAAAAAAAAAATATGCAAAATATCGAGCTAATTTATATAGAAAATATATTTAATTTCTTAAAATTCACGATTCTCCATTATGAGTTCACATTCTCCTTGCCATTTTCGAGGTTTTATCGCAAACAGCTTTTTCTCTCTCTCTCTCTCTCTTTCTCCATCTCTTCTTCATAGGAGCACGCTCGAGTAAATTTCCAACAGTTTGTTTTTTTTTCTTTCATTTTTATGTGGAATTTAAAGAATTACTAAGAATGCATTGATGCCAAGTAAGATAAGGTGAAATGGCTAAGTGATGGCATGAAAACGGTACAAAACATTGAAAATAATAATGTTCTTGTTCATATTTTTGTTGAATTAAAATGAGAAGAAAAAGAAAAAGAAGAAGAAAACATTTGCATAATCATCAAAGTGTATCAAATGTTATAATTATGATATCAATTAAACAAAACGCCCATA
The DNA here is from genome assembly GCA_029041755.1 of Resseliella maxima. NCBI lineage: Eukaryota > Metazoa > Arthropoda > Insecta > Diptera > Cecidomyiidae > Resseliella > Resseliella maxima. The sequence continues at coordinate 519,294 of JAQOWM010000194.1, forward strand.
ATAATGTGCTATCGCACGCACACCCCAGAGGTCACCGTAACACCGTTCAATGCGTTTATTTTTCCAGTTCAGTGTATCGTTTGTAATTTTTCTTCGTGCTTGGTTAAGCTTGCACTGGTTCCCTGGTGTTGTATGCGATTGTGTTGTTCAGTTGAAAAACAACATGCGAGGAAAAGATGAAAGAATGAAAGAGAAAGAGTGAGAGAGAGAGAGAGAGAGAGAGAGAGAGAGAGAAAAAGAGAAGGAACCGATGGTGGAATCTATGGTCGAAACAAACATCGATATTACCATATTACCACTATATTATTAAAACACATCATTATTAAACATTGTTATTATAAATTGTAATTTGCTACATCGTTTGGCCGAGAAATTGAATAGACACGGCTAACGAATCGAAGAAAAGAGCAGAAATAGGTAGAGAGAGTACATGTGAGAAGAATGAGAGACGTGTTGAGAGAGAGAAAAAGAAAGAGCACGAAAGAGAGAGAGAGAGAAGGAGTTGGAGTGAGAGAGAGAGAGAGAAGGAGATGGAGCGAGGGAGAGAGAGAAGGAGATGGAGCGAGATATAGTGTAAAATACAAAGTGGAAATAAAGTGTCGACTAAATCTCGAATGAAAAACAAATCAACAAGTTTTGGAATTTTCCACTCAGTGAGCAAAAAAACGTTTCAAACTTAAAATATACGTTTTATTTAATGTTTTTTTTTTGTTTTTAGTTGCTTTCGTTCATTTCTCGAGTGAATATTCGTTTTTATGTGTGGCTTTTAAATGCATAGCAAAAGATAGAAATAACGACATTGGTGTGATCATATTTGAAATGTGGTTTGTGATTTGTATGGCATTAAAATCGTTCGGATGTTTCATATTTTTATAACTCGATTTTATTTTCATTTTCTATCTGTCTATCAATTTTATTGCGCGTACAAAACGAAAGACATCAACATACACATTATATGCATAGCACAAACAAAACGAACCGTACAATTTTTGCACGAAACATTCGATTGAATGCAGTTTGGCTTTCTTTTTTTTGTTTTTTTTTTTTATTTTTTTTTTTTTTGCTAAAATCACAATGCAAATCAGGAGCCTGGCGCTAAAACGGAAATTAGTAAGCTATTTGCTACCCATTTATTGGCAATTGAATACGTCAGTGTATGCCATTGTCAATGTTTTTCTACACATTTTTTTCACATTTCAATTTAACATCAATGATTTTAAGCGCAAATTAATTTCACACTAAATGCGAATGTCATCACATCGGTTATCTTGTGCATTCGATTTTAACGAAATCATTTGGAAATTCAAACACCATGAAGCGTAGAAAGTGAAAGATAGACAATCATATCAACCAAACACAAAACATTTAAACGCATGCAATATCAACGAAAAGTACTGCCGTTGCACCAGCCGCGTCTACTATTGACAGTTTTTGTTTCTTCAAATTTCTCAGTCTCTCTCTTTCTCTGTTTTATTTAATCACTCACTCTCGCTCAATCTCTCCCTCTGTATCAATTACGCTGTCGTTTGTCTCCTTCCCTTACAATCTCTCTCTCTCTCTCTTTCTCTTTTTCTCTCTCTATCGGTATTTTATTTTCATTATTGCGACAAAACCAACCGAGAAAATTACATTAAATTACATAAATGCACGTTTGTTTAAGAGAAAAATTCGAAATAAATAAACGAAAAGTGTTTTGCGAAAGCATCGAAGTCAAACGTCATAATAAAAGTAAAAGCGGCAATCTACTTGAAAATTGAAAAATTATTTAGATTAAAGCAATGTGGTATATTTCTCTCCTTTCATTTGTAAGAAAAAAACTAAAAAAAATTTTTACATAATTCTTTCATTTCAATGTAACAAGTGAAAAAAAAACATAAGCTTTGCGCTTAGAAATTAAATCATTTAATTCAACGATTCATTTCAGTTGGTTCATGATTGTATAGTGTGTAAAATGGTAATTATTGAATGAGAAAATGAAAAACAAATGCAAATTTAGAGATATATTTCTGTTGTTATTTTAGCTTGCCGAAAAAAAAAACCCAGTCATTTGTTGTGTAATTTCGATCGACAGACAGACAGACAGACGAACTATTTACCTAATTACACTATATTTGATCATCCAGACATTTTTCATTCGAAAAATGTGTTGTCCTTTTTATGCCTTTCAATTTACGTCATTTCGATATTTGTGTTTGCGTTTTTTTGTCGCGAATATTAAAAACCATTCATTGGATTCCTAATCCAATCACTAAATTTATTTATGGAATTTTCAAATTGAAACATTTCTAATACAAAAAAGTTTGCCACAAAGACGTAGTAAATTTTGTCTATTTTGCAAACATATAAATTCTGTCATCGATTTTACGGTTGAGTTTGAAACGAAACAAAAATGTAAGAAAAAAAAAAAAAAAAAAAACAAAACAAAAATGCTAATGAAATTGGTAAATTGATCATTTCCATATGCAAAAATTGCAAATGACATTGATCATAAAAACCCGTCGAACACATCACTTTCGGCATCGATGCCAATGTTAGTGTGCTGATGTGTCTCTCTCTCTCACTTTGTGTGCGTGATAAAGTATTCGCGACCAACTTGAACCAATTCAAGAACAAAGGAATTGTATGCATGTGTGCCTTTGAATTCAAGGTTAACAATAAGTTAATTTTATTGTTCAGTTTTGGTTTGGTTTGTGTTGTCATTTTTCAAGTAAGAGAAGATAAAAAGAAAAAAGAAAAAGAAACCAACAAGAAAAGCTAACGAAAACAAATAAACACAAAAATTGTGCTCTTTCTCTCCGTTTTTGCTTGGCGATTTGTCGGTGCTTTGCAAAACAATGCGCACGACCAAATACAATGGCAAGAAATGGCTTAGATGAATGTAAACGAATGGGACACACCATATTTTGCAAAAACAGAGAGAGAGGGAGAGAGAGAGAATGAGAGAGAGACAGAGAAAGAGAGAGAGAGAATGAGAGAGAGACAGAGAAAGAGAGAGAGAGAGAGAATGAAAGGGAGAGAGAATGAAAGAGAGAGAGAGAGAGAGAGAGAATGAAAGAAAGAGAAAGAAAGAGAGGCATCAGGCCAAGGCATATAATGATTTTCGTTTATTTATCACATTGGCATTCGCCAAACAGAAAATCTATCGACAATCGAACAATACGGAAAATGAAAATTGCAACAACAATGATCATGACAACAATTTATTTATATTACATAGAGATGAAGGAAAAAAAATTATTGCAAGAATAGAAAGAAAATAGCGCCGATGTCGAGAGAGTGTGTCAGCCGAAGTGTGGAAGTGAGTCAAGCCAAGCCACTTGTTTTGTTTTGTGTTTGTGACGACGATGAAAATGATGACGATGACGACGACAACGGTTCCACAGTTGCATTTGTGAAAAATGGCTTTGAACTCTGTTATTGTTATACAATCCATGCATTGAATATATTGTCTATTTGAAGAAACCAAACATGCGTTCAAATACACATTCTTCATCAGGTTGTACAACATGCGCACACAAACAATTCTATACTTAGATTCCATTGTTGTATGAGCGCGCATGCGCACGCGCGCGCACACACACACTACACAATTTCATCGATGGCTTTGGCTTCGTCTTTGTCTCATACAATTCAATTGGCGCATTTTAACTAATTCATCGACCTCTTTTGACACATATTACTTTATGATGCAACCCATTCACTGCAAATATTCAATCATTTCACTTTTATTTAAAACAACAAAACTTGACATTCAATTCTATCGTTGTCAATTTGTTATTAATTTCGTCATGCAATTGGCATGTTTTGTTTTTCTTTGGAGGATCGTTCAGAGATCAAAACTCATATGTTGAGAAAATATTTTATGTTTTTTTTTTTTTTTTTTGCTAAAATTCAAGTTTTTTGTGATAAGAATACCAACAAGTACAAATCGAGTTTTTTCTTAATAACACCAGCTGTTGATCCTTTTTTTAAGAATTTTTACTTAAAATTCTCAAACTATTTAACTTATGTGAAAACTGTACATTCTTAAAATGATTTTTTTGAAAATTGTGATTCGACATAGTTTTAAATTTTTAAACATTTTTGAGTATAAAAACATTTGGAAAATCATTTTGTTTCTTCAAAAAATGATTTTCGTCGAAAATATCGATTTTTTTTTTCTTGCAAATTTGAATAAATTTTCCCCGATATATTCAACAATTTTGTTTTATACTGAAAACTAAACGATAACATTTGCTCATTTTGTTAGCAACAGAACTTAATTTGCAAACAACGAAATTCGATGAAATTATTACAAAATACTACTTAATATGCATAAAATAACAAAATATGTGAAATTTTTCGTGTATGTGTGTGTGTGTTTGTGTTTGTAAATTTTATGCATTTTCTCATTTAATAAAGATCATTTCTTGCATTCATATGCATTGCCATTACAAATTGCTGATTTGGCAGTATTTCTTTCCACTTTCGAGATGAAGTTGATAATTTGGTTGTGAGTGTCGATTGTTTAAAATTTGAAGCGCCGATCTGAATTGGCTTTTTATTCGGGGTTCTTTCAACAGAAACAACTTTTTTCTTTTTGTTCAGCTAGATCACGCACGAAATTATAACGGAATCTGGCGGAATATGTGCTGTTTTTGAAGAATACGAAAAAAAAAAAAACAAATTGTAAGAAGGAGATGGAGCGACAAAAAGTGAACGATGAAGAAATAGTGTCGAGAGAGTAAAACCAGAGAAGAGAGAGGGAGGGAAAGAGATAGAAAGGGGGAGAGAGAGAGAGAGAGATAGAGGAGAGAGAGAGAGATAGAGGGAGAGAGAGAGATAGAGGGAGAGAGAGATAGAGGGAGAAAAAGAAGAGTAGAAAAAAAAAGAGAGGAAGACCGAGATAGAGACGAGTTCATAGCAAACAAAACAAAAAAAAAAAAAAAAAAACCAAAAGATCGTATGGTTCGATAGGAGAGAATGTGTCTAGATGTATATTTTGTTGCGATTGTGGTTTTGTGGATTGACAGAGAGCCGCGTGAATTGTTCGATTGTCCGCAAAAGTCATCAACATGATGTTTCCTGTTTTCATATTTTAAGCCGTAAATATCATTCAAGTCCATCTCATATCGAAGTCAATTTACATATGTTACAAAGCGGCGGGTAGACAGCCGGAACAGAGGGAAGAGTAATAAAAGTGAAGACCGAGAATGTATTTTTGTGAATTGAGAATAAAATGAGAGCGAGCGAGCGAGTGAGTGTGAATGGTTGGATTTCAACTGAGCGCCAATATTTATCTATCTCTTTTGTACTCGTGTAAATTTGTTGTTGTTGTTGTTGTTGTTGTTGTTATTCATTGATTTATTTGCACGGCGGTTTGCATGCGCGATTCATTGCTTCATGCCGTTTGCTACTTAATAGGCTTTTTATTCGGCATTTACCGGTCGGTTTTGTGATCCGCGATGAGTGCAAGTTATATATATATTTTTTTGTTTTTTTTTTTTTCGTACATTTCTCTCTATCTCACTGTCTCTATCTCAGTTTTGCACATTTTCACTCGGTGTAATGTTCAGTAGCATGCGAACTATCGAAGCGAAACAGAATTATTTCGTAAGAGAAATGATTGATGATGACAGATAAGGCGAACGAGAGTTAAAGTCAAAGTTTAAAAGCGATTAGCTCGCAAAGAAGCGCAACAATGAAACCGAATAAAATGAAAAAAAAAAAACAAAAAACAAAAATAGAAAAGAAATGAAAAAACTAAACGGCAACAGCAATTGCATTTCAAGATAGATTTAAAACAGATTGAATGTTGAAGGTAAACGGCAAACAGCCGAAAAGAAAAACGGGTGCATGTAATGAGAGAGAAAGAGTTGCAGCAATTTTTCAGTAGCTCATTTTTTATTCATTTAGTTCATTTTGATCGCTCATTTCAATTATTTTGAGCCGCTTGTACACATTTTTTTTTTTGTTTTGTTTTTTTTCGCAATAAATTCATTTTTGTCTGCAACATTTTAGGTTCTAATGGAATTTCATCCGATTACGTGTATCATATGCGATTAAATGTTGGTGGTTTTTTTTTAACTTTTTTTCTTTGAAGAAACTGAAGTAAGCAAAGTCATTTACATTTACACTTGATATGAGTCGCAAATTTTCATGAATTCGCCGGGTGCTAAGTTGAAAAAAAATTCAACTCGGTGAACTCATGTGAAAATATGGCATCAATTGCTTCTTCCTCATCTTCTTCTTCTTCTTCTTCCTCTTCTACGCCAATTTGTATGGCAAATTCATTGCGGTGCTCTACTTGCATCTTCATGAACTTTATCATTTTTCTTTCATTCGCTCTATCTCTCTCTCTCTCTCTCTCTCTCTCTCTCTCTCTCTCTCTCTCTCTCTCTCTCTCTCTCTCTCTCTCCCTCACTCCAAATGCGCCGTTGTTAAAGCAACAAATATAATTTCAATTTAAAACAATTTGACGAATTTACCGTTTCATGCTTCTTCTTTTTTTTTTTCTTCTTCTTCTTCTTCTTCTTCATTATTTTCTTGATTTTATTTTATTTTCTGTATTCAGTTCATTGTTTTGTTCTTTGGTTGCACGCATTTGTTGCTTCTGTATTTTATCCAAAATGTTGTTGTCTGTACGGTTTTATTTCGTTAAAAATGTTTCTCTTGAAATGGTTTCAAATTTTTCTTTTTTTTTTTTTCGTGACAAAATAAAAGGTTAATCGCGCACGTACACCGAACGGGAGCAAAATCGGTTTGTCTCTCATGCACGAAAACTAAAATAAAACGTTGTTGCTTATTTTTGTTTTTCTTATTTTTTTTTTTTCTTTGGCCTCTCCTCATGCCTTCTGTGGTAGAAAAATCTGTTCAAAGAGTCTCACAACGGCAAGAGTGTGCACGTCGACAATTATTTTGTGGCCGTTTTACTCTTGTGTTGGATGTGTGGTGACGTTATTTCTGATCTATCTGAACTTTTTGGTCGGCAATTAAACGAGCGCCGTTTTCTCATTTTTGGAATTCAATAAAGAGTGTGAGCGATAGAGAAAAGTAAAAGAAAGGAATGAGAAGAAAAAGAGAAAAAGAAAAAGATGAATTGAGAAAGGGAAAGAAAGAGAGCAAGAGAGAAAGGGAATGCTTTGAGTGTGCGCACAAGCGCAACATTTCTGCATGTTTAATCTATGAATCTTGTGTGTGCGCAATTAGCAGTGCATTATGATCTTGTGATGGCCTTTTATTAAATGGAAACTGTCTTTGTTGTATGGTCGGCGCGATCATATTTTTTTTTCTCAGCTCTTTCTGTTCTTTTTTTTTTTGTTTTTTTTTTTTTTGTCGTTCAAAAGAACTGTGCGCATCTCTTATGAATATCACAATAATGAACTTTGAAAAATGACTTTTTCCGTTTGCATTGGAGCACCAGTTTATGGACACGGAAGATATGTTTTGCTTTTCGTTCCCAATGGGACAATTTTCATCGTTCATGAGGATGTAACAGTCACGCTTGCGCCAACACACAATATCTACTATCTAAATAAAAAAAAAAAAAAAAACTCAAACAAACACACGCTCCTGTTTAATCGTTTTCTTTTAATATTTGTGTGGCACGAGTTGATATGGCGCATTTTTGAGTATTTCACATGAACATGACAGCCGTCAAATTGACCGACGCACTCATCAAAAATTATGTCATGATGGAATGTCATCTGTAGCGTGATATAGCCATTTTAAGGCTTTTATTTGTTGTTAACGTACTATCAGTTATACCTTGTGCCGTTTTTCATTTCGTATCTTTTTTTTTCTTTTTTTTTTTTTTTGGTTTCTTTTTTCTCGACAATTTTCAGTTTGATCTTCTTGCTCTTTAGCTTAAAACATTCCGAATTGTTTTTTTTTTTTTTTTTCTTTCCATGACAGTCTCTCGGGGCATCTGTCCAATTGTAAAAACAAACATTCCACACCACTGTTACATTTTACTCAATTTGTCCATTTTCAAGCCATCACAAATATGACGAGAAAAGAGAGAAAACAAAAAAATCACAGAAGCAAAAAATGGCGCTAAAGATGAAACACAAGCGACAACGTACATTTTGTTGTACACTTGCGAAATATTTCGATGATCGTCAAAACAACCCAGATTTCATTTCTAACAATGTAACACTTTGATTTTTTCCTTAATAAAATACTTTAATCGCTTTTGAATGAATGAATGAACAGTTTCCATCGTAAAAAATTTTGAGACCAGTTTTTTTTGTTTTTTTTTTTTTGTTTACTTGCATGCATTCGAATTACAGGCAAAACAACACATTTTCTACTCTTATCACATGAATCATAATCAATGTACAAACATTTATGGATATTTTTCACTTGAATGTTTTTGTTTTTAGTAAAAAAAAAAAAAAAAATATTACGTAGCATATTTAAAATTTAACATTTTTTGATTTAAAATAGATTTATTAACACGTTTATTGAGATCTTGAAATCTTATACGACATTTTACCCGGTTTGAAATGAAAACAAAACACATTAAATGAACCTTTTTCTCCGTTCAAATGAAACTCAATTCGTTTCTCTTAATAAACAAAAAATGCAAATAATTCTCAATGTCAGTCATTGATGATACGGATAATGAAGTGTTTAATGTAAAAAGTGATACACACACACACACACACACACACACACACACACACACACACACACACACACACACACACACACACACACACACACACACACACACACATTTAATGGAGCTACATATTCGAAACATCATTCTCATCAATGACCCGATTTTCACCTTCTTCACTTCATAACATGACTAGTTCCTTTGAAACATGACTACGTTTATTTTTTTCGGAACATTTCCAGATTTTAAATCAATTCCACGTATTTATTTTTTTATTTTTCAAGCAATATATATATACAGAATATGCTGACAGTAGGCACGATCAGTTGAAAAAAAATGCAAAAAAACAATATAGAAAATGAACTATTGGAAAAATTGAAAAAGTGGAAAATGTGGAAAAAGTTCCAACAATTTGGAACAAGTTTGAAAAAATTTTCTTCTTAGAAAATCATTTGAAAAAAAAAAAAACAACTAAAAAAACTCTTGTTGAAAAACTCTGGAAAATATTAAAAAGGAAAAAAATCGAAAAATGATGCAGTAGAAGAAATGAATTAAAAAAACCATTGAATTCAAATGTTTTTGAATTATTGAATATCCAGGCCGAGCATCGAAACAAATATGCAAAATTGTATGCATATTCTTGTGATTTGTAATCGTTGGAAATTTTGGTTGCGAAAATGTAGTATTGGCTTTTGGAAAGAGACAAAACAAAAAAAAAAAAAAAAAAACTCGACATCAATTGAATAAGTTTCATTCAAATCGGTTTCAATTCAATTGCGATAAAAGTGTGACAATTTTTCCGAATTTGGTAAATCGGATTGGTGTGATTTGTTTGTTCCCCGAGCATGATTATATTCTTTCAATTGAAATGTGTAATTTTTTTTTCTCTCTCTCTCTCTCTCTCTCACTCTCTCTCTCTCTCCAACCAGATTTTCAATGTGCATATCTGACTAAAACGGTCTGTCCACCCATTTGCTATATATTCGTAAAAAAAAAATAAAAAAAAAAAACAAAAGATTTAACGGCAGCGCACAGCCAGCATAGAGTCAGTCAGTCAGTTATTGAGATTGGATTTCAAATAGTATGTAAAAATTGCATTTCATCACTTCGACCTCGTATCAGATTCAAAGTGATTTGTTCGATGTTTTCATCTCAGTCTATTCAATGTTTATGTATTTAAGTGTCTGTTTGTAATTGACGCCGTACAGTTTCATTTGATTTATGGTGTTTAGTTTCTTTGTGCAATGGTAATATGCCGCTGAAAGTGATAGACAGTGTAAAACTGACGAGAAAGTCAGCAACGATGAGTAATAAAATGCAATGAAATCTGACTTGAAAAATAGCTTTATGTTAAAATGCGATGTTTTTTTTACTCTATCTCTCTTTCTCGTTCTCGTTCTCTGTCTCTCTCTCGTTCTCGTTCTCGTTCTCTGTCTCTGTCTCTGTCTCTGTCTATCTCTTTCTCGTTCTCGTTCTCGTTCTCTGTCTCTGTCTCTCTCTTTCTCATTCTCTCTTCTCTTGCAAAACATATCAACCGATTCAGATGAGAAATCTGTGTTTGTAGAGGTAGATGAAAAAGCTTCGTATTGACAAACGATTTTTTTTGTCGTATTGACGAGCTCTGTACTGTAAAACTGGAAAGCTCTATATAATCATTTTGATTGATAAATAGAGATGATTACAAGTGCCATGATGCTAGTGCCCTTCAATGTGTTTAGCAAATTATCTTCACAAAATGTGAGTTAATGAAAAAAATTATCGTTTAATTGTTGCGAGAATTGTTTTTGGTTTCGGTGTTTCTTTTACCGTTGCGAAAGAGAAACAAAAAAAAAAGTGGAGAAAAAAACAAAATGCGTACACAAAACGAAAAGAAAAAGGAAGTGGATACAAAACTGACAAAAATCACTATCTATGACGAATTCTAATTACATCGCATTGAAAATGTAAACAAAAACGACACACAACCGGTGAAATTGATGAGCAAGAAATCGTCGCCAGAACGAAATCAACGATAAATGTTAAAAGGCGAAACACAAGTCAACGTTGAAATTATACATAATATGTTGAATTTATAATCAAATGTGTGCATGTGAGAAGTGTTGCGCTTGGAAAGAAAAGAAAAAGAAGAAGTAAATGAAAAAAACGCTTCGATTCACATTCACTGGAAACGACAAAAAAAAAAATTGATAAGTTTCCTCTTGGATTGTCGCTATTCTTTCTGCTGTTTCTGCTGCTGCTTTTTTCCTTTTTTCTTAACTCACATGAACACCAAACTGTTTGACACAACTGTCTGAGAAATGCGCGTGCGCGTAATATTCGCTCTTCTTCTGCTCGTGATCATAAATAAGAATTTGTCTTGTGGCGGAAAAATCGGCGTAGGTGTTAATAGCCGAATAAATTATTTGATTTTATATATGAAAACAAAAAAAGAGAGAGAGAGAGAGAGAGAGTGAAAGAAAAAGATTTTTTCTTGAGTTTCTCTCTGGTTCCATCGTCGATGTGGTTCACTTGCTTACAATCGTCGCTCATTATTTTTTACTTAATTTATTTCCCTTGGGCAAAGAGAGATGGAGCATAATTGAAAAGAGAAAGACAGAGATAGAGAGAGAGAGAGAGAGAGCGAGAGAGAGAGAGATTGAGAATGAAAAAAGAGAGAAAGAGATGTAGAAGGAGCGCTCATTGTGGCTGCTTGATTATTGTTCAGTTCATTTCCCTGTGAAACAATCATTACAACTCAATACACGGACTCACTACCGTACACATTCGATAGATTATTTTGACTCATAAAGTGTGTGCGTTGGATTTTGTTTTTCTTATGCTTCTTCGGTTGCCTTCTTCAGTTGCTCTTTTCTCGTTTCTATTGTGAACGAAGATATAAAAAAAAAAAAAAATTTGCTAATGCTTATTTATTTTCGTTTCGTTTGCCTTGTTGTTCTCAATGTGTGTGTGTGTGTGTGTGTGTGTGTTTATTCTCTGGTTTCTCTTCATCGTGGGTGCTTCGACTAATTCATCAGCTGCAAAATTAGCATTGAAAACTGTTAAACGAGTGACGTGTTGATTTAAAGACGACGCTTTTATCGTGTGCTCGATGAGAAATTTTCCCTTTAACTACCAGCAAATTTATATCATTTACTTATGTTTGGTTCGGTTGAGTGTGTTTCATCTTGTAAACGTGACGACAATGATTTTTTTTTTTTTCACTTTTTTTTTAGCACTCGCAAATGTGACGATAATTACTGTTGTTAGTTGGCAAATCCATGTTAAATGGCCATTAGTCGATTCAGAAACGTGGAACCAACTCAATGAAATGCGCTGTAACAAAATTTAACTTGTGGAATTCATGATGAAATATACAGTATCCATGGACAATCATGGTAATCATGAAATTTGCAGTAGCCAATGAGAATCATCTGAATAAAGTTACTTTGGAAAGGATGGATCAACCATAATAAATTGATCATTTTTCGAGCACATTTAATTTTTTTTTTTTTTCCTTTGCACTACAATCATTCTCCAAGTCTTATTCACTTTTCATATTTAATCGATTCACATTGGAATATTAATAACGAATGCCATTTCGTGTCACATGCACCGAATTTAATTATGTTTTCATTGTCATTTAGTTGTCAGGCGTTTTTGTGCACGCCAATTTACGTTTGCGACGTCAGGTTTGTGCGAAATTATATTTCAACGAATTCAGATTTATACAAATGTGTTTCGATGTATTTGTGCGTTTATATGTGCTTGAGGCACATTCAATTGCATCGTTTCACTCTCAAAACAAACTAATTATCGTGTTGATTGTCATTGCATCACAGCAAAATTAGACAAGAAACAGAAGGAGAGCTAGAGAGGCCAAAAGAGAATGAGAGAAAACGACAGAAAGCTAGAGAGACCGAAAGAGATTCAGAGAGACTGAGAGAGACAGAGCTAGAGACCGGGAGAGACCGAGAGAGACCGAGAGAGACCGAGAGAGAGAGAGAGAGAGAGAGTGAGAGAGAGAGAGTGAGCTAGAGACGAAAAAAGCGAACGAGAGAGACTGAGAAGCAACGAATGGAACCATAGAAAATGTAAGAGGGGCCGAGGGAGAGCGAAAGAATTAGAGAAAGAGCGAGAGAGCAAAAGGGACCAATAGAGGGCAGAAGGGACTGTGAGAGAGAAAGATACGCTAAATTTGAAACTTTTTCTCGGCATTTGCATCAGTCACGTGTGCAAATTTGAGATTGAGCGAGATGCATTTTAATTTATGTTCATTTTCCGACAAATTCCAAACAATAATTAGTGTTGAATCTATTTTGTTTTTATTATTTTTGTTTTCTCTCACTTTTCGTTTAGCAACTGCTGTGTGTGATTATGGCCCATTTCTTCAGTCATTGATATGGAATGACATTTTATGTGGATGCATATTTGCACGCGCAACCATTTCGATGACAAATCAAATGAAACCAAACCAAACCAAATGTAAAAAAAACAGCAAAATAAATCCATTGAGCATTTTGCAAAACAAAACCGTTTAACGGGGCGACATTTGCATATTAAATGTGCGCAAATATCGTCAACCGACAAAATCAAATTAAATTAATAAATTTAATTCGATGTGATAGTGTGTTGATAGAATGTCGTAACAGATTGCATATAGTACCGCAATTAAATCGTGTTGCGATGACGATTTCTAATTCATTCTCTCTCTTTCTCTCTCTCTCTCTCTCTCTCTCTCTCTGTCTGTGTGTACGCATTTGTTATTGTTGTATTATAGTTGTTTATTATTTTATTCTTCATATTCAGCCCTCTTTCCCTCTCATAAAATTCATTGCAAATATTATGTGATTAAAACCTAATCACAAATGCTTAATATATCGTAGAATAATTTCAATAAATTATTTGAATGTTCTCGCATTTTGCGATGACCACAAACTGTGTTTCTCAACCAATAAACAACAGAAAACAACAGAAAAAAAAACAACATCATTCGATTGCAAAATGGAAAAATCACTAAACAAATTGTGTGCATTTCCTTGATTAGCCATGCTTGCATTTCCTACAATTTTTCGAATTATCGAATTAAGGATTCGAAATTGTGAAGAGAAAACTTCAATTTCAGATCCAGATCAACATTTCATTTGTTGCTCTTTATCAAAATCGAAACGAAAAAAAAAAAAAAAAAAAAAAAATGTTGCGCCTTTGTTCTTGTAACACATATTCCGAGCAAAAAATTCATTCGTTCGATTGAAATGCGAATTGTTTGTTTGATTTTTGGCATATTATTGTCAATTGTTTGAAACATTTGAATCGAATCGCTGAACCTGTTCCGTCTGGATACAATTGACATCCGCGTTCAACCAATACAAATGCTCGCCAAATTGGATCCAATTTGATGTCATTGTGTATGCATTGAAAAGGCGGAGGACAATGCGATGAACGAAAAGGAAAAAAAAAAAACAATATTTTTTTCTTTGTGTTCAACAGTAAACAAAGGAATGAACAGCGCACCAGCAATGAACACAAATAAAAAAAAAAAAACAACATCAACGACGACGACAACGAAGAAATAGATCAATAGGTTAACGTGCACATCGATACACACACGGATATGGGGAAATATTTACATCATAATGGAAACGAGTTGTTGTTGTTATTCTTTTTTTCGGTGTAATTTTAATTGGTTCCCGTCAGCTGCGATTCGATTGTCAACTGCGGCCAATTCTAACATTCATGTTCAATTGAATCAATTCATATCGAATTGGCGTAATTTTTTATTTATCTTTCTTTTTGAATTTTCGGTCCATGCTGACAAATTGCTCATTTGTCATTCACAATTCAATTTGCTCAATCAATTGTGATGATTCTGATGATGATGATGCTATATCGATCCGATGCAAATAACATACAAAATCACAAATTGATTGAAACAAATAATTATACATAAAACCTGGCACCGCACCTACTTTTTTTTCTTTCTGTCTCATCTCAATTCAGAATTCAATCGAATGAATGGATAAAAAGCAAATTGAAAAATCATTCAATCACAATGTATCATCTCATTGCTGGGACATAATCAAAATTGAACAAGAGATAAAGAACAAAAGTGGAAAAAGTTAAATAAAAAAATATTGAAAAAACACATGACATTCTCACCAGAAGATCATTATTATCATACGAAACATATCAGGATTTCAATGAAATTACATTTCGATTTTGATTCGATAAACAGTAATCAGCAATGATCATAAACAATGTTATTAAAATGATTTCAATTATTTATTTTTTCTTGAATTTCACCCATTTTTGTTTTCAAATTCGAATTATGGAATTGATTTTTGATTCCAGAGAAAGAGGAAATCTTTTAAGACACATAATTCAAGTCAGGGGTGACTGTCAGATTTAAAGCCAAAGTGAGAGTAATGATCAGAGAGACAAAGTGAGTATTAGAGCGGCAAGTTTTAGAGTGAGAATGATAGTCTTCAGGATGTGAAAGACCGAGAAAGGTTGAAAAAGGCCAAAGGAGGCTGGGAGAAGCCAAGAGAGGCTGAGAGAAGCCAAGAGAGAGCAAGGTAAATCGAAAAATGCGAAAATATCTAAGAAAATTATAGAGAGAACTCAACACAATGAAAGCAATAGAAAAGGAGAATTAGATTGAATTGAAGGGAGAATGAGAAGAAGAGAAAGACAGAGCGATACCAAAACAGAAAAATCAACGATATAATATAAACAAGGAAAACGAGAATTTGATTGAATAATTGGTGTTTCTTCTAATTTTCTCTGTTCATTCTAGTTTTTCTTCCCTTTTCGAATTAGTTTAAACCAGCCACATTGTCTATAATTGAGATAAATTTTCCGTAAAATTCTTGTAACAATCGGCAATAATTCCTTTTAATATTTGTTGAAAAAAAACTGTTTTTTTTTTTTGACCGCTAAAAGTAAACTCGTAACTCAAAACCGTGTTTACCTTGTTCGAAAAATAATGAATTTGTTGTTGCCATCTTTATTGGCACATTTCATTGAAGTAAATTGAGTTATCGTATATTAATTGTTTTTTTTTACGAAAAAAAAAAATGAATTGACATCTCTTGTGTTTCCGTAGGTGAAATGCGTTGTACATCCTACCAGTGTTCGTGGAGAGATAAAGTGAAAAGAAGAAGTAAAAAAAAAAAAAAAAAAAAAAAAAAATACATCATCATTTGTTGCGTCGTTCGAGGAAAAAAGAACTAACAAACTTGTTGAACAATTTTTGTTTAAATTTTTGGGTTGGGCTCCGTCGTCAAGCATACAGAATTATATACAATGAAGTGAAACGAATTACGCATAAATGTATTTACAGTTAACCAAAAAGCAAAATATCGAACGAATACACACAAGAAAATCAAATAAAAACATAACAAATCAAACGAAAGAATGAATGAAAAAGAACGAAAAAGAAAAAAAAAAATTAAAATCGTCTCTGTAATCAAATGTATGAAAAAAGAAATGAAAAAAGAAAAGAAAAGAAAAGAAAAGAAGACTCACAAAAATATTGAACCATGAGTTCGACACTTCACAGTCAGTGACAACAAATGAATATAAAATTATACAGCACGATGTTGTTGAGGCTTAGGCCAATATTTAGGGTTAAACGCACACACATAATTTTTACGCTTCGCAACCAAAAAATAAATAAATGAATAAAACGCCGAAACACAAAACGGATAAATGAAAGAAAAAAAAAATAGCAACGAAAATAAACGCAACTAAAAGGTTCAATCACATTTCTATACGAATTCTTTATTTTTTTTTCCCTTGGCACAATCAACGCATTTTTTTTATTTTTTATTTTTTAATCGAATGAATTAACGCTGAGAGATAGAAAAAGAAAGAAAGAAAGAGAGAGAGAGAGAAAGAGAGAGAGAGAGAGAGAGAGAGAGAGAGAGAAAGAGAGAGCGAGACAGCGTCTGAGAAAGACAGAGAGAATAAAAAAGAAAACCGAGAGGAAACGAAACGGTTTTGTAATTTTTAGTTTGTAAAGTGGTGAATTGTGGAAAATTTGAACGATTTGACAATTGCGAAGAACAAATCATTTTAACCTATCCAAAAACGATATATTTGACTAGCAGGCGGTCGCCACTTTGCATTGTCTGAATGATAAATTAATCATTTTTCGTTTGGTCATTTGCCTTTGTATGGCCGAACATTAAGGCGTTTCATTTTTTTCTTGTTCTTGCTTCAACATGTGCACATCCTTCATCGATCCATATCTCTGTTTCTATCTCTTTGTTCCCTTTCTCTGTTACTCTTTCTTTTCTCTCATTTTTTTTTCCATAAAATTTCAACGATCGGATGTTTAATTAGTTATTTATATTATGTATTTAGCACTTTTTGATCATCAAAATATCTGCACGTCATCCGACTGTAACAAAGATCGTGATCGATTGGTCTAATCATGTTTTGCATATATGCACACAAGCGTTTACTGTTTTTTTTTAAATGAAGCGCACCTCAACATTTCTGACATTTATTTCCATGTTACGCTGGCTGGACGAATGCGCATTGTGTTTTTATTTCTCTCTCTCTCTCTCTCTCTAATTCCTCATTTTAGACTAGACTTTAGTGTTTGTAATTATTGAAACGGAAACATTTATAGCGATCGGAAATATATTTTTCGTTATATTCGTCGTGTATAGTTTGCATAATTATTATAAACTTTATTTTGTTGTTATCGATATTTGTTGGTCAATTCATGTATTTCTGTTAACACAATTTCTTAAGCAAAAACAATTAGTAATTTATGAACTCTTCGAGCATTGCTTTTCAGAATCGTGCCAATTTTATCTTTACAAAGTTTTATTTAGAAAAATTCACAGAATCGGTCTCTTGTAACATTTATTGAAATGTCCATTTTAATTAAAATGAAAAATTCAAAAAGTGCTTCAATCATATTATTAGAACGAAAATCTATTAAAAAATGTTGTGTTAAAACACGTAAATCACAATCAATTTATAAACATAATGCAAATTTATGATATCCCTTCAAAAAAAAGAAAAAAAAAAACAAAACAAAGTGATAGAATTACGCACAAAATACGATTTGTAATCAAAATGCGTTTTAATTTAATTTGAAGAATAAAAGAAAAAAAAAAAAAAAGAAAAAGAAAACCTAAACCGAAGAAGCGACTGTAGCACACACATCGTAATCAGATCTCTATCTGAATCGAATGATTGGTAGTGGCAAAACGAACGAACGGATGAAGAAAGAACAAACACATAACTTGCGCTCACGGCTCGAGCTCATACTTATTTCGTTAATTTGAATTGCTAAATCGGAATATTAAACATGAACTTTGATTGTGTACTTGGCACACAGCATGAGTGTGGCCACGCTCAATATCCTCGCGTATCACATAACTAAATTAACACTCAACTGACATTATTCTCTTATTCTTTTTCATTTCATTTTATTATCGAAATCATTTTTATTTCGTAATTTTTACTATTCGACACTTCTATTTGGTTATTGTAGTAAGTCGAACGCATTTGTTTTTTTTTTTATTTTTTTTCACCAATGAGATCAATTCAAAGGGAAGTGAAATTTAAGTGATTTTTGTTTTTTGTGGTCAATTATTTTAGAAAAACGATCAAAGAAAATATGAAAAAAAAATTCAAAAAAGTTTAACAATTAAAAACAAAATAGAATTTGATAAATAATGGAACAAGAACAAAAAAAAAAAAACAAACTTCAAAATGAAATTTAATCAACGCCACTTGGTTTGATTGAGTAAAATGCTAATCTTAGTTTAAACAAATACATTTTTAAGTCAAACAAATATTTGAAAATTGTTTCATTCATCGACGGTGGAGATTCGGTGGCGGTATCTTTTCATGTGTGCTTTTGTTCGTGATATTTGTGTAATTAAATCAAATTGACTTAGTTGGCATTTTTCTTTGCAATCATATGCCTCGGTTAAAGCGCTTCAATAAATCATTTTATAAATGCAAACAAAATTTGATATATTACATGAATTTGCTATTCATCGTTTACCGTCTAAATCTGAATGAATCTAAATAAAATTGGAGTGAAATGATTCCGATTCATACAATTTACGAATCAAAATGAGTTGAAACAAAATGAAAGAAAACTAAAACCATAGCATAAAATCACAAAAAAAAAAAAAAAAAAAAAATTGACAAAATGTTAATTCCGATATGCATTCTAATGGGCATATGACACATTTGGGCGCATGATGCCATTTCGATCTTGATTCAATTGTGTGTGTGTGTGTGGGTGTGTGTGTGTGTGTGTGTGTGTGTGTGTGTGTGTCCATTGATGTTTTTCTGATCGGATTGTTGCACTTTTTTTATTCTCTCGCTGTTGCTTTCTGCCTCTCTCTAGCTCTATCTCCGTTTCTCTTCTTTCTTTCTCTTTTTCTTCTTTCCTATCTCTTTTCTCTCTTTCTCCTCTCAGTTCTTTGCTGTCATTTCAGTTTTGCCAAAATTCAAAATATTATAATACGGAGCATAAATCTTGCGTATTCCCAGAAAAATCATTTTGGGTCTGACAAAACAAACAGAATACAGTCCAGATTGACCATTTGATTGATGCAATTTTTGTATGGGCACGAGAGAAGAGAGAGAACAAAAAAAAACGACGCGGAATCGATCGTTTGCATCGATATTTGAAGATAAGTAAGGAAAAAGCATAAAAAAAAATCCACTCACAAGAATACATTTTGCAAATAACAAAACGAAAAAAAGAAAGAAAAAAACGCTCCAACAACAAACAGTTGCAAAACTAAACAGCAGAGCATATTGCCAGAGAAAAAAAAAGAACAGAACAACGACTGACTGACTGATGTTATGTGAAGGATATGTGTCACATTTCACGTTGATTTATTGAATTTTAAAAGTTTGTTCGAAATGTTTTTTCTCTATCTCTTCCCCTCTCGCTCTTTTTCGCTCTCTCTCTCTCTCTCTCTATCTCTCTCTCTTTCGCTCTTTCTCTCTCTCTCTCTCTCTCTCTCGCTCTCTCTCTTTCTCTCCCACTGACTCTATCTTTCTTCACTATGTGCTCGGCATCTAGAGAACCCGACCGATTCACGTTTTTATGCATTTAAAACGTATTTATCGCATGCATATTGATCAATCGATAAACAAACGAATTCGCTACCGAGAAATCGAATCTGATGACTTTTTTTATTCACTTTACATTTCTCTACGTCTCTTGTCTAGTCGAACTCCGTTTGGCGCATCACGAGTTACACTTTTTTCATTTCATTTAAAGAAACACTTTTATCTACACGATAGACTTATTCATACCGAATTTTTACAAAAAAAAAAAAAAAAAAAAAAAACAAGAAACATAAAACTAAATTAGGCATGAAATTTACAGTTTTAAATAACTTTCAAAGAAAGAAAAAAAAAATTATTATTAAGTGGAAAATATTTAACTGTTCAATTCAAATCAACAGCTCTAACGATACACTAAATCGCATATTTTATCGATCTTGAATATTTTGTGTACTTGCCGTCGGTACACTTGTACACTTGGTGGTGGTTGTTATATGTACAATATTCCACCTGTTGACTATTAGGCAAACAAAGATTCAGCGTAATCGCCGCTCACCTAGAAAATCATCTAGAAAATAGATTTTGCATACACAATTTCAATGTAAATTTGAAATTTTACGGCATTTTTAATGAATTTTTCTTTTCTCTATTCGTTCATTTCTGAATCTTCAAGACATTTATGGAATTTTTCAATTTTTGTTATTTGCTTAGTAATTTTTTTTTTTTTTTTTTTTTCTTCTTAAAACTCATTCAAACATGCTTTTGGCGGTTTTCGGATATTTTTTTAAACTTTTTGGTGAATTTTCTAACATTTTTTAAGAAAAAAATGGATTTTTAATTGGATTATTTTGAGTATTAATTGTTTTAAATGTTTATTTTTTTCATAGTTCCAAGTTTCTTTTTGAATTTTCTTCAACAATTCGTAAATATGTTCCAAATTTATTAGAAAATTTATTCGATTAATGGTTTATTAGTCAAACATATTAACAAATCATTTATATTCTTCTAAAAACTTCAATTAAATTTTAGATCATTTTCTCAATAATATATGCATGTAAAAAGTGTTTTTTTTTTTCTCGCTGTTATCGATCGAATATATGTGTAATTACAAATCGAATGTATCTGAATTCATGTGTTTATTTCTAGAATTAAAAAAAAAAAAAAAAAAAAAAAAGAAACGCATGTCTCAGTTAAGAGTGTGAGTTTGCTTTTATTTTATTTTTTTTTTTTATAGAAATTGCCCGCAGGCGAAAACTTCCTTCTTGTAAAAAGACAAAGTTCACTGGATGATAATTCGAGTAGAACAAATGGACAGTGCACCCTTTGCACATCGGTACGTGTAACAGGTAGATGAATCAACAAATTCATGCATTTCCTCTGGGCATTTGGATGGCCGATATGCTTCAGTGAATATTCCATCAATTTTTTATTTTTCTTACATTTCTTCTTTATATTTGTAAAAAATGTATGTGAATCCTAATACCAACAGTGTGTATTAATCGTGTGAATGCGAAAATGAAAAAAAAAAAAACGCAACACTATTTATTTCATTTGTAACTCACACACACACGACACACACTTCGATTTAAATTTCAAAAAAAAGGAAGAAGAAAAAGAAAAAGAAAAAGAATAAGAAGAAGAGGCCGACGCAAGTAGAAGTTCAACTGGTGTCTATTTGACGTCATAGAATAAAAGGAGATGCAACCCTCATTTGATGCAAGCCACTGAAATGCGACCACATCAACTAGATAAATAGTAAATATGTAAAAACCAACCTGTATGCATTGTAACCGTCGTGTTTCTCAGTATCCGATTCCATCGTAATAAAATTCAACTGGGTGTATTACACTACGCACTTAATTTAACAGCAAAAATATAAAAAAAAAAAAAAAAAAAAAATTGTCAAAACGAACAACAACAACAACGAAAAGAATTTAAATAAAATTCACACAAGTGTTTGATCAATGAAAATAAAAATCCAGATCCTTTGTTTATTTTTGGAGTCACAATTGTTTTTCTTCTTTCGTTTTTGTTTTTTTTTTTTTCTTTTTTTCTTTTTTCGTTCACTCACTTTTGCCCCTTTTGTATGATGGGCAAATTGATTTTCATAAAATTAATTAACATTCAAACGCATAATGTTTCATTTAGTTTAAAAAGATTAATTTTGTCATTGTTACATTTCCGTTGCATCGTTTAAACGTTTTATACAAAAACAATATTGTCAAATTGGAAAAATTTCATGAAAAGCAACCGAAAAACAAAAATTTGAAATCACATAGACACTACAATAAAACCACCATCAACAACAACAACAACAACAACAACAAAAACAAACGTAGTCGAATCACCATGCACACGTCAGCGATTTAATCGAAACGGAAGATCTCAACATTGAATATACGATTGCCATTTCAACTGTAATCTTTATCACATGATTGTGTTTGGATGTCTGCCTAGGTCTCTGTCATAATTAAAGATATTCAAGTAAACTAATGTTTTCCGTTGATAACGATTTCGCTTTTTTTTTCTCTCTATTCCTCCTCCTCCTCCTCCTCTTCTTCTTCAATTTCGTTGGTGTTTTTTATTTTATTTTATTTTTTTTTTTTTTCGTATTTGAAACGCACCGAAACGATTTAAAGAAAAAAAAAAATGTTGAGAGAAAAAAAACCCCGTGAATTTGTCGCTGGATTTGTCAAAATACTGTTGTAATCATTCCAAGAGTGTTGGTTCGCGCCAGCGCGGACACATGATCAGACACGGGATCAATAAGCACTTTTTTCTCTTTCTCCTTTCTTTTCTTTTCTTTTCTTTTTTTTTTTTGCTTCGTTTTAATCAGTTCACTCTTCTTCTTTTATTTAATCCCATACGCATTTGATTACGCATGAAAAAGAAGAGAAAAAAACTCAATATCTGCTGAAATTACTGCTTATGCGTGTATGTGTTATTGTTTTTAATGAAACTGTAAAGTTCAATGGAATTCGCCGATCATAATCATTCACATGGAATTCACTGTGTTGACCAATTTGTTCGTGTATTTAAAAGACTTCGTTAAAATGTGATAAATGGAAAAAAAAAATATCATTTTCAGTTTAAAACATGAAAAAAAAAAAACAATTGTCACACATCTACTACAATCGATCAATGTTCCAGGATCTGTTGTCTATTTTGCATCCGATGATGCTATAATTTTCTCTCTCACCCTTCAATTGACGTCAATTGTTGTGTTTTTTTTTTTTTTTGCCTTTTTTTCTTTGTTTTTTGTCTTTTCTTTTTTGTATTTATCGAACACTGTCGCTTTTTTTATTTCTTTGCAATACCAAAATAAATACTTCAAACAAGAAATTATGAACGAAAAATAAACGATTTGGAAATAATTCGGATAAAAACAATCAATCTTCGAACAACTGAAAATGATCAACGCAAAAACGGTCAAACGCCAAGTTAAATGACGACAATTCGAAGAATTATACACAAAACGTAACGTATTCAAATAAAAATGAAACGAAACATAAGGAAAATTAATAACATCTAAACGGGGAACAGAATACGTTTAACTTAACTGATTATCATTAAGTGACTGAAGAAACGGTTTGAAAAACTATGTAAGGTGAAACGCGATGTAAATTCTCAGTGGCAATTTTGATGAGGAAAGAAGAGTCAAAGCGAGAAACAAATAACCAGTCACATTCAGTTTGTACTCTTTACGCCAATTTAATATCGAATTGTGTCTCAGCGCTGCTTTTTTTTTTTCTTCTTCGGCTTTTAGATTTTGTATACCCAACTTTTGCTCACTTCACCGTTTTAACCACTGTTTCTCTCTCGTTCTCTCTCTTTCTCTCTCTCCTCTCTCTCTCTACTCTCTCTCTCTCTCTCTCTCTCTCTCTCTCTCTCTCTCTCTCTCTCTCTCTCTCTCTCTCTCTCTCTCTCTCTCTCTCTATCTCTCTCTCTCTCTCTCTCTCTCTCTCTCTCTCTCTCTCTCTCTCTCTCTCTCTCTCTCTCTCTCTCTCACTCTTCCTCTCCCTCTCTCTCTCTCTCTCTCGCTCTCTCTTATGTGTGTGTGCGTGTGTCTCTTTCTTTTCCCTCTCTCATTCTCTCCATCTCATTCTCTTTCATTCCCCTGTTCGTCGCTACACTCGTTTGTTTCGCTCGATTACATGTGCAACACACCCGGGTACATGGTTAAAGAGCGCGACAACGCGATGTTCACCGCTAAATTTGGTTGTGTGAATGCGATGTTATTATATATTTGTGTGCAAGTGTTTGTGTTTGTATGCATGTGTGCGTTGTATGTGAATTCCGTGTAAAATCATGCAAAGGTGTGCGATAGTGTGTCTTGAGTTCTCTCTTTCTCTCTCTCTCTCTCTATTTCTCCATACGATCAGAAGGTAGATCATAAGGTATAGAGGTTTACATTCATTCCCATATTAAGTGCGTTGCAATGCACTTAAACCACACCGTTCATGCAACAAAATAAAAACAAAACGAGAATGAAATGAAATGAACAAAAAAAAAAAAATTGTATGAATTTCACAAACCGACTATAAATAGTCAATTGAGTTCATGGCACGAAGTCAATTTCAGACGAAAACAACAACAATAACAGAAAGAAAAAGAAAAAAAAAATTTCGATGATACGTTCTTCTCTAGATAATTTTTTTCTTTTTTTTTTTTCCTTTCATTCTTTCATTAAAATAAACAATTGTCTCGATCGAAAAATTTGATCACCATTTCGATTAACATATGTATGACTCAACGCATTGGATCGATTTGTTATGGCAAAATTTGCATCTGACAAATGTTTACTGAATTTTATAGAGTGGTGAATAATTTTCTATTGCATATAAGCGAACAATACAGGTGTACAAATGATCTCTATTTATAAATATTATTTAAAATGCGAATGTAAATGTAAATGTAATGATGATGGTAAGGGAAGTATGATTAAAAAAAGAGGGAAAGATAACAGCCACTGAATCGAAAACTGATCAGAATT
The DNA here is from genome assembly GCA_029041755.1 of Resseliella maxima. Lineage (NCBI taxonomy): Eukaryota > Metazoa > Arthropoda > Insecta > Diptera > Cecidomyiidae > Resseliella > Resseliella maxima. Next base: position 543,923 of record JAQOWM010000194.1, read on the forward strand.
GACTATATGAAAATCGATTGCGATAGTATTTGTAATCGATATACATTTATATCAACTATATTTGTCTCGTGCGCATTTTCTCTTTTTAACTTGTTGTTTTTTTTTTTTTTTTTTTTTTTCTTTTTGCGCTCACTATAAATGGACAAAGTCAAAACTGTTGTCATCATTGGGCTTGAGCAAGTATTATACTTTTTTGATGATACATTTGTGCTTGTTGTTTGTTTGTTTGTATTGCTTATTGTAGCCGCTTTTACATGTCTCAATTGATTTATTGTCAGAAACTAACACATCACCGAATCGCATGCGCATCGTATTTATTTCACTTAATTTAATATGGTGATTGTGTTGAGTCAAAATCAGGAGAGGGAGACTATCATACTAACGTAAACAATCACTAACAGATAGATATATATATATATGTATATGAATAAAATGAAGCTTAAACAGCTTAATGTGTAATGTAAAATATCGAATCACAGAATACATGAATATTCACAATGACAATCGCAATATATCGAACGTTAAAACCAGCCACCAATCTCCTATTTTCACCACACCTCATTTTTTTCTTTCATTTTACTTCTTTTAATTTCGACGCGCATGTCTGCCAACCAAATACATTTTATCATTAATTCAACATTTTTTTATTTTTTTTTGGGGCAGATTTTCGTTTTAATGAAATGAAATTCTTTTGCATACGATTCATTCGCGATAATTTTTATCATTTTTGAATCATATTTTTATTTGAAATTTCTTTTTTTTTTCTTTTTGTTTTTATTTATTTTTGTTATTTTCAGCATTTTTGTTGTCAATAAACTGCTGATCTCGAGACGATTCGTACGATTTTAGAAGAAATTCTTTCTCCAAATAACGTTTAAAAAGAAAAGATTTCAACAATTTAATCGAGTATTTTTGAATAAAATTCAAATTCAATTATTGAATCAATTTAATTCGTTTCAAATGTTCAGCTTAAATCGTTCAATTCAATTCATTTCTAATGAAATTCAATTCGTCAATGATTATTTAAATTGAAAAAAAAAATTTCATTGGAACTTTTAATGAAAATGAGGATTTTAACATTGTATAAACCTTGAAATTGTTTGCCAAAATTAAACAGGTTTGAGCAATTTATGTTATTTTTAACTGAAAATTTTATCAATTTTGATCAATTATTCAAATGAAAAGAGTCTTTTTTTATCGCTTGAAATATTTATTTTTAAATTATGAATCACTTCAACAATTCTCATACATTATTTTTTATTTTTATTTTCATTTAATTGTTTCGCGAATTGTATATTTAAAGAAGTTTCGATTAATTTTGAAATATTTTTGATTTGAACCTTATTGATGATTTGACAATTTGAGAAAAAAAAAAATCAAAAGTTTTAATCGATTCAAAGAATTTAACAATTATTTGAAGGTATTCGGAGAGGATTTGAATAAATTTTCTTATTAAACGAAAAAAAAAAAAAATAATAATAATAATAACAATCCATTGAAACCCTTTGTTTAAAAAGCGCAATGCTCAATGTTAAATGTCGATAATAATCAGCGGTTAAATGAGTTGCAGCTACTTAATAAATTGAAATGAGTTCATTTTAATTTGAATGTAAGCATTAAGATGATTGCTCTAGAAGAATTTAACCGTATTTATTGCTTTTTAAATCTGACGGATGTATGTGTGTGTGTGTGGGTGGGTGTGTGTGAGACGATAATGATGAAAAGCGATTTCAAATGTTGTATTTGAGGGAAAAACATGAAAATTACAGAAAAAGAAATGTGTAAAAAAAGCGATAAAAAAAATATGGTTAAGAACCGTACAACAGTTTTATCTATTCGTCGTAAAGTGTAATTAATCTGATTGAAATTGCATGAAGACATGCCACATCGAATATGGGGATGGAGTTAATGACAAAACCGCATCTTTTGATTGTAACAGGAGTGAAAAGTGCAACAAACACGAACTATAAATGAATTGATGATGATGATGACGCGTTGCGCAAGGTAAATTATCAGATGGGAAAGAGCAAGAGAAAGAAATAAAAGGAGAAAGAGAAAGCCAATCATGAGAGAGAGAGAGAGGGAAAGAGAGAGAGGGAGAGAGGGAGAGAGAGAGAGAGAGAGAAAGAGAGAAAGAGAGAGCAAAGAGAGCAGAGAGAGCAAAGAGAGCAGAGAGAGCAAAGAGAGCAGAGAGAACAGAGAGAGAGAGAGAGAGAGAGAGAGCAGAGAGAGAGAGAGAGATAGAGAGAGAGATAGAGAGAGAGAGAGAGAGAGAGGGAGAGAAAGGAAGAAAGAAAGAGAAATAGAGAAAGAAAGAGACAATGAGAGGAAGAAGAGAGAGAGAGGTGGGATAGAGACTCTCTATTAAAGACAGAGATAGAGTCCGAGAGCAAGAGAAAAAAAAAACGAGAGCGACTGAGAGTGAGAGAGAGAGAGATAGAAAGAAGAAAGACAGAAAGAGAACACGAATTAGAATAAAAATCTTTGAGTAGCGCGCCAATCGTGCGGCATAAAATATGAACCGTGTGTAAATTAAATCCAAGAAACACTAATTCTGTATGTATATATTTTTGCTTTATTCTCTTTTCAGGTTGGTGGTTTTTTTTATCGTCGCTTTGAGGTTGCTATTGAACAAAAAAAAAAACGAACAAACTAGAAGTAAGAAGAAGAAAAACTAGAAAAAGAAGAAGAAGAATAAGAAGAAGAAGAATGAAAAGAATAAGAAGAAGTGAAAGAAATACATCGGCAAGGTAATAGTCAAACCATGCACATATGTGTATAATCGCGCAATACACACGCGGAATAGTAAAACACAACATAAAACTGAAACGAAAAGCGAAAAAGAAGAAGAAGAAGAAGAAGACGAAGAATAAAAAAAATAGCAGCAACTTTAATATACAACAACAAATAAATATTTAGTGCGTGTGAACCGGATGTGAGGCAAAAGTGCCTTCCACTTTGGCGTGTATTCGCTTTGTTTATTTATGTGTTGTGCCATTGCCTAGTTGCTAATGCCTTCTCTCTCTGCTGATCATTTGTTTTTATGCCTTTCCACTATTTTACATGGCAAGTGATACACTGCGACTAGAGAACAGCAACAACGACGACGATGACGAAAAAAAAAAAAAAAAAAAATTAACAACAACTTGGCGAGCGAACGAATGGTAAAAAAAAATCATAATAATTAAAAGTCTTTTTCTGTTTTTTCTTTCTCTCTCTCTCTCTCTCTCTCTCTCTCGGTCTTCAATTTTTAATAAATTACATTTGCCACATACACCCACGATCGATGGAAAGGTGAACCGCATGCGGAATGTTCATCATTAGTGGCCAGTTGAAACCGTTGCTTTTTTGTGTGTATGTCGTCTTTTAATTCGTCTTAAACAATTGCGCCCCGTCGAAATTGGCATTTTCAATCAATTTTTTTTTTCTATTGATGATCTAAGATTTTGTTTATTTAATCGCTATTTCAATAGGTTAAGATGATTTAAAAACCTCGATCCAATGCATCTTGGATTTATTTCAAATTGTCACCTTCGAAATGTGATCATTTTCAGTTTGGACATTTTATTGCTATCTTAATGTAGTTAATTCATTTCATTAATGAGTTTTTTGTTAGCTACTTTGTCTGTTTACTGTACGCACTTTGAATACGAAATGTGTCTAAAATTGAAAACTTGTCAAAAGAAAAAAAAAAGACAAACAACAACAACAACAACAAAATGAGCAAAGAGAGAAAAACCGCACCGACCGTGCAGAAGAAGAAAGAAAGCCCCACGAAATAGTTGATATGCAAGCAAGAACATTGGCTAAATGACTTTAAGTGAATTATACATACATGTAATTCGTTTCCTTTCAACGGTTCCGCTCAAGCGATTTCCTTCTTCACTTTGTGACCGGGCGATCAATGTGACGCGGCCAACTATTCGGCTTTTTGCTTGCTTCTGAGGGCACACAATATGCCGCCATCACTTGGTTTTTGTTTTTGTATGTTTTTCTGTCTTTTCTCTCTCTCTCACTCACTCTCTCACTCTCTCACTCTCCCCTCTCTCACTCTCTCACTCTCTCACTCTCTCTCTAACTCTCTTCACTCTTTGGCTTTAACTGTTGATGAAATTTTACGTGTCGTTAAATGTGCCGCTAGTTAATAACACGAATTCAAATTGGAGAAGTCAAGAAACGTTCAAAACATGCACTCAATCTTCCTGCATACGAATTTTGATTGTTATTCTTTAGTTTTTTTTTTAGTGCAAGTTCAATCGCAATGCACGATCCTCATGTGAATTTTTTTTTTTTTATTTTTTCTTATTTCTCTTATTTTTTTCAATCATTCTCTCTCCCTATCTCTCACTTCTCGCTTTCTATTTCTCTTTCTCTTGTTCTTTCTCTTGTTCTTTCTCTTTTTCTATCTCTTTCTCCTTCTCTCACTCTATGTTTCCTTCTCCATTTATCTAATTTTTTTCACAATTTACGTCTCTTTTCTTACTGCAATTTCTTGCCTTCTCTTTTCTTTTATCCTCAATTTATAAGTAACTCCCTCACTCTCTAGTTATCTTTAATCCATCAATCGCCCCATCTTTCTCTTCTACACAATTAAATATTGCATTTGGCTATTAAGTTTCTCATACTCTTTTGCCCTGTTTTCAAGAAATAGAAGCAAAACAACTAAGAAAAGCGAAAGGAAAAGATCCTTGACCTTTATTATAATTGTTGGGTCATGCATTAATGATTACAGTACATTTTCAGCACGCATCCAAGGTTTGGGCAAAACTACACAAAATCCAGTTACCCATCCATTGATATATATCAATGAATATGAAATGATAATTTAAATTAAATTTTTTCCATTTTCGAGACACATTTTAAGCAATTCAAATCGATTGCATTTATTTGCATTTGATGGAAATGAGAAAAAAAAACCCATGCATTTCAAATGATGATGAAAAAAAAAAAGAAGAAGAAGAAGAAGAAGAAGAAGAAGAAGAAAAAAATGACATGAAAATTCCATTTGATGATGCACCGCACACCCACATCATACGCATCGCTAACAGTGTAAAAATCAAAGAGTAAAACGTCACATTTTAAGATTTATAATGATCGTCTCGCTGACTTTGATGAACAACGAACATTTTTTCGGTGTTTGGTAGGTACGGCTTCGTTAAAGATGCATCGATGCATGAAAAATTCATTATGAATATTTGTTATTATTGTTGTTGTTGTTTTTTCGCTTCTTACATTTGGGAGCGCACAAACTACGTGCGTTTCATTTGTTTTTTTTTTTTTTTTCCTTTTATTTATTAAACATCAAGTTGAAGACTTTGTTACTGATTTTCAACACGATTTAATAGAAATGATGAAAAGAGACGAAACGAAAAATGAAAAGGAGATGAAAAGAATTCGTTGTATTACACAAATTATCATTCATTTTAATGGAAAAATAAGGGAAATTATGTTATACATTTCCATAACAAATTTTTTTACTGTTTATTTTTTTCTTCTTCTTCTTCTTTTTTTTCTTCTTTTGAATGTGTCGAGAAATTGTTACGTAATTTACATTATAATTTGCACCGTAAAACATTTACTACCGTGAATTCGTATGAGTTTCGTTTTCTTCAAAAATTTGTTAACATCGAAATGCTTAATTGGAATTTGAATCAAATCAAATGATTTCTTTTTTTTTTTGTTTTTTTGAAAATCTAAAGAGCTTTTTATTTATTGAAATTTTTAATATTTTTTTGTGCAAACTCAAACGATTTACAATTTTGGATTTTAGCATCAAAATCAATCAGAGTTTTCTAAGCAAGATGATTTTCTCATAAAAAAAAAAAAAAAAAAAAAAAAATTACTCAAAAATCAAAGGGAATTCGATTAAATTAAACAAAATTCGGTGTAAAAATGCGTATTGTCATCAGTCATTTAACATAAAATGGTACGGTACGGTACGGTATGGTAAATGGTTAATGGTCTAATGTGTAAACCAATCTCCGGTCTCTGGACATAAGAATTAAAATGATGAACATTCGAGGAAATTGCGTTTTAGACGAAACTTAATGTTTATAAAAGATTTCAATATCTTACAGTCTATGGCAATTTGTTCTAACAAATTTAAGCCATAACAGCAGCAATTGAGACAATGTTGCTGAATGATGTGTTCGGCCAAACGTGAATCGTAACAGCTAAATTTAAGCAATTTTCTGCTTAGAAAGGAATGAAGAACGATAAATGCGAATGAAAGAGTGAGTTAGTGAGAGAAGAAGAATGAGAGAGAGAGAGAGGGAGAGAGAGGGAGGGAGAAGGAGAGAGAGAGGGAGAGAGAGAGAGAGGGAGAGATGGAGAGAGGGAGAGAGAGAGAGGGAGAGGGAGAGAGAGAGAGGGAGAGAGAGAGGGAGAGAAAGAGAGAGAGAAAGAGAGTGAGAGGAAGAGTGAGAGGGAGAGAGAGAGAGGGAGAGAGCGAGAGAGAGCGGGTGAGTGAGAGGGAGAGAGATGGAGCAAGCGAAGGAGAAAAGCTATAGGTTGTAGAACTATCAAAAGGCAACCAAGTGTGGAGCACGGTTTTGTGTTGTGCATACGGCGCGATATGTTACATCCACTCATTTTAAGATTCTTCAGCCGCTTCATGAAAATTAATTTGTCAAATTATTAAAAGAGACAAAAGCGATGTGTTTAAATGCGTGAAACGCTGTCGAACATACAGTACATGTGTGTATATATATATATATATCTCTATATTGTTGGTTTCTTTTTTTTTTCATTTGCTCGTCAGATTGAATTTGGTAATGAGCAAAACTATTGTTGAATAAAGTTGATTATTTTGCAATTAATTTAACGTTAACAGAATGCGTAACAGTCGCCTCATCTAAGTTCCATGCCATGGATTTCTTCTTCATCTACTCTCTTTTCATTTGTAGATAAATTGAGAATACCTGGTAAAATGTTTGAAAGTGAACAGTGATCGTAGGTGCAGATAAATTCGTATACATTTCTTTCGAATATGTGTTCGAATGTTATTGAAGCGTAACATGGTCGAGGGTGCGCAAAACCACAGTTTTTTTTTAGTTGTTGTTATTGTTGTTCACTGTCAAAAGAGGATGGTCGAACTCCGGAAATCATTTCAACGGATTATTTTCTTCAATTAGCAAGAATTTCCGCATATTAACATTGGACAAATGTACAGAAAAAAACAAATTGACTCTAGATTTCAAAGAAATTCAAATCGAATTCAACGACACGATTAATAATTGAAGTTTTTTTTTTTTCTTTGATAAATCTTCAACCATCAAATCGATACAGAAAAAAGTGAAATTTGAAATAATCACGGGCAATCATTTCGATTGCAATCTGATTGGATTGAACATCTTAATGTCATCATGCAGTTGTTATGAAATATTAAAATGATAATTAAGTAGAAAGCGTTTTTTTTATATTTTGTCAAACTCTCGAATTTCGATTTCGTTTCTCGTGTTTTATCGAGCAATGAAATTGCACGTCATATAAATCAACATAAAATCGTTAGTTGTGTCGCATAATTTTTCGATGAATGATTTTCCATCCATGGAAATTCATTGCCAACCGATTTCATACTTTCTGCACTTGAAATGAAGCTAAATAAATAAATGTAAAAGCGCAACCAGAAAAACGAAATGCTTATTTAGATTTTAAGATTTGAATGTTTTTTTTTTTTTTCATTCAGTTTAGCTTTTTTATGTTTGTTTTTTCATTCATTTGATGATTTTATTAGTTAATTGGAGTTAGTTTGCCAGAAAAATGCCACGAAAGTGAGAGAAGCAAATTAAAATTTATTTTTTTCACGATTATCATGTGTGTTGCGTATGTCAAATTAAAGCAATGATTTACAACTTTTGCTTGACACATCAATGTTGTTTTTGTTGTTGTTTTTCTTTTTCTTTTTCGTTTTTGTTTCATTTCAGTGCGAAAAGTTTCTTTTTGTTATGTATGTATTTCCATAATTTGACATTTTCCTTGTTACAGAAACAAGAGACCGAAGAAAAAAAAAATTCATTGTATAACAACGATGTGATGATATTTACATAACATTTCAAGATGAAAATTACATTTTCAATAACACAAACAAAATATTTTGTTTAGAAAACAAACAATATGCAAAATTATTCAAATTTAAATCTCATGAAAAACTCGTTTTGGATTAAAATGGTTAATCCTTTGGCATTTATTGAAAGTTCGAAGGAACTTTATCAGAAATTCGGTTATTTCAAATCTGAATAATTTTATGTAATGACAAAATATTGTCCTGATGACTTAGATTGGGTCTCAATTATTCGCATTTTTCTTGACTTTTATTCTTTCTTTTTGTCTCTCTCTCCCCTTTACACTCTCTCTCCCCCACTCTCACTCCTTCGCTCTCTCTCTCTCTCTCTCTCTCTCTCTCTTTCTCTTTCTCTTTCTCTTTCTCTTTCTCTTTCTCTTTCTCTCTCTCTCTCTCTCTCACTCCTTCGCTCTCTCTCTCTCCCCTTCACACTCTCTCTCCTCCACTCTCACTCCTTCGCCTCTCTCTCTCTCTCTCTCTCTCTCTCTCTCACGATCTCTCTCTTTCTCTCTCTCTCTCTCTCTCTCTCTCTCTCTCTCTCTCTCTCTCTCTTTCTCTCTCTCTCTCTCTATCTCTCTCTCTCTTCCTCTCTCTAACACCTTGGCACACTCTCTCTCTCTTTCTCTTTCTCTTTCTCTCTCTCTCTCTCTCTCTCTCTCTCTCTCTCCTTTGCTCTTTTACTCCCTCGTTCCTCCTTACACTCCTCCGTTCTCTCCCTCTCTTTCCCTATTCTTTGACTCTCCCCGTTCTCTTATTCCCCCTGTTCTCATTTCAAACTGTTTTTTTTTTTATTCATAATTTCAAAATGATAATTGACGATACGCCTGCATTGGTTTGGATTGTGTTGTTGATTCGTTTACGAGTAAATTGTTAAAAATTTAATCATTGAGTAAATTATTTGGTTTTATTTCGATAATTTTACTTATGTGTTGTGTTGTCTATTCTTTGTCCCAATCCAAAAAAAAAAAACAAGTGTGTTTGTGTTTTTTTTCTTTCAGGTTTTTTTTTTTCGTCTAAGAAAATTCGTCAATTACATGAGGACTTGGTCTGTAACGCTGATTTTATACATTTCATCAAAAAAAAAAAAAAAAAAAAAGAAACAAAAATGATTTCGTCGAATTAGTTATGTGTGCTTTATTCCATGATCATTTATATGTTTTACATGTTCTTCTTCTCATTTTTTCCTCTGTTTATATTGTGTGTGCCTCTCCCTGTCTTGCATTTAATTTTGTGTGTGGGTTCGTTGCAAGCTCGCACTTATTAGAAGAAATTTTGAAGGTATAATTTGTGAATTTCATCACTGACTATAATCAGTCAAATGGTGATCATCATTGAATCACTAGCGTTGTAATTTTTAACCAAGCGCACATTTAATTCGATATTTTTGGTTTTGTTCTTTCAAGCGAAACAAAAGATACAAAACGAAATTTCGTCTTTTCTGACAATTCATGACTATAGTAACCGATAGGTGATGGAAATCATGTAAGGGCGCCGTACAGTCACCTATGCCAAAAAGAACGTCTCATCAGCAAACAACCAAAAACAAAAACAAAAAAAAAAAACGTTTGTGCGTTTGTTTTGCCTAAATTATTGCCGGTTCTTCGTTACTCATTTTCAAAGGTTTTTTTTTTTTTCCTCTTCACTTGAATATTTTTTGATTATTTGCCCCATCACTTGGAACTATTTAAGCCAAATATATGGCTTTTGATAATCACAAAGCGGAAAAATAATTAAATTACATTTACAGTGTGTCAAATCTTCTAGCAACGGACCAAATGTTTTCGTGTGCGATTTCAAAAAGAGAAAAAAAAAAAACATGTTCGTTCTGTCAATTCACTTAAGATGTTAATAGCAATTACGGTGAACGTGTCACTGCTCGAGTAAATCTATATACTTAAATTCAACGAAAATTTCAATGACTTTTTCTTCTTTTTTTTCTTCTCTACACTTTGTGGTCGAACGAATCGCAGTAATCATTCGATTTCAAATGGCATATCAAACAAACAAACACACGCACACACACACACACACACACGAGCGCGCGCATAAAAAAAATTTATTCAAAATTGTGCACCGGATGTCTGAACAATGATTGATGAACATCGGTATGGTATTTACGATTAAACACATTTTTAATAAGATGCGTCGCAGTTTGATACATTTTGATAGTCATTTTTTGAAGGCAACAATCATTCAAACCAACTGATAACATCCTACGCAATGATATCACTAAATAAGACTAACAATCATTAGCCGATTAATTGAGACTATTAATTAACTGATGTTGAATTGGCGCCACATTCAATTCTTTCTCGCTCTTTCGCTTTTTTTTTTTTTTGGTCATAATTATCACGAATTCCAACTGTTTTATTCACTCCGTCAAGGTGACAATCAATTCAAATCAGACTTTATCATTTAGTCATTAATATTCATACCAATTGGTGTTGCTGTGTATTTTGTGATCTAAAATGCTATCTCGATTGCTATCGAAAAATGATTTAAACACCAACAACCAAATATGGAAACGTGTCAAATTAATTTGTTGAATAATGCCAATAATTTAGACATTTTTCATTCTCGATATATTCATAGTTTGGAATTTTAGTTTTATTTCTTTCAACAATTTGGTTCAGTTAAATGTTTTATGGCGTCTCCATCGAAAGCTCAACTTTGATTCACTGCAATGTTTTTTGTTCTTCTTTTTTTTTATAAATTTTAAGCATTTTAAGACATTTGAACTTTTTTTTCGGAAGATGATTTTTGAGGGAAAAATCGGTCTTTATTGCTGCATGAAAATATTCATTCATCAGTTTTAATGTTGTTTTTGATTCGACATTGTTCCAAAAACCATAATTTTTTTTTTAAGAATTTTTTTTTTTCTTTGGCCCTTTAATGCATATTTGAATTTTATTCATTCAGATTTGTGGCTTGAAGTTCCATTCGTTTCATGAATTTTGGTAATATTTGTTTGACTTTGGTACTTTGAATGTGCAAAAATCATTTCTCTATCAGAAGCAATGACGCATACTATTTAAAATTTTAGGGGTGAATAGGGTCCCGACCAAAACTCTATAGTTGAAGGGAAACCTGTGTGAAAACCTCTGCCAAAAACCCTTTAAAAATTTAAGAAAATTTTAAAAATGAACTTTTCCAAGCATGTGAAATTTTGAAAAACTGGTGACTACGTCGTTAAAGTTTTGCCTAACTCCATTGATTCAATTTCAATGTAAAAATTGAAAAAGTAAATTCAATGTAAAAATCTCAATTCATATTCGTTATCAAGTAGAAAGTTCAATTCAAATACATTGTTCGATAAGCAACGATTTGATGCCCTGGCAACATTCCTATTCATTCCAATTCTACAGAAAATGAAAATAAGGTCGAAGTAGAAGCAAATCAATTTTCAATAAAATTAATTGTTCATGAATGAAAACTGAAAAGTTTGTGAATTACATTATTATCCATTAGCTCAGGTGAATTGATTCAAATTCATTAAAAGAATGATTTTTTTTTTTTTGTAGGAATACATTTCTCTCACTTCTCTCTCAGTATTTTGAATTGTTTTTTTTTTGCATAACACACTTTTTCAATAACTTTTTTTCTGCATAAGTCACAATTCGCATAAAATCCAAACTTTCAAGATTTAATCACACGATGAAACTTGAATGAAAAATAAAAAAAAAAATGATTTAAAGTTTAAAGAGCTACCAACATCTCCACTCAAACAGATTCAATTTAAGCTTATTTTTGTTTTAAATTTTATTGTTATTCATATGGAGATAATTTAACATGAATATACTGAAGAGATATTTCTCAGGTTATAGTAAATCTTCAATTCGCTTAAGGAAAACGATAAACCAAAATGTATATTTTATATAGACCTGTTATCGGTATTGAAAAAGGGAATATTGAAGCAAAACACATGAATACGGCCGATGGCGATTCACATACTAAGCTGTAATAAAATAGGATTTTATTTAAATGTGGGTTTATCTGAAATGATGATGTTGTCCATCAATAAAATACTATATTGATATATATACTGGACAAATTCCATTTCAACTTATCTCTAAAAAGCCATTTCAGTACCAAATAGAAATCATTTCCCAATAATTGAGCGTGCTGCTTTCTAAAGAAAACAAAGAATGTGTATATTTTCACCCGGAAGCATTGATGAATGTCGCTTTTGCATTCATTGTTATCATTATTATTCGGAGAATACTGTGAAAATTAAGTTGTGATGATCTTGATAATGAATAAGAAATAAGACATAGCAAAGGGGCCCCATTTTTGTGTTTTTGTTTTGTTTGTCGCCCTCTCGTTTGTCGTTGATTTTCAGGTAATTAAGATTACTTATAAGTTGCTGAAGATGTGGGATTAAAAAAGTTTTTTTTTTTTTTTTCATTTTGCTTCATAACAATATCAAATCCAATATCCGAAATGTGGCATTGTTTGGCCAGTGTGTTTTTGTGTAAAAGATAGAATTCAATGGCAACTGCTTTAAAATGCATAAAAATATGGCCAGTGCAAAATGGCAAATGTTCATTTTAGTGCGATATTGTTTATGAATGTGAATGTGAGTAAATGGCGCATTAAAATGTTGTCGTGTGACCTCAATGCCGAGACTTATGTCATAAATTGCGTTTAATGCAAATGTTATGCGCGCTCCGGAAATTGGAGCTATATGTTATTTTGGTAAAGCAGCAAATGTTAGAGTGAGAGTGTTTGCGCTAGCGTCAGTCGATTCTAAATCATTGTAGCTAATTTTCAACTTCATATCTGTTGGAATGACACCAGTGTCTCCTTTTCGTTTTCACACTTGCACGTGTTTTTTGTGTGTGTCTTTTTCATTCTATTTCACACTTTCCCCTTCATTCGCTTCGTTTCTTATTCACTCTGTTGCTCTCTTTACCTTTGAATCCTCCTGTCTTTTTGCGACATTTTTCTCATCCTTTCTATATGCATCTCCTTTCCTATTCAACCCCCTTACACTCTATTTTTTTCTCTCTCCCTCTTTCTTTCTTTCTCTCTCTTTCCATCTCGCTTTTCCTCTTTCTCTCTCTCCCTATCTCCCTTTCTCCCTTTCTCTCTTTATCTCTTTCTCCCTTTCTCCTTCTCTCCCTCTCTCCCTCTCTCCCTCTCTTCCTCTCTACCTCTCTCCCTCTCTCCCTATCTCCCTCTCTCCCTCTCTCCCTCTCTCCTCCGCTTGCTCTTATTCACTTTTATTTCAATATCAAGCAATGAAACAATCCGTGTTCATGATAAAATGTACACATGCAAAGAGATGAAAATGGTGAAATTAGAATATTTGTTTTGTCACAAATAAATTCCTTTTATTGAAAACACAAGCATGAAACCACAAAATAGGCAATAAAAACTACTTACGGTCTAATATATTACATAAATGAGCATCGCAATATCATCACATTGCATAAGTTCCGTATAAAAGTCAAATGGTTTAGAGATGAGTGAGAATGAGTGAGTGAATGGTGTGCGTAGCAGCACGACGTAGTTAATATCAAATGGATAATATGGTGTTGGGTGACAAAGTAGATTGATTTTCACACTGTGCTAGTTGTATGGGCTGTTTGGTTGGCTGGTTGACTGGTTGGTTGGCTGGATGGCTGACTGGCTGACTGACTGACTAAGTATGGTGTGTGCAGCAATCAAAATTGAACGTACACCCAAAATGTTCAATGTTTCAAAAATGATTTTGATGATGTGAATGTGAATGATGACGCAGTCACCTTAGCGTATGGGCAAAAACAGAGAGAATATGAAAAAAAAAAAACCCAACATTATTTGGAATTATCGTTTATGTTATAATAATAATGATATTAATAATCTTTTTCGGCATTTTCCGCATGCCATGCACATTCAACTTCAAGCACCAAATCATCATATCATCATCATCATTATTATTATTATTATTATGATTATTATAACAATAACTCCTTATTCAAATGGTGCGACGGGAATTGGTACCGTTATCTGAACAAAACACTGCGTGAAATTGTTTCATTTGTTTTGTGCAAAAATCTATATAATGGCATTAAAATGATTCGGTACGCGACAAAAACTCAACCAACGTAGCACAATCAGACAACAAAGAAAGAGAATGAATGAGAAAATATGAGAGAGTGGGAGAGAGAGCGGGAGAGAGAGAGAGAGAGAGAAAGAGAGAAAGAGAGAAAGGGAGAAAGAGAGAAGGAGAGAGAGAGAGAGAGAGAGAGAGAGAGAGAGAGAAAAAGAGAGAAAGGGAGAAGCAGAGAGAGAGAGAGAGAAAGAGAAAGAGTGAGGGATGAAAATAATGTAGCTAAATGCTAGTGAATTTAACCATGCAATGAATGAATCTATTCTATGATTTGTGTATTTAATGCTCAATGTGTCTATGCTAATCACTCTATAATTCAAGCATTTGCTACTCAAGAATTTTGCATTATTTTCTACAATCATGCATACTATTCATATTGTGGGGGGTTACATTTGAACAACAACATTCAAATAAACATTCAACTATTTCAGTTAATTTAATTAAAAAATGAAATTAGAATGAGAATTGAAGGTTTTTGATAGTTTTTGCCCAACAAAAATTCAATATGAATCTATGAAAAAATAACACGATTTAAAGCACATTTATTTGAGTAATATTTTAATAAGTCAATGTTGGTTCTTGTATGCATTGAATGTGCCATTCATTGTAACCCTTCTTTTTATATATATTTATTGAATACAATACAATACAATACAAAGCAGTTTATAAGCTCATTGTTTGGTTTTAACAGATTTTAAAATGAATGAATGACTGACCAGTTCATTATTCACAAAATGCCCGCCATCAAACTACCGGCACAATTGATGCTTTTAATTTGACACACAATGGCATTTACCAAGTACATCGTTTTTTGGGAATAATCATGAATGTACTCAGAATAAAAGGAATTTTATGGAAAATAAAATAAAATGAAACTTTAACACTGAATCGTAAATATTGGATTTTTTCTTTCTGCTCATTGTACAATATATAGTTTGAGCAAAGTCATATGTTTTTTTATGTGTCAGCATAAAAATGTTTTTATGTAATTTAACTGGTTTACAACATTACAACATTGGGACATTTTAGACCTTTTAGAACTTGGAATTACAGGTTAAATCAGAATGGTTTAAAAGCGCACAATTCAAGTCAAAACAAAATATGACAATTTGAAATTAAGGAAAATTTTTTTTTTTTTTTTTTTTGATTTTTTGAATATAAATCAGAAAAACGTTCATAAAAAAAATTCAATCAAAATGAATTTCGAAATTTCGGCTTTTTTTTATTCAAAAATCCGTTTACACATTTAATGGTCAATTTTTTTTTTTCATTTGATTTTTAGTTCATTTTCTATCAAAGAATTTACAAAATTTTTACCCTAATTTTAATTTTAAACAAAATGCGTTTTGTTGTGGACAACTTAAAGAAATTGATAAAAAAAATCAATTGAAGAAAATGATTTAAATATGTTCAAAAAAGTGAATAAATTATCAGTCAAACTAAGTGTATTGAAGATTACAATTGAAAATAAAAAGAATATATTTTTCAAGTTGATACTTCCCATTGAAGATTATCGTTAATCATCAGTTGTTGAAGTTTAACGATAATTCTAGATTAAAATCGATAATATTCTTGATTGAAAAATGACTTTGATTTTCTATTCATTTGAATTAAAACATTTTGTTGAAAATGTTGGAATCGAATCAGATTGATTCTCAAATCCAGACTCGCTCTTAAATCTAGCTTCGTATTTAAGTTAAGACCCGTTCTCAATTCAAATTCGTCCTGATTTAATGTGCTTTTTTCTCTTAATTTCATCCTAATATTGACAGACCAAAACATCCGCATTAACAAGCAAATCCGAATTGTTGAAAAAAAGATAATAAAATGAATGTTCAAAATAAGGGAAAAAGAAAATTGTGATTCCAAGCAGTCAATGTCGTTGAGTGTATTGTTAGTTTCTATTGTCACTCAATAAAGAGAATTAAAAGTAAGAAATTGATTAGAATGAAGCACTTTGGTGAGTAGTTGTTTCATTGTAAAAATGAAAGAAAAATGCGATGTAGACAATCAATCGTTCAATATGTCATTCGATGGTGCTTTAATATTTTTATATGTTCTTTTTTTTTTTCTTCTTTCTTTTCATTAAATTCTTGTGCAAATAGTTCGATAAGAGTTTCCTATTAAATAAAGAGTCTAACAAGAAATTAACCGAAAAAAAACGGTCATAAATGTTAACAAAACAACAAGAAAAAAAATGAAAAACGTTTTTTTTTTTTTTGTAAAAAGAATGAAGCAAAAAATAAATGGTCATAAAAGTATTTGTATCATTTGTATTCTCTGTTTCGATTAATAAAATGTTTTGTTGCACTTATTTTGTTGTTGGTTTTGTGTGTGTTTTCAGTTGATTGCCGTGTGTAAACTTATCGACGCGCTTAACAAATAAAAGAAGAAAAAAAAAAAAGAAAAAAAAGAAACTACAAATCGATTTACAATCCAAAAGTCGTTTAACGAAGAAAAAAACCCATACACATAGATGAAGAATAAATACCGAATTGGATCGTTTTAATACAACATTTTTATTTTTTTCGATATATCAGTGTGTCAGTATCGATATTTTCAAGTCTATCAATATCAATTTCAGTTGATTCTATAAAAATAATAATAATATCGTAAGATCAGGGCAAACAATAATCGTTTGAACATCGACTATAACAAACAGAAGAAAAACACGTTTGATTCATTCAATTCGAATTGATTCGTTCCTTGTCGCGAGTTTATTCATCCAGTGCGTCAATTCAATAAACGACAATTGTATATTTCAGTTGTTTTTCTTTTCCTGTTTTGTTCAGCGTGCGAATAACAAATATTCCATTATGGTTTTTCTTTCTTTTTTTTATTATTATTGTGTGTGTGTGTGTGTGTCGCTCTTTCGCAGGCATTCTCGTCTTTTTTTCTGTTTCTTAGATTAAAAAGTCAAATAATTCATCCTTGTATACATAACACCACTTTATGGTGCAATGTGTCCCGTCGCACTTCTTCTCAATTTCATTCTTTCGTGTTTTTATTTTTTATTTTTGGTATTTTCAACGTTTTCTTTACATATTTAATACTCTTCCCTATTTTGTCGGCCGTGTGCACTCCCTCAGCATATTTTATGCTCGGTTGACGTTGATAAGGCAAATAAAAGAAACATTTCTATCTTTTTGATCGCTCTTATCGAACTGCATGGAATAAAGAGAAAAAAAAAAAGAGAATAACAATGCAAACAACCGCAACGCCGTTCACAAACAACAAATGAATAGTGATTTTTTTTTTTTAAATACTCTGTATCCTTCTATATCTATCTATTTCTTTCTCGCTTTTTCTTACTACCATTTTTTGGACTATTTCAATCTTTCTTACCCTTTTTCTCTTCTTTTCTCTCCTTGTTTGTCTCTTTATCTCTCTTTTTCTTTCTCTCTTTTTCTTTCTCTCTTTCTCTCTTTCTCTCTCTCTCTCTCTCTCTCTCTTTCTCTCTCGCTTTTTCTCTTTCTCTCTCGCTTTTTCTCTTCTCTCTCTCTCTCTCTCTCTCTCTCTCTCTCTCTCTCTCTCTCTCTGTGTGTGTGTGTGTGTGTGTCTGTCTCCCTGAGAGAGAAAGAGAGAGCTCATTTTGCTTTGTTAATTTTTCCTTTCTCTCTGTCCATCTTTCTCTCTGTTCTGGAAATCGTAAATCTTTTTCAATTTCGATAGAATATCGATGGTGTACATTAAATGCCGAACAACAGTTGCGATAGAATTTTAATTCATAGGTATCACATTACGAACAGTGTCGATTTAACAGCAGCTACTCACTCATATAGACATAGAAATGTACGTTGCTCTTCCTTCCTTCCATAGAAATGATACGAAGAAGAGATGAAAAAAAAAAACATACACACACACTGAACGAAAATGACAAAAATAACAGACAAAACAAAACAAAACAAATGTGAAGTGTTTCCCTTTCAATGTTCGCTTCGAGTTCTGTTTACACAGATTCATCAGATAACAATTCAATTTTTTTTTTTCTTCTTTCTTACACTTATGTCATAATAATTTTTTCTCCATAGATTTGATGAAATTATTTCTATTTCCACTTTGCAATTGAATTGGCCAAAACATAAGATGAATATTATTTTTCATTTATTTCACACAAGAAGAAAAAAAAAAAATGATGGAAGTTCAAGTGTTTTACACCCTCATTGTGGATGAAAATTAATTTTTGCAAAGGTTTTTTTCCAATTTACCTTTTTCTCCTTCTTTCTGATTCTTTCTCTCTCTTCCTGTCTTTTTGCCTTTCTTTCCTTTTCCTTCCCAATCTATACCTCTCTATATTTCTCTCTCTCTCTCTATTTCTCTCTCTCTCTCTCTCTCTCTCTCTCTCTCTCTCTCTCTCTCTCTCTCTCTCTCTCTCTCTTTTGTCTCTATTTCTCGTACATTCATGTCATTACAATTTTCCATAAAATAGTTTCAATGACCTTTTACTGTTAATATTGGTGAATCATTTAAAATTTGTCGATTGAAAAAATATTCAATGAATGACAAACAATCGAATGAGTTTAAAATGACAAAAAAAAAGAGAAGTAAAAAAAAACAACAACAAAGGGTGAGGAAAATCTGATGTTGTAGCGTAATCGAAATGACTGTTTAATGAGGTGAACAGATTTCATTTTTCGGAAATTCAGTAAGCACTTCCTTGATAACAAGCAACAGCAACAAATATCGCTTTAGGGTACTTAACCGTTATGATGACAAGCGAGTTCAGCCTCCCCATTTACAAGCGACTTAATTTCCATTAGAAAATCCAATCAAAACACATGTGTTTTTTTCTTCCATCTCTTTCTCTTTCTCTTTCTCTTTCTTTCTCTTCATAAGTGCGATTATGGGCACAATTTTCCATTTCAATACCTTTTTGAGTTTGAAATGATAATAAAATGCAACACGATGAAGAAGCACAACGAGAGAAAGGATAAAAAAAAAAAATTGTTTAAACATCGGTATAGTAAATGTTAAAATGCTAATCGTTTTTTTTTCTTCTGACAACCTGTTGCTGATTTGTTGTCCATAAAGTCTGGGGATGAATCAACCAAAATGCCATTGGAGTGGAAAAAAATTTCTGGCGGTGAGCGTCGAACCGTAAAATACGATATTAAAAACATTGACAGATCAAGAGGCCAATATAAACTACCGAAATACATATATACATATAAAACCATATCATATCTACCGAAAATGCTTTATTTTTTTTATTTTTTTTTTTTTTTTTTTTTTTGTTAACTTCAGTGTGACAAGAAAGAGAAACGACCGAACAAAAGACAGAAAAATTATATATATAGAAAAGAAGCAAAGAAAAGAAACACAACGCGATTTATTCATCGAAAAAGATACAAAACATTGGTCGCGCGTATTCACTACAGACAACGAAACAAAAACCACACCTCCATTCACTACCGATTGGTGGATTTGGCGCATGATTTTCTGACAATAACAAACAACGAAATGGAAAAAGAAGAAGAAGAAGAGACAGAAAAAAAAAACGAAAGAGAGAAATCCACACTCTGTGACTATAGTACGATGAGATGACTGTGGTAAAAAGCGAATGAACGAGCAAAGAATGTCGCGAATGGAGTATGCTTGAGACAGAGTCGGCATAGTGTACGAACCGCAGAGAATGGAGAGGGAAAAAGAGAGAGAGAGAGAGAGAGAGAGAGAGAGAGAGAGAGAGAGAGTCTCTGGAAGAGGGTGAAAGAAAGAGAGAGAGAGAGAGAAAGAGAGGCATTTGGGGAGCGTATGACATCGTCGATTCATTGACGATGGTGGATATTGTCTTTTACGATTGTGTTGCTTGGAAATTTGTAATTCGCCAAGAAAACAGACTCTTGCTGTCTTTTCCACAATGCTGCTTTGATGCTGTTATTACTGTTGGTATTGTTGGTATATTTCATGTTTTTCTTTTTTTTTTATTTCGTTTGCTGCGCAAATGTACTTTCACATTTCAGCCGGCAAACGCGCACAATTCTATTTTACATATTAATATGCGAACGCTTCTCGAGGCAACCGTTCACTATTGTCATTTTCCTTATTGTTGTGACTTGTTATTGTTACGGCTTTCGTGGTTGATTGTTCCATCGAGCGCACGGATGAACGTACGTACGAGGGTGGGATCTTTATTGAAAAACACCACATCTATTCTATTTCTATGGTTTTTTTTCTCCCTCTCTCTCTCTCTCTTCTCTCTCTCTCTCTCTCTCTCTCTCACTCTCTCTCTCTCTCGGTTTTCTGCGTCTATGTATTTCAGTCTCTTTGTCTCTACCTTTTCTTCATTCTTTATTTTGATTGCTTTCTCTTTCAATCGCTCCGTTTTTCAGTCTCTTCCGCTCTCTCTCGCTCTCTCTCTCTCCCTCTCTCGCTCTCCTTCTCTCTCTCTCTCTCTCTCTCGCCTCTCTCTCTCTCTCTTTTTCTATTCATCTTTCTTTCTTTCTTTCCATTCATCCATATCCGATTTTCTATCTCTTTTTCTTTCGAATTTTGCCTATATTGAAATTGTTAGCACAAACAAAATAAATGATGCGGTAAAGAAAAGGAAGCAAAACACTTTGTATACATAAAACAGAAAGAATTGCCTTTTTATCTTAAAACCAATGTTATTTTTATCTTGAACGTTTCATATACATACACACATATATATATATTTCGCATTTTCGTTTATTTTTCTCATAATTTTTTGCTACGGATATTAGTGAACATGCTATGGTTTAATGCTTCGTGTTTAACATAGTTTTATATGAGCAAAGTCAGGCAGACAAAAAAAAAAAAGTGCAAACAATTTTTTTTCTCAACAAATATAGACCGTTTGCCCTCTTTTTTTGTTTCTTGTTGACTTAAAAATGACTATTGTTTCTTTTGTCTTTTATTCATCGGATGTTTAAGAATTAACAGAAAGAATTACGATGGAATCAACTAAGCCTTATGATGAATGGCAAATTTATGCAATAAAAAATACCAACGAATTCTACTTTTGTCTTGAAATGATTTAAATTAGTTAAAAATATGGAATCGTTTATCTAACAAAATGTTAATCATTGAAAATCAAGTTTTACCAAGGTTTTTAATTGTTCAAACTGAATATTAATTTTTTACTGAACGAAAATGCATTTTTTTTTTTTTTTTTTTAAATGAATTTTTTTGATTGAATTTTTTTTGTGCATTAGAAATTATCTTTAACACGAAATTAATTTCCAATAAAAATCGCAATGAATTTTTAATTTGCGGCTGAAGAGACTTTATAAAAAAATAACTGTTTTTTGGAAGATTTGTTTTTTTAAATTTTCTATGTCAAACATGTGTATGATAAGTGTGCAGATATTCATACTTTATAAGCAAGTCTTCAATGTATTCAACCCCATTCGGTGCAGGCTTCTCATCATTCAAAAAAAAAAATTAATTATTAGTTTTTGTAGCAATGGCAATAGCAGCAGCTGAGAAGATCGTGAGGAAGAGTAAAAGAGATAGAAAGGTAGATAAAGAGAACGATAGAGGGAGAAAGAGAGAAAGAGGAAGAAAGAGAGAAAGAGAAAGAGAAGAGAGAAAAGAGAGATCCGTGATATTAGTTGTTAAGCGACTGTTATAAGAAAATTGGTCATGAATGTAAATAACCTTGGGAGAAAAGTGTATCATCACGTGAAAGTGTTGAAAATGGGAGCGATACGTTATGTTTCAAGCAATATTCAAGGAAGTTCAGCCCGCAAAACGTGGGCATTGAAAAATAATGAAAAATCGGTATCGGTACGTGTGACACGCGCTTAAAATGCAAGAAATGAAAGATGCAAACGAGAGCAACCGTTGAATTTCTCTTTCATTTTGTTTGATTTTTGGTAGATTGGAATATGGTCCAATCCAGGCACACTATACGCACCCATTGAAAATTGGTTTGTTTGTTTGTTTTTTTTTCTTCTTTTTTTTCTTTTCTTCCTCAGTCGACTTTTGTGCTCTTTCACTCAAATGGCATTTATCCATATTTGATGCTCCCAAGCAGCATCCACATCATTTAATGTATACATATATCTAAAACGATGGGCCAAAAAATACAATGGAAATGCGCCAACCCAATCATTTCATCTTGCTTCATCCAACAGAAAATGTCAAGCTGCATTGCTTCAATCGCAATAATGTTTATAGGAATTTTCTCCGTGTGTTTTTGTTGGGTGCCCGTTGTCTATTGTATTCGGTTGGCATTGTTTGTGCTTTGCGTTTCTATCTATCTATATATATATGTATATATATTTCCCCCTCTCACTATGTGTGTGTGTCGCTGTAAGTTTTTACGCGCAATCTTTTCACTTTTTTGTATATGCGCCACGCTATCATCACTTCCCACCAATGTAAATGGGATCCAAAACAAACAGCAACAATAACAACCGAAACTTTTCATCTCTTTCCCTCTCTTTTACTCTTTGTCTTTTTCTTTTCAACCGTTTTGCATTTACCTTCGCATTCATTCGGTTCCATTATTTGCATAGGCAATAGATAAACATTATCAGTATTATTTTTCTGGCTAAAAAACAACAGGATTCCTTGCATTGCCCGTTCGCTATATTGATATTGTTGTCACCTTCTTCCAAACGTTTGCCGCTATTTTCAACTTTTGCACGCATAAAATACACATTTTATCTATTTCGCCGATACCATTGTCACAGGGTGCCCGTTTAGATGGTGTATTGGTTGGATGGATGGATAGATAGATAGATAGATAGATAGATGTATGTATGCATGTGTATGTGTGTATGCGCATTTGCGTGTATGCTCGCTGACAATTCAAACCGATTAAAATCCAGTGTAGTGTGTATGTATGTATGTATGCAATGTTGAGAATGGATGAGAATGCATTATATTGTACAATTGATTTGACTTTCGATGTGTTTGCCACGATTCTGTGGTTGTGGCGAATTATCAAAATATCAACATCACTGTATGTTATAGATAGGCGAACGGAATCTAACACATAATCACAATTCCATCATTCAAACCGACTTTAGTCGACTGACACAGTCATGGATAATAAATATGCAAGAACAATTGAAATTATTTCTCTTTTATTATTCATACCATAGGTTCTAAAACCGGGGCAACATATCCAGGGCAAAATTGATCGCCAGAAGAAACCCAACCCAAATCGAAAAATGATTCCCTTGATTTCTTCAAATTTGAAGTGAAAAAAGCCTTCACTGTTTTCAAAAAAACCCTAAAAAGAGGATACCATATCGTCAAAGGGGGAGAACAAGGAACCCTAGGAGCCCTGTGAATCCTGCGCCAAAAAAAAAATGAGTTTAAAAAATAAATTTTTTTACAATTGAAAATTTTAGATAAATTTTGATGAAAAATGAATAGAAATATCAATGGAAAATAGCAAATTAATAAAAAAAAAATCGTGAAAAATATTCACATTTTTTTTATTTTTATTTTTTTTTTTTTCTTTGTTTAAATTTGATTCTTTTGAATTGTTTTAAATAGCCTATTTAAAGGGTTACTTCATTGACGATGAAATGTCGGATATGTACTGGATGCGATAAATTCATTATAACACGACTGAGTATTGTAGTGTGAATGTGTGTTTTGTATGGGCTTTTTGTATGCCTACAAATAATAGCAACAACAAAACCTATAACAATAGAACATCCAGAATGTTAACAAATGGATGTGAAACGATGGAGTATTTCGCGCGCGTTGGCTTGCATGGACTATATACGAAAAAAAAGGCAAAACATCATCATCATCGTTGCCGTTGTCGTTGTCTATGTTGTCGTCGTCGTCGTCGTGTCGTCGTCGTCGTCGTCGTCGTCATCGCCGCTGTTGTGGTTGTCGTCGCCCAATTCAACACACGCCATTCACAATATCATATTCGACATTGTCACGACGGCGATGGCATTTTTAATGTATCAGTTGATGTGAACAGTTAGTTGTTTGGGATATTTTGTTTAGTCTCGGTGTTTTTCAATCAATTGTCGGTTCGGGCGTTTTTATTTTTAATCTATTCGTTGGTGCAGTGTGCATACATTTTGATTTGTTCAATTTTTGCGGGCAAACACTTTTATTTTGCACATTATTTTCGACAACATTCTTATCAAAACGGAACTTTTTTTTTTTTTTGGGTTTTTTGAAAAGTGACTTTTATCAGTCAGCTACTTGAGCGGGAAAATATTCAAAGAGAATATCATTCATCTGAAACAAGAAAAAAAAAAACAATTGGAATGCAATTTTTCTCAAGTAATTGATGGAACTTTTGGACGTTTATCTGGTGCATTTTGTGGAATTTTTAATGAAAAATGCACAGTGTATAACGGTTTTTGGGCAGTGAAATAATTTTGCGGTTTTAATTTTCACTCTCTAACACAGTTATATTTTTTTTTTAGCCAGTGCTAAGGCTATTACAATTGAACACGTTTTAAGGATATACGATTTCAGTTTGAAATTTAATTTTAAATATCAAAAAATGTCGCAAATGTTGATAAAAAATCAAAATGATCATATAAAACGTCCAATGAATGCATTTATGGTATGGTCACGAGGTCAACGACGAAAAATGGCCCAAGACAATCCAAAAATGCATAATTCAGAAATATCGAAACGACTTGGTGCCGAATGGAAATTACTCACCGAATGTCAAAAACGACCATTCATCGATGAAGCAAAACGTTTAAGGTAATTCATCAACAATTTCAACGAATTTACATTATTTTGTTCTCCGGCAAAATTCAGTTCTTTTTCGTCTTTCTCAATTTTTTTTTTTTGTTTTTTTTTTTTGCTTTTTCATTGCTTCGTTTGATTTTTCTTTTATTAGTTTAGGGAATTTTATTGTTCATTTTTTATTATGCCGCACTTATCAATCATAAAGTGAAATCAATTGTGCAAACATTGAGTCATTTATTCGATTCGATTGTCGGAAACTAATCAATCTATAATGAGTTCATTAACTCATGCAATTTCATTGAACAAGAATTTAAAAAAAAAAAAAAAAATAACAAATATTTGCAGAAAATTGCATTTTATTTGAAGAAAATTTGATTTTAAAATTCATTTATGAATGTATATGTTTATAAACCATGCAATTAATATATTTTAAGAAATTTCAATTGATTTTGAGAGAATAAGATTCAAAAGAAATCCAATAATTCAGTGGAAATTCCAATATTTAAAAGAAATTAAAAGAATTCGAAGGAAATTTCAGCAAAATTAAAGGAAATTCAGAGAATTAAAGAAAATTCGAAGAACTAAAGGAAATTCAAAATTCAGTCGAAAGTTAAAAGAGTCAGAGTAGATTCAATTTAATTGAAAATTCCAAATTCAGACAAATAAAAAATGAAGAAAAAAAACAAATTGGCATACAAATCGTGATGTGAAATCTCCGTCGGTGGAGTTCACGTGAAGACAACGTATTTATGACAACAATGACAAAAATTTGAACCAAAATTAAGACGAAAAAAATCTTATATACGGAATAAGACGATTTATTGTCTTATTTTTAAAGTCTCAGTGCATTTGATACATTTTGTTGTATAATTTTTAAATGATGAAACTTAAGAAAAAAAAATCGTTTTATTTTGTTTCATCAGTATATTTGACAGATCACACAAATCGTGATTGCAAATCGAGTTCTCTCTTTCTAACACATTCACTGTTTGAGCGTTGCTGGATTTACCCCATTAGCATGAGACACAAACAAGAAGAACGTAACAATAAGCCGTCCGCACATTTTTAGAACACAGAGAACATACACAGCATCATTGCGAATTCGAATTGCGAATGTGTTAGAAAGAGAAAACTTGATTGCAATTGATGATTTGTGTGAACTGTCAAATGTATCGATGTCAAAACAACAAATGATTTCAAAACGATTATTTTTTCTGAAGTCTCATCAGTTGAAAATAATACAACAAATAGTATAAAATTCACTGAGATTTCAAAAATAGGATAATAAATTGTCTTATTCCGTATATAAGATTTTTTTCGTCTTACTTTTAATTCAAATTTTCAGTCAGTGAACAAACAGATTTTTGTAGCCTGTATGAAATTTGAAAAACATTTCTTTTCCAATTCAAATTCAAGTTCAAATTTAATTTAATTGAAACTTTTCGAAAATTTCCTTCGAAATGTTATGTTAAAAAATTCGAATTAATTTTTCTTTTCGTTTTTTTCTCTTTCTCTTTCTCTTTTTTTTCTTTTTTTTTCTTTTTGCTCTTTCATTATGTTATCGTTTTCAAATTCATTCACAATTGTTTATATATAGAGCGCTTCATATGAAAGAGCATCCAGATTATAAATATCGGCCGCGTCGAAAGCCAAAAACGCTTGTTAAAACGCAAATACCGGCAAATCATCAAAAGCATTTACATTCGCATCATCATCATCATCATTCTCATATGTCAAGTGGTAATATAAAAGAAACGCAATCACATCAACAGCAAACACATCCGCAACATCAGTCAACGGCACAAGTGCAACAACATCTTTCACCAAAATATCCATTTACATCATCATTAGAGTTAACCCTTGGCATTCCACATCGTACAACGACCTTTCCATTGAGTAGCCATTATCAATTGCCGGCCACACCATTGGATACAACATTAGCATTTGATTTACAGGCTCGTCTTCAGCAAATGTATGGTTCATTATATCCACCATGGCGATATTTTAGCGGTTGTCCATCAGCAGCATCAGCAGCTGCTGCTGCTGCAGCAGCAATTGTTCCAACTGATAGTCAATCATCTTTATCACCGGTTGGTTATTGTGTTAAATCAACAAAACGTAGCCCATCACCTGTAACAGCCACAAATTCACTTCCAAGTGTTATATGACCAACTCCGTTGCGCTTTAGCGCCGAACCAACCGTCTAAAATAAAACAAAAACAAAAAAAAAAAATTGAAATGAAATGAAATGAAAATTAAATTCGTCTAGACAAATCTATTTAGCACTTTAAAATAAACAACAATCAAAACACACACACACACACACCCACACACAATTTCAACAAAATTCTGCCTACATTCTGATCAGTCGAATAACACAAACTCTATGGTGTGCCAAATTTTTATCAACAATTTAGTGTAACGTTTTAAAGGAAAAATCATAAAAAAAACAAGAAGATTAAGAAGAGAGAAAGCCAAATAACGAGGATACAAAACTGCATCGGAATACAGCAACGATCAATCTAAATGTGATTATTGGTCGTGAAAATAGAAAAGCACATTGAGTCACTCGCCTGTATCACAGCTAGATTTCATTAAACAACAATTAAATTAGAATTTTTTTTTTTTTTTTTTTTTTTTTGAATTAACTTAAATTTTGTGCAATTTGTGTCATTTTTAATGGGCTTTTCATTTTTGGAAAATCAAATGACATTGAAATAGGCATCAAACGACATGGTAAATATATTTCTATTTTAGGCTAAATATCATCAATACGTTTAGCATCAATTTTGAATTGTTTAAACGAATCCACAATTTTTTTTTCACATAAAAAGTAATGTTTTCTTTAGTGCATTGAAGGTATCATCCGAGATTC
Organism: Resseliella maxima; assembly: GCA_029041755.1. Taxonomy (NCBI): domain Eukaryota; kingdom Metazoa; phylum Arthropoda; class Insecta; order Diptera; family Cecidomyiidae; genus Resseliella; species Resseliella maxima. The sequence continues at coordinate 571,601 of JAQOWM010000194.1, forward strand.
AGTGAAATCAAAAGAGAAATGACAAAAAAAAGCGAAAAAAAAAATCTCTTATTAAAAGAGAAAGTGAGAAGAGAAGAAGGATAAGAAAAGATATGAAAAAGTTAAAAGAGCAAGAGATGAAAATATGAAACAAAAAAACGTGAGAAGACAAGCGAAAGGAGTAAGAGAGAAAGAGCAAAAGGATTGACAGAAAGCAAGCTAGTGAACGAAATGGTCGAAAATTTAGTGAAAAATTATGCTAATGCAAACGACAAAAAATAAAAAACAAGAATTAAATGCGACAAATTATGATTTAAATTGTTGTTGAAAATAATTTGTGATAAAACGTTCATATCAATTGAAGAAAAAATGAAAAAAAAAAAATAAATAAATAAATAGATCAAATGACAAAATAAAATAAAACAAGGAATATACCTAGGATATCACAATGAATAAAACAGAATTGAAAAAAATAAAAATCGAGAAAAACATAAAGAAATTAATATTTAATGGTAAATGAAGAAAAACGGAAACAGTTCATGTTCCATAATAATGCACATAAATAAGCTCACAATTTAGGGGTAATATTGTAAGTTTTTAGATATGCACATACACTGAACTGAACACACATATGATTATGATAAGAAATGAACAAAATCAAATCCAGCACGTAAAATGAAAAGAAATGAAAAGAAAAGAAAAATGAAATGGAATCGTTTGTGGGAGAAAAAAAAAAAATAATGTGAATGATGATTTTCGTTGTGTCATAAGTGGTGCATTAATTGTAAAAAAAAAAAAAAAATGTTTTCAAAATCATCGGCAAAGAGTTAAATCAACTGACTTCCTGGAGTTTCTACACTTGAAAACGCATTCATTCACAGTTAAAGGTGTCAACGGACACGGACGGACAAATGAAATTATCCATTTCCGTTCGTCCGTCCGTCCGAATCGACTGTTACCATTTTTCTATTTCCGTTCGTCCGTCTGATTCTCATGTTAAAATCGAAATTTGATGTTTTCGATTGACATATTCTCTTTTTTTGTTTTCAATTTCGAATTGTATTGTTGAAAAAAAAATCTTGCTTTTTTTGAAAAAGGACTTCATGACCTACGCAGCAAACATAGAAACGCCGTGGCATACTATGTTATCCCACACTAATCCATACATCCATCGCTGATTCGGACGGACCGAAGAAAAGAACATACATGAAAGAAATTTTAATATTTGATTCGAATGGACGAACAGACCAAATTTTGTCCGTTAATTCACCTTTATTCACAGTACATGTGCGAGCGTACGTTTGTGTGTATTTTGTGCGTGAAATATTCCGGTTGAAATTGAATTTGCAACCACATCCAACATATGTTGGAATTCATTGGCCAACCGTATCTATTTTTCTCTCATTTCCATCTAACACAATCATACAACTAATTTCCATTGTTTATGTTATCGATGTACACACAGATATACACACATTTATATTTATATATCAAATTGACACCGGCATTTATCGTGCAATACAAAAGCAACACACTCAAATGTGCTGAAAATTAGTTCCGTCCATTTGACTCGATGAATTTCTATAAATTGTGGGCTTCACATCCATTTCCTAGATTTCTGTACGGCACACACACACACACACACAATTCAATAGTACAATATTAAAAATTACAACCCTAAATTTTGGCGTGTTTTTCATTTTCATTTCTCTCTCTCTCTCTCTCTCTCTCTCTCCTTGGCTTCTTTAATTTTTGCTTCGTTTCATTGCTGTACAAAATTCAATTCATCATTTAATTCCAATTTAAAATGAATTCATTAAATAACTTCAATTAAATGATTTGTACAATTCGCAAAGTATATTTAATTTAAATGAAAGTGTTGCAATGTAAATTTCAAATAAAAACTCTAAACTATATTTTAACCTTTGAAAATTCTCAGCTGCTCTGTTGACGAGTTGAGTACATATTTTGCATTGATTTGTCTTTTTTTTGTTTTTTATCGTCTTTTAAAGAGAGTCATTTCACTTATTTTTCCAAAGAATATTTCCTAAATATATTCCATTTCTTTTTCACAAATGAGTTTATAAAAGTTTCTTTCATTTCATAATCGAGAAATTGTGTCCAAAAAAAAAAAAAAAAAAAATAAATTTTCAACGAAAATTTCCGCATATTTTTTTCGACAATTTTACCTTCAAATAGTTTCCAATCGAAACATAAATAGATTTTCCATAAATCTTTCACAGTGAATATTTATGTTTTATCATGATGTGAAGTACATGTGTTCTGATACGATCTTGTGAATACCTGAAAAAAAAATTGAATCAAATCCATTTGTGAGCAAAAAAAAAAAAAAAACAGTTAAATTTCACTAATTTCTTTCGTTTTCATTTATAATCTAAGACATGAAAAAAAAATGAAAAAAAAAAAAAATAAACTGGTTGAGCGAATAGTTGCAGACAATCGATGTTAGTTTGTCGCACAAAATAATACGTAATTTTCAAATGATTTTCTATCTGAAATTCAAACAATTTCAACTAAGTTCAATTCATTATTTTTTGTTTTGTTTATTCCTTTTGATATTTTTAAAACAAATAAATGATCAACAAAACACAATTCTAGATGTAATAATTAAGTTTAGTTTCAGTAAAAGAAAAAAATGAAAAGGAAAAGATACCGAACAGAAGTTATAGCAATTGATTTGAATTAGTCAAAACAGCAATCCATGTAATTTAATCTAAAGAAAACAAACACACACACACACACACAATTGTGACACTAAAATCATAATTCAGGTAAATTAAATAAAAATTAATATTTAAAAAAAATGAATTCAATTTTGTTGTTAATTTTATTTCGATATTAAGTTCGTTTTTTTCTTTCGATTTTTTAGCAATTTTCAATGAAAAATTAATATTATCATTCATTTATGAATTGAATTGAATTGAATTGACTTGATTTAATTTAGCAAAATACAGATGCACCAAAGAAATAAGAAGTGAGTATGATTATAATACAATAGCGACGGTATGCAAAATCTCCTTTATAGTTTTGAAATAAATCTGTATCGCTTCATCGATTGAAGAGTTTTCAAAGTCTTTTGTGTGAATCAATTTAGTAGATAAATTTGAACAAAAGCCAGCTCCGAATGAAAATCGTTCTGTTTTTTTTTTCTCTTTTCAAAAACTTTTCTTTTCAAAAGTTGAAAGAGATCGTTGAAAATTACAAGATAAATAAATCGTTTAAAGTATACATCGGAGAGAGTGTGAAGAAGAGGGGGGGGGGGGGGCAAATCCGGTAAATCCAGCATGAAAATCGCATTTGTAGTGCCTGAAATTTTTTTTGCAGTAATCGGTCATCATTGTAGTAATTTGTTGTTATTTTTTCTTCTTCTTCTTCTTCTTCTTCTTCTTTCGATTCTTTGTTCACACATTTGGAAAAGTGTCAAGTGAGTGATTCAATGCGACGATTTAGCCACAGTCAATCAAGCGATCAAAGTGTATGTTGTACAACCCTATGAATTAGTAGTGATTTACCTAATTGTTGACACAATAAAAACGATACTAAATGCGTACACAACGTAACAAATTGTTAAAAGATATTTTGCGTCGATTTGCATTACATTGTGATTTGAAAAAGGGATGAGAGATTGAGAGAGAGAGACCAAATGTGTGATATGAAGGGATCGAAGGATGCAATATTCAATACCCACACCGATTGTTTGTGTTGTTCATATTATCGGATTGCCGAATAGGGTGAAATGAACGTAATAGATGGCTTGATGCATTTTATTAACGCATAAGGGTGCCATACACAACACACACACACACACACACGCATGCATGAAGGCAGGCAGGCAGGCAGGCACGATACACACAAGTTTTTCTACATCATCGTTCACAACAGTACCTCTTTCTTCCCTACATACTAATCATCACACTGTTACTAAACAAATAACATGCTCATAAAAATCATATTTCATCTTTCATTTCATCATTTTAGAACGAAACGAGAGTAAATCAAGACAACAAGCATACGGAAGCAATGTGCGTATGAAATGAGAGTGCGGTTGATGAACAGGGGGAAAGAGTAAGAGAGAAAGAGAGAAAGATTGAGGGAGAGAGAGAGGGAGAGAGAGAGGGAGAGAGAGGGGAGAGAGAGGGAGAGAGAGGGAGAGAGAGGGAGAGAGATGGAGAGAAAGAGAAAGTGGGAGTGAAGAAGGCAATTAGATTAGGCGAGAAAAAAACATTGAAAAAGTGGGCACGAGAAAGAGAGATAGAGAGATAGAGAGAGAAAGACTAAAGAGAGAGAGAGAGAGAGTGAGTGAGAAAGAGAAAGAAAAAACGGTCGAAAATTCATTGCATACTTCATATATGCATATAAATACAAGCATGAATGATTTCAATTTTCATATGGAAGGGATTCTTGAACAGTCAAGTGTCTTGTGATTGATGATTGCATGACACGATACTGACATAATATTTACAAATCTCCTATACATTGTTCTCTGTCCACAGTCACATGTCGAAGGAGCCTGCTTGCGGGAAAAGATTCTCATAATAAAAAGAAATGTGATGTGAATATACACAACATATGAATACATAAATCAAGTGTGACAATCAACTGTTTTATTTAAAAATTAAAAGACTTTGGTTTTATTTGATTTGCATTGTTTAGTCAATTTATGCACGATTTATTGCAAATTTATTTCCGTCTATTCAATGCGAACACCGTTTTGAATGTTGTAATTGGAAATGATTACTTTGAATATACAAGGCATTGAACCATTTTTTAAGATGAAATTGAAACTTTATTGAGTTTCGAAAGTTAAATATTTTCACATTTTGTTCAAAATCAACCGTTGTTTTTTTTTTTCTATTTTTGATCAATCGGTATGAAAAAAAAGCACTTTTCGTTTAAAAAAATCTTCGTTAAATCCTTATTCAGCTCAAAATAGTTCATTTTATCTTATGAAATTGTTCAAAACAATTTGTTTTCTTTCGAGCCGCAAGTTCTCTTCATTTTTGCGATTTTCTTTGTCTTCTCAATCCTTTTATTCTTTAGGTGCCATTGAATTTTAATCTTTTTTTTTTTTTTCAATTTTTGGGTGGCAATAAGCAATTAATTCAATTTGCATGAAAAAGAAATGTGAAATGTTGAGTGTGTGCGTGTGCATTGACACTGTCGCGCCCGCTTTTGAAAATGAGTATTGTGATAAGGCAAGAGAAAATTGTTTCAAAATTTGATTCAATTGTTTTCATCAAACAATAGAAATGAAATGTGTTAGAGGGGGTGTTGGTTTTTTCACTGTGACAATTCAATTTGTTGATCTATTCATGTGAAAGTGTTGCTTTTTATGGCATGAGTTCTGGTTTTTTTCTGTTTGTTTGTTTGTTAAAAGTGTGAATTTGATTTTGTTTTGTTTTTTTTTTTTTTTTTTTTTTTTTTTTTTTGATTCGATTGCATTCTCTCTCCAAAATGATTAAATAAATGATTTTTATAGTTGATTTTCAAATAGTGCAAATAATTTTTTCTTCGCATCTATTCAAACATTTGTGCTGTTTATTTAGTGGTGTTTGTTTTGTAAGCGTCAGCTATTAGACTTCATCAATAGGTGTATTGTTAGTAGAATGGTAAATAAATCGGTACACACAGTCACATTCAATAATTTCATTATTTAAGGATACAATTTTTGTTGCCGCATTTCGTTTTTATTTTTTGCTTCTCTTGTTCAACAATTTTATTAAATTTCAAATGAGAAAAATGAAGCGAAATAAAAATAAAAGCGAAAAAATGAATTTATATGAATGACAGAGCAAAATAGAATTGAGAATAATAAAGAGAGACGTCAATACGATTTGTCTTTTTTTTTTTTCGAAGGCAAAACAAATTTTCCATCTTTTCAGTTAGAAATGCAAATTCAAATTGCTGAATAAAGGAAGATTAGCGCAATAAATCGCTTACAATTGAAATGAAAATGATTGTGCACGATGGCAAATTGATTGCGGTGCTCTGGCTATGTGTTGAGACGAATAAATTTTGAAATTTTCTCTCGTTGTCGAATTGAAATGGGAAATTGGGACAAATGCGGGCAAAAAAAAAAAAAAAAAAAAAAAAAAAAATCCAACACCCGAAATGTGACTTTAAATAGTAAAAATGGAATTGTTCTTCATCGTTTTCTATTATTAAAATTGAGAGAGAGAGAGAGAGAGAGAGAGAGAGAGAGAGAGAGAAAAAAAAGAGCGAAAGAAGGAGAGAGAATGAGAATGAAATGAAAGAAAAGGATGCCTAAAGCCATACCGGTCACTATAACGGAAAACACTGTTTATTCATCTTATTCGTTTTGTTTGGCACATTCACATTCACATTCTCGATTTCAAGTGGTGAAATGTTTTTGGCTGGCCTTCAATGTGACTTAGTTTTATCTTTATTTGTTTCATAAGCTTCTTATGCTTCTTATGAATCGCATTATATATTTTTTATTTGTGCAAAATGGAGATTGGCTTGTGTTGTGCTCTTTTCTTCAAGTGATAATTCTTTTATCGTTGCCCATAAAGGAAAATTGACTTTTTTTCACTCTCTTTCTCTCTCTCTTTCTCTCTCTCTCTCTCTCTCTCTCTCTCTCTCTCTTTACCTCTCTGTATTCCCCTCAATTCATGACGACATTCAGTTTACGTGAATATGCCAAATGCTGCCCTCTTAGCTAGAGTATTGTTCATTTTACAATTGGTGTGGCGGACATTTGTTGAAATACAAATATAGATGATGAACAAAACGTTGATTAAGCCAACCAAAATACGCTTTTGTGTGTTGAATGATGACAGGAAGAAGACGAAATGGATCTGAAACAACCCAACAGTCTTACTAATGTAACACAACCTCAGCGCATCTTCCAGTTTCTTCTTCTTTTTTTTACTTCTTTTTACTCTCGCTCTCTCTTTCTCTCTCTCTCTCGCTCTCTCTCTTTCTCTCTCTCTCTCGCTCTCTCTCTCTCTCTTCTCTCTCTTTTTTCAGCTATTATTATCATGATTGTCGAGAGACACCACACACACAATGTAAGTATATCTGTATGTGCGTGTGCCACTTCCGACTCCGATGATAACTGAATAACAGCACCCGCAAAAAAACGACTCTCTTTATTCGCTTTGCATTTGGTCGATTGTGATTTCTATAAAAGGCATACAATAACAACAACAAAAAAAACAACAACAACAACAACGATGTCACATCTCTTAAAACATAGACGGAAATTACATTCATTTACTTTTTTCTTCTACTGTATGTATCTTTTTTTTTTTTTCGTTTTGGCTTATGATTTCCATTCTTATTTTTATTTCAGCATTTGTGTGATCTGAATATCTGCACAAAATGACAATGAATAACACAATGCATTCGTATTGTTATTTCTATTGAATTTCATATTTTGAATAAACTATCGGGCACACAAATATATTGAAAATAAGATACAGACACACGTGTCTATATGATTCTTTATTACTATTTTTGCTTGCTTATCGCAGAGTTCATCATTTTTGCATCGTTTATGAAAAAATATTTACAAATAGAGAATGAAACAGATAGAAAAAAAGAGCAAAAGAGAGAGAGAGAGAGAGAGGGAGAGAGAGAGAGAGGGAAAAAGACATAGAAGAAGAGAGAAAGGAAAAGGAAAAGTAAAACAGAGACAGATAGGGAAAAAGGGGTGTTTGAATACGTGCTACGAAAATCAATTTCGACACATTTTCTACTATTTCTTCTTCTATTTTCGTTTAGTTTGTGAGAATTAAATGTTTTTTTTTTTTTTTTTGCAATAACAGAGAATATAGACACATTGGCCAATGGCCACTTGATCCTGTTATAATAGAAAACACTTTGTCGGAACATTCAGAAATACAAAACTGATACATTAACTTCCATTTGGAAAATAATAAACAGAAATCATTTCAATATCACTTTGAAATTTGTTCACAAGAAAATTCTTGAATTGCAACATTGATTATTGCATGGAATTTGTTCATTCAATGGATTTCATTTATTCGGTCATCTTTAATGAAAATAACAACTATTCAAATATATTCTTTTTTTTCTTCGAATGAAAATTAAAAATTCGTCTAAATTTAAACAATGAACGCAAATCAATACATCATAAATAATTTATCACTTTTAGCATCGATAGTTTGATTCAATTTTGCTCATTGAAATGTTTCAATTTTTTCACCGGCAGTTGATATTGAAAAACATTTATTTAGAAAACATACCGGGTGGCCCAGAATAACTGTAATTTTTATATTTGATTAAAACTATTAATTTTTAGTAAAATCAACCAAAATTTTTAGTAGATTTTCGAAAAGGGTTCAAAATTTATTTTTCATATTTTAGATCATTTAACTTCGATTTCATGTGAACCCACACAAAATAATCCAATGGGTTCAAGTTTGGAGACCATGGCGGCCATTCGTTTTTGTCAATAAAATCAGGCACATTTTACTTCAACCACCTCTTGAACTCTTTTTGCTCGGTGTGATGGTGATCTTGCTAAAACAGCCAGAATTTGTTTTGAAATATTCTATGTGTTTTCGGACTTATTTTTTGAATTGATTCATTGCCAAATCTTCTTTTAACACTCATTGCATCGACTGATATTGTGCTCACGAGCCAAGACTTTGGCAATTCTTTTCTTATTTCGGTGAATTTTGTCTCGTACCTTTTTAACCAGATCTTTTGTTCTAACAGATTTTTTTTTTCGCCCGAATTTTTTCTTTAAAAATTTAAAATTGCAAATTCAAAACGAGTTGACGTTCCAAATCCTTTGTTATTGCAATGTAAATAAGAACTGCACAATAATGTGCATCATCACAGTGGATAGCCAAAGCATGAATTAACATAACGATAAACAAAATTGTGATCGATAAGATATTGTTGTTATTTTTACTTTGGTGTGAAAAAAAATTAAAGTTATTCTGGGCCACCCTGTGAGAAAAGAGAGAAAAACAATGAAAAACTACAATATTTATTGGCTATTTCTGTGCATTTCATCAATTTGGATTGAGATTTTTTTATTTTTTTGTATTAAATCCAAAAACACAGATGTTACATTTATTGCATTCACCTTTGACGCGTACCTCTCCTCTGATGACGTGCGACCTCCTTATAATGAATAAATATTTGAAAATTTTTTGTTGAAAACATTTTTTGTGCTCTTCAACTTCAAAATTGGAATTTGTTTTTCCATTTTTATAATGATTTTTCAGAGGATCTACTATCCATTTTCAGCCGGGACAATCCTGGCGGGACCCTTTTAGTTGATGTTAAAATGGTGAAAGGCAATATATTAAATAACGAAACTCAACATGCGAATACAAAACGACAAATAAATGAAAATTATAAACTTTGCACTAAAAGTATTAAAATGGCGTGCACAAAAAAAGAAAAAAAAAATTTACAAGTACATGATTAAATGCTAATTATTAAATTAAGAATTTAAGTTCAAGTAAAAAGAAATCGGTTGATAAATTCAAGTAAATTGTTAATTTTCATATGATTACACACGAAACGGTGTAACAGTGAAATGTTTCAGGCAAACATATGTTAACGAGTTCTAAGTAATAAGAATTCTAAGAAGCCACTTGAAACGTTCCTTCAATAATATATTTCTTCATAGCTCATTCCAAATGTGCCCGTTTTGCATAGTTTTGCGTGTATGTTATTTTTCGTCTCGTTTTGTGTATCGTTATTTTCATGCATTCCACTGAAAATGAAACGTGCAGTTTATATATTCCATGTACATTTGAATGTAACATTTATGATTAATCAGGTTGTGTAATCACACGTTACATTGAAATCTATTTATGTGATGCTAAAAATTAATTTCCATAAGCTATAAATTGTCTTGTTTGCATTGCTGTACAAATATGTAATATAAACTTTATCTTAAGTGTGTGTTCTATCTTTGTGGTTGGTTAAAATTGATTGCAGCCCAAAAATAGCATAGATTCATAGACTGTATTAGCGAATTCGCTGAAAAAGCAGCAGGCACAAAACTTTATTTCATCTTCTGTTGTTGTTGTTGTTTTTTTTTTTTTTCTTTTTAGTTAGTATTTTGTTTCCTTAATTTATTGAAGAAAATTACATGCATTTAATGAATAATATTTTGAGCGTCGACAATAGATTGAGTTTATAAGTGTTTATGTATGTGAGAGTTTTTCTTTTATGTTTATATCAAATTAGTAAATTAAACAATCTTCTCTTGAGTGTATTTTTGAACAGCATTTTTGGTGGAAATTATCGCTGAAAAGTTTTATACAACTTTGAAAATACCGTAGAAATTTACCGGAAATTATGTGTTATGATACAAAACTAAAAAATTGTTAAAGTACTTTTGGCCAACTCATTTAATTTATTGAATCGCTATTTATTAAATATTCAAGCATTTCCGTTCTCTTGTTTTAATTTTCATTGAGTCGAATTGATGCACGCATTTTTAAAGAATTTTGCGCAAATTTTCTAGTAAATTTTCACTAAATAATTTTCACTAAAAAAAATTGTCAGATTCTTTAAATTTATTGAAGAAAAAAAAGTCAATTTTTCTCACAATTCATGTCAATTCGACGATTAAATGTATGAATGTACATAAAATATTGCATAAATTTCAACAAATCCATTGTAAAACAAAAAAAAAAAAAAAAAAAAATCTGTTGCGAATAGAAATATCAATAAAATAAAGTTCATTGTCCTCCCCCCACCACCTCATACATTTTCTCAAACCATTTAAAAGTTAAATAATGAATTGGTCAACCGGTATGTTCACCGGAAGTATTATTAATAATATATATATATGAAAATGCTCGTGATTCAGGACGATTATTCTTGAGGCCATTTATTTTTCAATTGAAAACATCATCTCTCATTAAACTGTTTACATATATTATGGAAGATACTTCCATTAAACAGCTCACTCGATACAGACAAATATAAATTAAATTGCATACAAATTTGATTTGAAAGTTAAACTAGCGTGAACATTTTGATTTGCCCTGAAACTAAAAGTTAACCGGAAAATGATTGTGTCGTCGTCGTTGTTGTTGTTGTTGTTGGCTTTTCGTAACGATTCTCGTTTATAGCGGAAAATCGAATGGAACCGCGGCATTTGGTTATGTATACACAGAAAAAAAAAAACACACACACACAAACCCACACACTTTCAATAAGCGAACATAATGCGACTGGTATAAAGTTACAAAAGGGGAGAATAATAATTGCAACCGCATTGGCTGTTGTCATTTTCGTCTGTTGCTGTACAAAAACCAACAAGGGGCATATTTCTCTTTGGTGCATTTGTTTATATGTGAAAAAAATTCAAATATTGGTTTTTTCTAATTTGAAATAATTTTTTTCTTTTTCAAATTTATTCTGTTACAATCAATAGCATCTTATCTACAAATCATCCAAATGAGATGATGATGCTCATTGCTTATTGTTTAGTTTTTTTCACTTTTTTCACTTTTTTACAATACATTTCAGCCAGACATTAAACTAGTGATCCATGAAAATAAGACAAGTTTTTAACATCTTCTTGCATTATTATCAGAAGATAATGTAATTTAAAAAAAAAAAACATAAAATTTTTGTAAAAAGTAATCCCCTTGTTGCAAAAGCTATTATCTCATTCTATTGCATGATTGTTAGTGTTAGTGTTGTACCGTAAAAATGTTTCACATTCTAAGTCAAAATAATCATTTTGTTGGTATAAAGAAGACAGTAATTAACAACAGGAAGTGACAACAAAGTTTTATTCAACATGATACTGGCGCCACTTGTCATAATCAAACGTTTTTTTTTTTTATTCTTTAAAAGTGTTGAAAAGTGTTGAAAATTGTCATTTAATAACATATGAAGCGAATGCATTTTTATTCATAAGCATAAACGACATTTTTAATTGTTCAATTTCAATAGTTAGCATAGATTTTCATAAATAAAAGAATTTTCGTACACATTCATTCCATTGAAGATTTGCTCACGCTAAGCTTTGAAAAAACCTTTGAAAATGATGATAATGTGACGTAGAATTTTTTTTTTTTTTTAAAAAACATTTTTCGAGAGAATGATGTGAATTGAATTTCATCAATCTATTATGTATCTTCATTTATGATGTTTATTTTATTTGACTTGAATTCAAATGAAAATTTCCGAAATGATTTGGTTGTCAATTGTCATAATTTATGGAACAAAAATCGAATATGAAATTTGTTTTTTTCTCTTCTTTTTTTCCATTCAATCGACTTACTTATCAATCAACATTCATTTCCGATCGTATGTACATATATACTATTGAGACACATTTTCAGACAATTTAATGTTTATATACTAAACAAAAGAAAACAAAAAAAAAAAAAAATAAAAGCCCAAACAACAAGAAAAAATGAAAATAAATCGTGAATTGCTTGATTTTGTTCGCCATACTAAAATGAAAGAAAAAATAAAATCGAAAAATGAATGTCAGTAAATAAAATCAGAGTGAATGTGATAAGGATGCAAAAGAAGAGACAGGTCTTCGTACAAAGTTTTCTATGAATGAAATTGAAGAATACCCACTTAATTACCTTTAACAAAAAGTACGACACAATTGTCAACAAATGAAAAGAAAAAGATAGATAGATAGATAGAGAGAGAGAGAGAGAGAGAGAGAGAGAGAGAGAGAGAGAGAGAGAGAGAGAGGGAGGGAGGAGAGAGAGAATGATAGAAAGAATGAAGTGAAGTTGTGAAGTAAATGCGAGAGATAAAAGTGCATGTAATCAAATGGAAGAGCAATTGATGGCAATAAGTGAAGTAATGGAGAGAGTGTGAGAGTGCGAGTACTGGCAATGGGGCGAAAAGTTGCAAGCACATAAATAGCAGCTCATTGAGATCCAAAATCAGTGTCACACGGAAGGAGCTAAATGTGAATATCGTCGTCGTTGTCGTTGTCGTTGTCATCGAAGAAAGAATTTCGAACAACCAAATAGATCGACAGTTGCAAAATCAAAGGCAAAAAGACACACACACACACACTGAGCTTAATGTTTAACATCAAGCACTCAGTTATTAGCCGAAAAATAAGAGTTTCGCTTCATTTTTGTATTGTGCAAAATATTCGTTATTTTTGCTTGAGTTCTTTTATTCCAAACTGATTTCTTCACGTTTTTTTTTTCTTTCTTTTTCTTTTCTTTTCAACGCATTTCTTTCGTTTCATTTGTTTGATGACTGCCACTGATTTTGGGTACGGTTTTCATCGTCGTTGTCATCGTTGTTGTCATCGTTGTTGTTGTCGTTTATGTGGCAAGTTTCCTCTTTCTTGCTTTTATCGCATTTATTGAGCGAATTGTGATTCGGCTGTAGGTTGGTGTTTGATGTCGTCAAGATGGGAGGTCTTGGCAATGGGTGTTGTTTTTCCAATGCTTGTCTTACACTTTTCTCTCATTCATTCCATTATTTTCTGATTGTGGTTGCCATTGTGTTGAATGTTGTTATTATGCTGAACCTTTTTACTTTTCGCCTTTTTCTTTTCATTCATATTTTCCATCTTTTTTCTTCGAGCTTACAACTTTTTTTTCCATCATATTATCGGTGTTTTTTTTTTTTTTTTTTTTTGTGTTATACTTGCGATTGAAATCAACATCATTGAAAAATGCATTGACTGGCCAACTATAAGTAAAACCTACCTAAGAGATATTATGATTGAAACAAAATGGTTGGAAAAATATACACTGAAAAATGTACAATACAAAAAATGACAATCAATCGAAATGGAAAATGTTAAAATATTAACATGAAAAAAAAATTGTTTTTTCACTAGAAAAAAATCTATTGAAAGATAAACAGTTTAATGAATAAAAAGACGTTTTTGACATCTTTTTTTTTCTGTATCTTTTCACTACATTTCCACTTGATCTTCGGTTTCTAAGGTTGCCCTTTTTTCCCCTTAAATTCAACCTGAATTGAACTATTGCATGATTTAAAATTAGTTTTGAAATTTTAATGAATTTCAACCAAAGTGCCTAATGAATTTCAACCAATTTTATGAAAAGCAATAATCTCATATATAATATAGTATTTATCGTTAATTTCATAGAATGCAGACATCGTTACGTAATATCATTTATGCATATCTGGCACAGAGTTCAACTAGTCGTACAATTACATTGTGCAAATAAACAATAAATAAATATAATTCTATAATAATCGTAAAATGAAGATTATGCTAACGTATAGACGGAACGGGTGAGTGTTCCATTTTTCCAACAATGTGTGCCAGACAAATGGATACATTTCGTTTTTTTTTTTTTCTTTCTTTCTGGCATTGTTGTTTCAAATAGAAAAGCACTTAATTTAGATAACAATTTACGTTTGCATGGCAGATGATTATTGTACAGTCAATTGAAGGGTAACATTGTTATGTAGTCTCTGTAATTGAGAATATTTGACTTAAATTTGACTAGAATAATTTTTTTTTTTTCTTCTTTTGAAAATGAATAGATTTAGCCAATTGAATTAAGACTACTTGATATTATACAAATGCTCAAAAGTTGAAGATTTATATAAAAAAACACAGATATTGAAACTTTTCAAAGGATTTTTGCCAAATTGTGAGAAATGTCAAAAAATGCCAAAATATCAGAATCAAACACATTTTTATGAATTTCATTTAAAATGATGTTGAAATTTATAATTTGAAATGAAATGAATTTGAAATAGCAATAATGTGTTCCGTAAATTTCATGTTCTTTGAGCGCCATCTTGTCATTATCACATACATGTTTTTGTATTGAATAATCTTATGAATTCAATATTGTATATGCTCAGGCTTAAGATAAATGAAATAAATTGCATTTTATTGCTATCTAATCAGCCGGTAGACATTCATACAATAAATTATAAATAAAATACATATCTATATGCTTGCCACATATGTATAGATTGTTTGAGAAAAAAACTAATTGAGTAATGTTGCCATTATTTCACTTTTTTCCACTCCGAAACAAAAGACAAATCGCAAAAATATCGCATGAAATCATAATAAATGTAGGGAGTTTGGTAATGCTTTTGTTAAACGGTAAAAAAGGTCGTCAAAAATACATTTTTATTTTCTTCATCATTTTTTTTTTTTTTCCGGATAAAATGTTAGGAAGCTTATATTTTCGATAAAATATCTTTATGTGTTTGCAATGTCTAAATATGTATTTGATAAATTGTAAAAGCGAGACAGAAAGTTTGTTGATTGCTTTAGAATCAATTTATTTGCGCCTGAAATCTTTATACATCGTATTTTGCACCCTTTATCACGGATGAAACACCAGTATCGATATAAAATAGATAGTCACAGGAGTAAACGTAGAAAAAATGTGATAGAGGGAGATGAAGAGGGAGGAGAAGAGGTGTGGAGAGAGACATAGACACAAAGAGAGAAACAGAGAGAGAAACAGAGAGAGAAACAGAGAGAGAAAGAAAGGGAAAGAGAAAAAAAAAACAGAGAATAAGATAGCTCGTGCGATAAACAGACAGTAGAAAAAGGAAAGAGCAGAGAGAGAGAGAGAGAGAGAGAGAGAGAGAGGAGAGAGAGAGAGAGTGTGTGTGTGAGAGAGAAAGAAAGAGAGAAAGAGAGAGAAAAGATGTGGTATAACATCATCGCCTATTCTATTCGTTTGACAAAGAATCAATCGAGAACAAATTTGCAACAATATCTCAAGCAACAATGCCAAAAGAATCGAAATGCGGTACGCGAAACGAAGTCCATGAAAAATACAATACGAACGGATTTCATTTTTTTTTTTCTTCTTCTTTCGTCTCATTCTCGTTGATGTTGGTATGTTTGGTGAGAAAAATATCCATGCAAGCTCAGTCAGTCAGTCTGTGCAAAGCAAAAGAATCAAAATCGTTGTGCAAATGAATAACAAATGGAATCACATTGTGAATGCATGAACAGCTATCAAACTGATATGGTTCGAAGAATGGAAGTGAAAGTTTTTTTTTATTCTCTTTCTCTCTTTCTTTGTATTTTTTTTTTTATTATTTTCAACATTCCGCAAAATATCTGGGTTAGATTGTCAATCCAAACCGTCTACACACAAATGGTATTTTTGTTTGTTTGTTACATGGGCCATTGCAAAGTGAAATCGATAACAAAATATACCGAAGATTTGTTTGTGTGTGTGTGTGTATGTGCGTGTTTTGAGCGAATATCTTTGGCAATTGGCATTGTGCACCCCGCTACAACTACCACATTGTTGGCACGTACAAATGATTCTAGTGAAAATATTTAGACACTGCGTTTGATCGGTAAATTCACAGGAAATAAATCACAAATAACGTGCGAGCCGCAATTCAAACGACACTTTTCTTCTTCTTTTTCTTTTTTTTCCCGATTTTCTGCGCTTCTGCGACCCATTTTGTCAATCACACACAAAATCAACACCATCATCGCCGCCAACAATAATAACAACAACGGCAACAAATAAAAGGATTCAATATTCACCGTATTGAAAGAGGATTATTTCCATGTATTTATACATACTGTATGCACATAATACACTGTCATATACTCACATTTATCTCACACAAAACCGTAACAATGAAACGGATTTTTTTATTGCACAATTCTTTCGTGCTTTCTTTTTTCTTCTTCTTTACATTTTCATGATTCTGGGTATTGCATTGATTGGAAATTTAACAGCAATTTTTTTTTTTTTCGTTTTGTGTCAATTTTACAATATTTGAAATATATTTGATTGAAACTAAACAATTAATATTTGCGGGGATTTAAGTTTTTTGGATTTTATTACTTGGGAATTTTTAACAATTAATTTTTTTTTTTTTTTGTTAAAAAATATCATTCACTATTGAACATTTTAAGACTTTCCTAATTATTGAGAGATCTTTCGATGAAACCTTTTTTAAAATTTGCCAAAGAACCTTCTAACAAAATAATTCATTGAGCCTTTTTCGTAACAATTACCGTTTTGAAAAAGACACAACGATCATTGCACTTGTAACATCTATAGCAAGTGTTGAATAAATTTAAAATGTAATTTCGATCAATTCACTTAGCATCTGTCTGGTTGTTATTTTCTGTTATATTTTAAGAGATATAAAAAGAATGAGATAGATTGAAATTGAGATTGAGATTGAGAGAGTGAGAGAGTGAGAGAGAGAGAGAGAGGAGAGAGAGAGAGAGAGAGAGAGAGAGAGAAAGGAAGAGAGAGATGGACGAATTTATAGTGAGGGGGTAGAAGAGAGGAAATGTGACAGTGGGACATAAAGATAGAGACAATGAGAGAGAAAGAGATTGTCAGAGATTGAAACAGATTGGAGAGAGATTGAAATACAAAGAGAGTAAGAGTTAGAGAGAGAGAGAGAGAGAGAGAAATAGAAATAAAGAGAGAGAGAGAGAGAGAGAGAGAGAGAAATAGAAATAAAGAGAGAGAGAGAGTGAGAGAGAGAGATAGACAGGGGTGAATAAGAAATAGAACAAAAAAAGGGAGAGCAGGAGAAAATAAGCAATTTGCATATTGCACTACTATGTGCAAAATACTAGAAAATGCAAAAACCGTTAAAATCGAAATTTCTACTGAAGAATTTTATGTAATTTAAGTATATGTGCCAGCATATGAGTTTTTGACTCATGATATGAAAAATACGTATAAAATTGATGTGGTTACATTATGTGCCTGTTTGAGAGGAGTATGTGATTTTTCGCCTAAATCACTTACATCAACATCAACCGCCTGCTGTGATGAATAAATACATTTTCCACGATTTTTCACCAAAACAGATTGACATTTTTGAGATGGCAAATAGCGAATGTAAAAAAAGATCATTGTTTTTGTTTTACCATAAAGAGTGGTCAGCGGGCTCGTTAATCGTTTGGTCAAATCGAATTTCGCGTAAAACATAAAAGCTTCACAAAAAATATTAGCGCTGATCGGAGAGGGAGAGGGAGAGAGCGAGAGAGTGTAGAGTTTAATTTTTGAATTTTCCATTCTGATTTAAGAAGATCTTATAATAACTGAAATGTAAAAAAACAAAAATTGTGCGTCGTGCAACTTGGACTTAATAATAACTTTGTTTACCAACAAGGGCTCAAAGGCAACGCATTAACATCAGACAACAAGTCTATTTGAGCTTAAAATTGAAATTCAATCCAAAAAAAAAATTGTACGTACTTATAAAGGATAACATTTAACATCTTGAGACAACAAAGTAGGCAGTTATACCACAAACGTACATGTAGATGTTTTTCATTCAAAATCATTCGCATTTAATTTTTTTTTTTCACATGCAATGATTTTGATATGTATTGATTGTTATTATATTGCATTCGATATAAATACTTAATAGCTCATTCGAATATTTTTGAGTGAAACGCTTACAATTTGTGATAGTTTTGATTTTTATCATTTGAATGCAATTATATAGATGCTTGCGTGATATGATGGAAATAATTGATTTGATTTCAATTTCATGCAATGAAATGTGTTTTTCGATAAATTTTTCGTTGTCATTTTTCTAGAAATAGATTTTCATCTAGAAATGGATTTTTATTAATTTAAATCATCATTTTCCGTGAATTTTGCATATTTTTAGTGCATATGTGTATGAGATTGAAATGTAATTCGAATGCTTATTAAAATGTTATTTACAAAAAGTGGTTTCATTCACCACATTTGATAGTATATACTAGGATGGGAGAGATATGTCATTGGATTTTTCTGTCCGTTAGGTAGAAGAAATATGCAAAAAAAAAAAAAAAATGGATTACCACACTTGTGTCGATTGAATATTTTCATAAGTATCGATACAAAATCGCATCGCATAATTATATGAAAATCCAGTTTATTGCCAATTATTTAGTTTTCTGTATGAGTGAAAATGCCATTTTATGATCGAATCTCTAAATTTAATCATTGAATATCACATTGCTTATATATAGAAGCGAGAGAGAGAGAGAGATAGAGAGAGAGAGAGAGAGAGAGAGAGAGAGAGAGAGAGAGAGAGAGAGAGAGAGAGAGAGAGAGAGAGATAGAGAAAAACAGAGAGATAGAGAGAGAGAGAGAGAGAGCGAGTAAGAGAGAGAGAAAGAGAGGAAAAGAGAGTAAAAATCCCATGCATTGAATTTGTATATATTAAAAAATAAGCAATGAAAGTCATATTAAAATCGCAATCTGAAAATGTTGTTTTTTTTTTTCGAATGATTGGTCAAAATCTCGGAATATTCATTCGGAACAATTGAATTATGGTGAGGAATTGAAATGATGGGCGCAAAGCCCAATATTCATGTGATAATTTTATTTTTCATCAAATCAAATTCCAATCAACGGCACACCGGACTTTTGCATGCAATATATGCATCCATAACAAAAAGCCCATTTCATTCTTTTTCCTCCGATGAGGTGCTGCTATTTTTCGCTTGTAAAATACAAATTATGAGTGCGTCACACTATATATGAATGTCTATATATTCAAATACTTTTAACGCGCACCATTTCCCCGCAACAACAATAACAACAAAAACAACAACAAAAGAAGAACAGACACAACACACAATGAAAACGCTCATCAATGCTAGATGTGTGCGCGCAAATTTTACCCTTTTGTATTTTGATTGTGCAAAGAAAACGTGACAGGATTGAATAAGTTTTTAAATATTCCATATAGAGATAAATATTATTGTTGTTCTTAACAACGGCATCATCATCATCATCATCATCATCATCGTCATCATCATCATCATCATCATCATCGTGAAAATCGCGTTATGTGGGCACGTCAATGATGCCACCAAATGACATTCATCAAAAACGCATGCTTTTTTTTTTTATAGGAAAAACGTTCGAAATGCATATTACAACGGTTTCAATCTGTATATTTTTCTCAATTCAAACAAAACACAGAATTCAATTTTCGATAAATGGATGTAATTTCAAATAAAGCCAATGATTATAATGGCTTTAATATAGTCTAAACACAAGTTCAATATATCAAACAGGAGAAATCTAAGTGAAATTGAGAAAAAAAAAACTAGCATCCTGTTTGAACTTCATTCTTTTCAATCGATTTGTCATTAATCATTTATTACTCATTGTTCATGTTTGACGAAAATGACAAAACAATTTCTTATCGATGAAACATTTCAAAATTTGTCACACCCGTTTGGTATTTTATGGTGAAATGTTCATGGTCTAATGATGGTTTTATGTTTAAAAAGATTTTGGGCGATGCAAAGTGCAATTGAGCTTTCCAAGAGCATTTTGTCATTCAATTTATTGTTTTGATTTTATTAATAAAATCGGAAACCGGAAATATTTTAAAACAAAACATTAAATATGATTGGAATGATGCTTAAATTGTAATTCATTGAAAATTCAGCTATTGTTTGAACAGTTAAATGTATTATTTGCGGTAGCCGCAAATGTCATTCTAGAAAATGTATACCAAATGTCTGTGACATTGGACATTTTTGGACAAGAATTCACTGCGCTCGGTGAGCTATCACGCTCTCTCTCTCTCTCTCTCACTTTCTCTCCCTCCCTCTCTCTCCCTCTTTGCCCCTCTCCCTCTCTCGCTCTCTCCCTCTTCATTTCTCTTTCTCTCTCGCTATCTCGCTTGCCGCTGTCTCATCATTCTCTTTCACTTTCATTCACTCTTTTTCGATTATTCGAGTTAATAAGAAAAATCCGGAATGAATGATGAATGAATTCAAACATGTCTCTATGGATCCTGATGAACTCGACACATTTTTAATCCGATTTCTATATGAACTGCCGTCTCAATTCATGCGGCTTTTATTTGTTTAAACAAACAAACAATTGCATAATAATTACATTTAAATTTGCCACGTGTATCCTATCACCATGTTCATTTGCTCATTCTTTGCCATGTTTGTATTTTTTTATTTTCTCTCTCACACTTGTGCACAGCCTTTTGTGCAATAGTGAATATGAACAATGCAATGAAATACAATGGCCAGAACCAAACACAATGAATATAACAATGCATACGAAATACGTGCTTTCCGATTTGCACAGAAAAAAAAAAAAAAAACTGCACAATTTCAATAAATTCGTAATTTTTTTGCCGATAAAAAAGAGTGCAAATATGTTTATGTAAAAGAGAAAGAGAGATCGAGTGTGAAGAAAAAAAAAATTGCAAACTGGTTGCAGTTCATTTGATTTATTGTGAACTTCACTTTAGTACACATTCAATTGCTGTATGTACTGGGATTTTTTTTTTTTTTTCAAATCTCAAACAACGGCCATTGTCTGCACCCAATTTTTTTTCTTCTTTTGCTTGTATTAATAACTCTTTGGCTCTTTGCTGTGAATCAAATAAACTATCAAATGCAACACAGCTCAATTTGATAAATTTTAATTTTCATTCAATGGAATTTTACATATTTCCATGATTTTCCATCAGAAATGTAACATTTTTATTTGAATTTTTTTTTTTTTTTATTTTTTTTTTTTTCAAAAAAACTTAATTTCAATTTTTTAATAATTTGGCCGAATCAGTCATTTTAAAAAAATTTTCGGTTATTTTCATTAGCATAAAGAATAATCAATCTAACGTATTATCACATATTTATTCAGTAATTGTACATGTTGAATAATAAAGGTAATTATGATTGTCGTATCACTATAGTTGTTAATGAATTACTATTTGCGTTACGGCGAATAATCACAAATCAATTATATCAATCGACAAGTCATGTAAACATATCACAACACTTAGTTTATAAAACAAAAGAACTATCAAATAAATCAAAATCTAATGTCAAGATTGTAGTTTGATGAATGGAACTTTTTATCAGCACAATCAATTGATTATAAAACAAATGTATCGATTTTAGTTGCAATGTCATGATGGCTCGGCTAGGTTTTTTTTTTTATTTTGCATTATATTTCTATACCAGTGCCGTCTTTTGAAATAAGAGGGTCCTGAGGCCAATTGGGGGCCCTTTTCTCTCTTATTGTTTTTTTTTTTATATTTTCACATAGTTCGTCAATAGTCGATTTGTACACATGAAATCACCAAATGGAACCATTCAATGCACTTATTTCCATGACATTCTGATTTGATATTTCATTTTATATCATTTCTAATAGAAGAAAATTTCTTATTTGCATACTTTGCGAGATGGATGAATTCAGATACAAGAATATATTTCACAAATTGATTTCAAATACTGTTGAAAATAAATAATTCATGAGACTTGTTTTTTCATTTTCAACTGTTTTCATGAGTATTATTTTATATTTTTTTTCAGCAGTCTTTCTTATTTTCATTTGATTTCAAGATACAGTTTCTTTTCATCACCATCATTCATGAGAATTTTTATTTAAAAACCGATTAGGGCAATCATTATTTGAGTGAAAGAGTACGCATCTTATCATATCGAACATACCAGATGAAATGGCACATAAAATGCTACATCAGAATTGAAAAAAAAAAAAAAAACAAACCATAGTACTAGACAAGTTAAGTTCATCTCATGAACTTTACCAAATTCAGGACAAATTAACACATATAGTACGATTTTAACTTTTTTATTCGCATAAATGGAAATGACAATATGAATATAATCAAAACACTTTTTAGTTTCAAGGAACCAGTACATATTGGCGATCTCCAGTTAAGAAATTTATTTACTTTGAATATTATTTAAATTTTAGGCCAACGAAAAAAGAGATGAAATACAAAAGGCTATCCGATGGAATGAAACAGAAGAAGAAAGAAGAATATGCTGAACTAATAGTATTGCGATTCGAACGTGGCAAAAATAAAATTAAAACAATGGTAAAAGTCACAAAATCAGAAAATCGATCAGTTCTCACTGAGATGGAACTTCTAATTTTTTTGGAATTATGATTTAAGGAAAGTTTGATATTTCATGGAAGGATTTTCCCTAGGGATTAAACAAAATTATAAGAATTCCATTGGAATTTTCTTCAACTTATCTTTTCTTTTGTTACTTAAGAGGTATTCTCCCCTTCTCTTTCTTCATTTTTTATATACACATCATGAAACTTAGAATATAATAGCAAGAGAGCACATATACGGTTGTGTAATGAATACATATTTATATGATAGCGTCAATCGCTCATTATGTTTAAGCGACGCATACGCAATACCGTTTTGTCGCATTACAATTACGCTTTCCAAATATAAAACTGTATTTAATATTTATTTAATCAATTGTTAGATCGCGATCGTTCAGTCAACAATACTTATTGACAATAAACAATTCAAATTGTAAAACAGAAAGTGAAACATTAAACCCAAGTTTGGGTTGTATTTCAATAAAAATAGACAACATCTTATTTTATCAAAAATATGCGATGTTGTCATTTATCCCATTTACTTTCAACAATCACTACCTCTGCACCACGATTGAAATAAAAGTTTTCCTTCCAATTAACATTGCCTCTAATGGGCTATGGGCGCCTTTTAGAATCAAATTTGTTTAACTCATAAAGAGACATATCTTAACTATCATAATGCGAATCAATGAACTTATTGAAACGTTTAATATTAAATATGCACAAATTAATGTGTGAACAATTTTTTTGATTCATTTTTTCATAATTTATTGTTGATATTAAAATTATTAATGTGAATAATAGTTTCAATTTTGTTGTTGTCATCAGTTTTTATCAGTTGAATTTGTGAAGAATGTTGATTTTAAAAATATTTTGAAGTATTTTTTCTTTAAAAATAATGTCTACATCTTCAAAATGTCAGCTACTTTGGGAAAATTCTCGAAATTACCTAATTGTATAAAACGAAAATTAACATTAAATAATTCAAAATTCTAACATTTTCAATTTTTTCAATTATTTACGGTATTTAAATGCTAAATCAAAGAAGATTCACCATTTTCATTATGAGAATTTATATTGGCTTCATAATCTAGAAGCACTTCGACTATATCTAAATTGCCTGGAAAGAATGTAAAACAACAACATTTAAAAGGTTTTCGATTTTTATGTAAATTCAAAGAAATTACCTTGATCAGTAGCCCATTTTAGTGGTGTTGATCCAAATTTATTTTTTGCATTAAGATTGACTCCATATTCTAGTAGCAATTTAACTAAATCCAAACCTTAAAAAAAAAAAAAAAAAAAAAAAAAAAAATGTAATGGTGTCGACTTGTTGTCACCTTCTGCATTTACATTGGCTCCATGGTCTAAAAGAACTTTCGAAGCATTTACATGGCCTAGAAATTTTAATTCAAACAATAATATTTCAATGATTTTCCAGGACTCTCTGTTGGTAATTCAAAGAAAAAAAAAAAAAATTACCTCCCTCAATGGCCCGATGAAGTGGTGTCCAATTTTGTTTATTTACTGCATTAACTTTGGAGCCATACTCTAAAAGTAAGTTAACTATATCCACATTGCCTGGAAAATATTTCAAGCAACAGAATTCCAATTATTTCATTTCTTTATTTGAATTTTCAATTTGGAAATTCGAAAGAAGAAAAAAAAAAAAAAAAAAAAATTACCCTGCCTAGCAGCGAAATGCAGTGGTATTTGATTGTTTACATCTTTTGCATTAACATTGGCTCCATGTTTCAAAAGTATTTGAAATAATTCCGCATTGCCTGAAACAGTAAAATTCCAAAGAATTTCTACATTTGTTGGAAATGTAAAAGAAATACCTTTCGAAGCAGCAGAATGCAGTGGTGATACTCCCTCAAAATCAACTATATTAACATTAGCTCCATGATCTACAAGTACTTTGACTATATCCGTATAGCCTGAAAAATAATCCAAATAAAAAATGTTCAAATTAATTATATTTTTTTTTTTTTTTTCATGGAAATACCAAATGATCACCTTTTCTAGCAGCACAATGCACTGGAGTACGTGTAAGTCCAATATTTTCAGTATTAACATTTGCTCCATTTTGTAGAAGTACTTTGACAACATCCAAATGACCTTAAAAGAAAATTCAACAAAAAAAAAAAAAAACAAAATCCAGAGATTTCTTTCCTTTGATAACAACTAGAAAGAAATACCTCTATCAGCTGCATAATGCAATGGTGTAAATAAATTATAGAAGTTGAAATGGTATGTATTTATATTGGCTCCATGTTCTAGAAGTACTTTTACAATATCCACATGGCCTAGAAAATAATTTAAAAGAATAGATTTTCTCATTCATTTATTCCATTGATTTGATGAAAATTACCTTCTTCAGCAGCTAATTTTAATGGTGTACCAGACCAATTAATTTCATCATTAATATTATTAACAATGGCTCCATAATCTAAAAGTAATTTGACCAAATCCAAAGGACCTGGAAAATCATTCCAAATGGATTGAGTAAAATGCGTACTGTTTTTGGAAATACAAAACAAAATTTATATTGCCTTTTTTAGCAGCAACATGCAGTGGAGTCTCTTCAAATTTGTTTTTTGCACTAACATTGGCTCTATTTTCTAAAAGTATTTTGGCCACATCCACATGTCCTAAAAAAATAATGAATTAAACATAAGAATTTTTCGTTTGTTTGGAAATTCGTAGAAAAAAAAAAATTACCTTTCCTAGCAGCGCGATGCAGTGGTGTATCTTTATAATCACCTTCGGCATTAATATTGGCTCCGCTTTTTAAAAGTATTTTAACCATGTCCACAGAGCCTAGAAAATTATTTTCCAAGTGCATGAATAAATGAAAAATATTCTTATTTTTCCCAATAATATACAATTATTCGAAACATTCAATTCTTTTACATCAATTAAAATCAAAATGCAAGCTTATCAACTTTTAATGGATTTTGTGCTTAAGCTTTAAAATATTTGTTGAACTAAAATGTGATAAATAAAACCAATAAAAATGCTTCAAATAGCAAAAAGATGTTATGTGTTATTAAAGAAATATTCTAAAGAATTGCATTTGTAGATAATTTAAAAGAATTACCATTATCAACAGCACGATGTAGTGGTGTCCACTTTTCTTCATTTTCTGCATTAACATTGGCTCCATATTCTAGAAGTACTTTCACTACATCAACATTTCCTAGAAATTTAATTAAATAATAAAATTAAAAATAAATGGAAAACAAAGAGAATTTTATTGAAATTTGGAGTTTAAAAGATCAAAATGCACCAATTTCAGGTGCTTTCCTATACAAATGGGCATTTTTTTTTTTAGGTATTTTGAGACATTTCTCGAATATTAATCTCAGTTTCGTACCCGAATAACATTTGGGAATTTTAGATTATTAAACATTTGCTGCATTTGTGTAGAATATTCAAAAGTATAAAAGTGTTTTGCATGGTTAAGTGAAACAATTGGTATTCCTTTGTTGGCGAACTTTTTAGCGTTTAAATGAGGTAATAATTGAGCAATATTTCTGTGTAGGAGTTACACATATGAATTGGATGCAGCCTGATATTTTGACTAAGAAAGCATGAGATTATTTGAACATTTGTTGTTGTTTTTTTTTTTTTTTTTTTCATTTCAGATTCACTTACCACGTTCACTGGCGAATAAAATTGGTGCTTCACCATTATATGTTTGATTAACATTTTCTTTAATTTCATTTATACTTAGGCCAAAGTTAGCGAAGAAATCCTTGTAATCATCTCTGGAGGAAAAAAAAAAATTAGAAAAACATTGATTACCTTGCTTGAACTAAGCACCAACCCGAAAAAAAAAAACTTCCAATCAATAGCCACAACATTCTATTGCATCGTGGGTTTTAAGTACAAATTCGGTGGAATTTTGGCTGATCCAAGGATTTATAGAATTCGATTTGGATTCCAGAACTTCCATAATAGAATTTTATATAAAAGTCCCTGTGTGTAATTGTATATTTATTTATTTTTTCATGAAATTTCTATTTCAGAAGTTCTGGTATTCAGGTCAAATTTTGAGAATTCGTGGATCAACCAAAAATAGGTTTGGACATGTTCGAACATTCAGACAAGTTTTCGCACATTCGAACGAATATTAATAATTTTTCGAACGAAAGAACGAACAGAATATAATATTTGACATTTTTCGAACGAAAAAACGGACAAAAATACACATTTTTTTTTTTCTTTTGAACGAACGAACGAACAAAAAGTTCGAACAAATTGTGTCTGTTGACATCTATGATTGTGAGTTCGGAATATCAAACATTTTATTTGAGCATCAGAACACGGAAATAATGTTATCTCCGCAAAAGAGACAACGAAAACAATTATGAATGTAGTTGTTTTGTTTTTATCAAACATTGTGTAGGTTAAATGGCTAATTTAAATATGGATTAATGTTGATTTTATTCATTATTTGGCATAAACGTAAACTTAAAATAAAGCACCAAAAGTCACTTTTATTCAACTGATATTTACACAAAGCAAATTATCCAGCTTAACGCGTATCCATTGACAATATTCATAATAAATCACTCCTAAAACAGCTTCTTTCGTTCATTTATCGTGAAAAAAAAATGGCTTACTTTGACTTAAAAGTCAATCAGTTATAACCGAGTTGATTCGATTATAGTTGTCTTTTTTTTATGGAAATTTTCAAATCTTCTCAGCCATCTAATTTGGGACGTTTTCGTCTGACTACAAAATTGATTATAGTTGGGTAAAATCGTCTGATTTTGTATGAAACAGCCACATATATTCAACCAAAAAGGTCCCAAATTAGTCAGTCAAAATTTTTCGACACAGGATTATACAGTATAATTTATACTCACAGTTTTGAAGCAGCCAAATCAGCATTAACTGTAAAAAAAAAACAGCAACAAATTAAAAATATTCCTGGTTTTTAAATATTTTCAATGCTTTCCATTCATACTTGGGGTAATTGTAAACCAAATCACTTGCATGCAAAAAAAAAACAACGAAATTGTTCATTTTGCTTCACTATACAAAACAATGATGAAGAATATTTTCACAGTCGATTAAAGCCTTTTAAAAGTTGGAATTGCTTTATTGAACGATCAATCCAGACTGAATGAGAGAAACCATCTTAAACATTATACATACTGCAAAAAAAAAAAAAAAAAAAAAAAAAAAAAAAAAATGTTTATCAATTATTGTACAAAACTAAAGTCTTTGAATTTTTGTTGCAAATTTTTTAATCGCATATATTTGAACCTTGATAAATTATTTTGATAGTTCATTGCTAGATTATTCGGGTTTTAATGACAATCAGAAAAAAAGAAAAAAAAAAAAAAAAAATTCGAAATTTGTGAAAAAACCATCATTTCAACATAATAAATATTCTCTGGCTTTGTTATTAAATTTAAAACAAAAGTATTTGTTTTTTACAGAATGATACCAATACGAACACAATGAAAATGAATGTGTCCAGTTGTATTCACGACTAAATAACTGTAATTGTACATTTATATCCTAAGCATATCATCTCGAAATGATCTAGAATGCTGGAAAACTTAAAAAATGAACAAAATCAATAAACATTTGATTGTGAAGTAGGCGAATCAATTTTAACCCATCAACAAAATTAAACAAATGATTTTCTCAATATAATATTTTGAATATATTTTACTATGCTAAAGTACATATTGTGCAATTATCCAATAAATTGAAAAAGCATTTTCAAAATGTTTTAGTTTAAATTTTATCACGTTACTACTCATCTAATGTAAATTTATATAATAGCATTCAATAACAAATGGGAATGGGGATTTTAGATACATTATTCCATAGTTTGATGAAAGAAAAAAAAAAAAAAAAAAAAAAACAAATTTATCATTAATTACAATTAGCAAGCTAATTATTCTTACGTATTTGAAAATACATTTGGTTGAATAATTGGTGTTCATTCATCAACAAATGAACTTGCTAATGAGTTGTGGTCACAATTGACTCAATGCAGTAATTAATTTGTTTGACTAATATAATCAACTCCATATGAATGGCAAACTATTTAACAAACACAAAGTTTTCGATGGTGATTTATTATAATTGTTACATAATAACAGGAAATAATACATTTCATTGATTTACATCATGAGATAATTTTAGTGAGATTTGTTATTGAATACATTGAATTGCCCAGATATTCATGGGTTTTTTTGGCATTTTTTTATCAACATCAAAATGAAATATTCATAGGTCACAAGTCGTAGGTTTTGATCCTGGTGTGCCAGAGTAAAGGAGGGGTGGGGGTGGGAGGTCGGTTAAATGCTAAAAGTGGATGGGCGACTCCAAACCAAAATGGGAAAATAAAATTCTTTCTTCAGAATTACAGATCAAAAGGGAAGGTTTCAATTCAAATTTTTGGAAATCGTATAAGGAGTTCCATTCGCCAGTTGGGGTCAAAATGTCTCTGTATCCAAAAACTATGCAAAACATTTTTAAGAAAATAAATATATTGCTATTTCCCATGTGCGCAGCTCACAGAGTGTTTTTTAATTCACAGAGTAGCCACAGACTAAGGCGTATTTGAAGTGTGTGTATGAGAGAGAATGTCCACAGACTTACTAACTTGGTTTTCGTTCTCTCTCTTACACATACTTCGTATACACACTACTCTGTAGAAATTCTGTGGTTACTCTGTGAACCGGAAAACAACTCTGTGAGCTGTGCACATGGAAGATTTCCTTCAAGGATTCAGACGAATAATGATAAAATTTTGAATAATTTTTTTTTTCATTAAAATAACAGTTTATTTATTAATCAACTTTTACAGACAATTTCTATAAAAATGTCATCTTTTTTTACGAGAAAAAAAAACAGTAAATTTGCTATGTGGTCGTTTCAATTAAAATTTGGTGAATTTCAGCCACTCCATCGGTGTTTAGTAAAATCTGGAAAAGAAAGAAGAAGAAATATTAGAAAATGAAAGGAAATTGAAAAAAAAACTTCAAAAAAAAAAAAAAAAAAAAAAAACGACGAAATAATGAGACAAAATATCAAAGTAAAATTGAAATTCATTTAATTGTGTAATTTTAAAATGAATAAAATCACTGATAAAAGAAAAACATACCAAAAATTCTTGATTGTGTTCAGCTGTTGTAGTAGTGACTTCAATAAATTTTTGTTGTTGATTCATTTGTATATCGATCGATTGTTTCGTTAATAAATCAAAGATTCGTAAGCGATTTTTACGAAGTGTAATTAATTTTTTTGATTTTAATAATTGCACTAAATATTGTCGCGATAAAATTGAAAATGCGTCCATTGAATTATTTAAAATGGTTTGGCCGCTCATCAAATGTGTACTTTGAATTGATCGTGATATTGATTTAATTGGAACAATTTCCAGTGATTGTTGTTTATATTCATTATTTTCAAAATGATTCATTGCTTGAAATTCTTGATACATTTTCCGTTCATTTTGTACTAAACTTTGAATGGTGCATGATTTACCAAAACCAAATCCTCTATTTTCATTGAAAAATCCGGTAGTGGCATGAAGTGGAGCAGCCATTGCAATTTGAACAGAACCATCAGATGGTGACGCCACACTATAATCCATTGAATTCATTGAAAAGTTTACATTTGAAGCTTTTGCATTGTTTGTTGTTGGCATCGTAAGTGATGATATTGATGATGAACTATTCTCTTCAATATCACTATTCGTTAGAGATTCATCAATTTGTTCAACACTTTGATCACAGCATAATGATTTTACAGCACCATTATTCACTGCAATAATTACAAAATCATCATCAAAATCCATTAATGCGGTCATACATTCAACGCGTACATTTTTATTTGAATCGATTTGTATGCGACGAAATGTATCATTTTTAAATGATTTTCGACCAAAAAGTAAAAAATTTTCATTGGTTGATATTAAAATACCTTCGGTTGTTAATTCAATATTAGTACAATGAAAATTAGTTAAAATTTTCTCTTCGCTGTTATTCATTTGATTGAGCTCTTGCAATGCTGAATCATTAAATAATTCACTTTCAAAATATGAACGAGTTTTATCAAATGATTTTGATGTTGGCCGAGATAATTTTTTTCGTGACATTTGACGCACCGATGTACGCAAATCAATTGCTTTGTTTTGTATTAATTTCACATGGCTCCACATTGATTGATGATCAATTCGTTTTTTTACTAAATCAGTATATACACCTGGTGCGCTGATTATAACCGTCCATAATATTAATAAACCACATTCATGCAATGAACACAACTGAAAGAAAAAAAAAGAAGAGAGGTTTTGGTTTTTTTTTTTCTTTTTTTTTTTTGAAAATATTTTTAGTTAAAAAAGTTGAGAACAATGAAAATTGAGAAAAGAATGTCAAAATCCTGAGAATCATGAAAATGAAAAATAAATGGAAAAAATCATGATGATGAAAGAAAATATAAGTGAAAAATGATAATGTAAATACTCAAAATAAAAAAGGAAAAAAAAAAAAAAAAAACTTGGAAAATTGAATGAAAATTGTTTTCAAACCTGCTTTGGATTATAACCATTAAGAAGTTCAGTGTCAGCAGCAATTGGCAAACCACGAATTGATACACATCGACCGAAATCATTGATATCTTTGTTCTCGAATGTTGGTGTCGTTATTTGTGATGGAACAAAGCGTTTGATTTCATCACTTAAATTCGGATGCCAATATTTTGACTCAGAATAATCCCAAACCGCAATTGATCTGATCGAGCAATAAAAGACGAAATATTAATAGTTTAGAAAGCAAAACGGACGAAAAGCGAAATGGACGAAAAGCAAAACGGACGAAAAGCGAAACGGACGAAAAGCAAAAAGGATGAAAATCGTAGAGGATGAAATGTAAAACAGATGAAAAGTGAGGAGTGAAAAGGACGAAATGCAAAAAAGATGAAAGGGGAAAATAACAAAAATCGAAAAGAAAAGTCGTAGAAATCGTTAAGAGAAAAAAGTGTATGGCAGAAAAATGAATGTAATTGACCATTAAAAATGAAATTAAAAACCGCAAAAAATGCCTTTTGACAAATTTTGTAAATAAATGCAAATTTCTTACCCATCATCAAGTCCAGCAAAAATAATGTCTTTAATTTTTGGATGAATTTCGATGCATAAAACATTTGACCAAACGGAAAGTAGGCAAACCGGTGACGTTAATGAAACTAAATTCCACATTGCAATCACATTTAAATTATTATTATTTTCTCGATGTAATGTGAATAAAAAACCGGGCAATGCTTGAGCGGTGAATGTTCGTTGTATTTTATTATTTGGAAAATTTGTCGTACGAAACATTGAATTTAATGTAAAAAATCCATTGCTAATGGGAAGTATAGACTCTTTTAGTTTTCGTGTTTGTTTTTTAATATTCACATTTAAAATATGCGATAATGTTATTTCACTTTCAAGTAAAAAACGATTTAAATTCTCATAGTCAATGTTAAGACAGTCAAAATTCATTTTATCATTATTTGTTTCATTGGAATTTTTTTTCACTGATATATTTCGAAGAATATTTAAACTATTTTCACAGGTTTTATTGTGCATATCATTGGATTTATCAATTTGTTCGATATCATTTAATGAACCAAAACCATTTTTATAATCATTAAAATCATAACGTTTTATATGTTCAATATAATATGTAATTGGATATTGTGACCATATTGTTCGCATTGAAATGGCATCACATTGACATTCTTGATCAATTCGATCATTGTGCGTTTGCACAGCAATTTGCATTGTATTTGAATTACCATAAATTTTCATAAATACATCATATGGAATTGGTTTTGATTCAAATAAAACATAATTCATTGTATCTAATGTAATTTTACTTAATAAATCTGCACCGCGTTTGGCCAATTGTGATGAAATTTTTGTTTTATTATTGCCACTATTTAAATTAATTGATTTACTATTTGTTGTATCAAGACTATTGAGCGCTTCATTTTCAATATCCGAAATATTATCAAATGTTTTATTATTAAATTCCATTGAATTCATTTGACCATTTTGTATTGG
The DNA here is from genome assembly GCA_029041755.1 of Resseliella maxima. NCBI lineage: Eukaryota > Metazoa > Arthropoda > Insecta > Diptera > Cecidomyiidae > Resseliella > Resseliella maxima. The sequence continues at coordinate 604,505 of JAQOWM010000194.1, forward strand.
ATGCATTCCATTTATGCCAAATGTATTGGAATTATTTTCAATGCCCGAATCATTTTGTATATCAATCTGGTGTTGGTGTTGGTGTTGGTGTTGGTGTTGTTGTTGTTGTTGTTCACGTTGTGCAATGGTATTTATTTCATTGCGTTGACGTGTCCGACTTGAAATCACTTTCATTTCAAATGAACCCGAATCAAATTCACTATTATCAATCGAATGACCCGTTTCAAATGGATGCCTTGATGATGTGCTCACAACATTATCATCTGTATCACTATCACCACTCGATATATAGGTTTCTTCTTGTGATTCATTGTCTTCATCTTCATCTTCATCTTCATCTTCATCTTCATTTTCATCCTCCTCTTCATCGGATATATCCGTTTCAAAATCTGATTCATACGATTCAAAATCATCTTCGTAATTTTCCAATTCATTATCGGTCATTTCATTTTTATCCGTTTCATTTAAATTAATCGCTTCATGTTGTTGATTTTCAGTTATCTTTTTATTTGTTGCTGTATCCAACATCACTTCAAATGATACCGGTGGTTTTATTTCAACTGGAACATTTTCAATAGTCGTTGGTTTTGGTTTTAATAAAATAATTTCATCATTTTCTAATGTTCTTGTTCGTGTTCGACCTCTCGATAATGGTTGCTGTTCATTATTTTGTGGATGCGCATTTTTCAATCGTTCATCATTCTTCACTTTAATTTCCATCATTGATGATTCTTTTTTACGTTGTTCAATTTCCGTTTCAATTGGTATAATTTCACGACGTATCGGTGGCGGTGATGATACCGTTACATTATGCACTTGATTCATAACATTTTTTGCGGATATTGTCATTGCGCTTATTGTTTTGGCACCAATTGCATGTGACGCTTTTAATGGTATCGAACGTTTTGACACATTTTTCACCATTGATTGATTCGTTTTTATCATTGATGATGATGGCTCATTGATTTTGGTCACATTTTTCATTGATTCTTTTTCTTTTAAACGTTTTTTATCCGATTCGTCGTCGTGTGATTTTTTTTTGGATTTTTCAAGAGTTTTTTTATCTACTTTGTCGACAGATTTTTCAATTGATTTTTTTTTTAATTTTTCGATCGATTTTTTTTCCAATTTTTCAACGGATTTTTCACTTAACAACGATCGTTTTTGCTCCATTTTTTCAATGGATGACACTTTTTGTACGGATTTTCCATTTTGCATTGAATCGATTTTTGTTGTACTCATTTCACTTTTCTTTTCGCTATGACCATTCACATTTGTTTTAGTTTTAACATTTGAACTAGATTTCGTTGATTGATTTTTTCCATTTTTTTTCTCATCCACACCATTTTCTTTGGCAATTTTATGCTTTTCATCCTTTGAACTTCCATTGGACATTGATGTGGATTTTGTTATAGTTTTATTTGTAGATTTTGTTTTGCTTTTCACTTTATCAGTATTTCCAGCTTTGTGCACAGTTTTTGATACGGAATTTTGCTGCAAATATATAGAAAATTCGTAAATTCTTTAAAAAAAAAAAAAAAACAATTCCCAATCAACTTTTTTAAGATATTTTTTTTTTTTTTTTTAATTATTCAAATTTGAGAGAAAAAAATGAGAACGAAATAATGATAAAATAATTATCATTTGTGTTCGATAAACAAATTCAAATGGGAAATGGATTGAAATCGATTTGAATAACCTTGGGATGGTTTCATTTAATTATCACAATAGCATAAAATCGATAATTTGATATGGTCATAAACAATAGAACGCGAATTTCAATTTAATTAATTTAAATGCACAGAATAATCATTCAATGCGTTTTTGTGTTTCGATGTGAGACCAAGAAAAAAAAAATCATGTTTTTGAAACGATGATTGTGAAATGCCTAAATTTTGCCGAAATGACATGAATAATTTAGTAATTAAAAATTCATAATTCATTCCATACTCACCTTTGTTATCGTAGACATTGTCCTAATTTTATTTTTTTTTTTTTTTTTTTTTACTCCTTTCTATTCGTATTTTATGCAATTCTGTTCATTTCTTTAATTTTCGTTTAAATTCAAATAGAACTTTTGTTTTAAAATATTTTTATTATTGATTTACTTCTTTTAACAAAATCGTTTGCAATGTTTGTTTTTAATATATGTCCATCTCCTTTCGAAACACTTGTTTTGAACAACACAAATAACAATCTAAATAGAACAACGGTATGAATATTCCTTAATTTCACATGCATAACAAAATTGGATTGATTTTTGTTTTGACGTCGAATTATCGTTAGGGTTACCGTAGTAAACATGCACACATACAAAAAAAAAAGAAAAACTCCCGCAAGACCCATACAACCATTGAATGGGAAACGAATATAATACCGTTTGATAGCAACCAAATCATTTTAATGAATTATATTTATTACGCTTCAAACTCAAAAACGGATACAAGAATTGGAAAGAGAAAATAAGAAAAAAAAAAAACGAAATGCCAACTCAAGCACCGTCAACAGCTTGGCCATCTGTATAATAGCAACGACTTTACTATATAGTCAAAACAGTGTAGTATTATAATAGTTTACGTTGCTAGACACGTCCATTTACAATGCAAATATAAAATCCATATGAATGAACATTAAACATGCGACATTCAAATATCCAAAAAGTGGAAAATTCTCTGCTACATGGAATGCATGGTGGAAAATTAAACTATTTTTTTTTTTTTTTATTTCAATTTAGTCATTCGAATAGAATAACAAGTCAAATGACTTGACATTTTTTTTTTCTTTTTTTGAAAAGAAAAATCTATTTGGTTGTAATTTGGTAAGAATTTTTATGAAAATTTTTGCATTTTCTGTAAAAACATTGAACATAGAATTCTTGCTGTAATGCTTTTTTTCAAAAACTAGATTTCCTCGTTCATTTTCAGTTTTTCCTTGTTCAGCCTGAAGATCTGCCCGTAAACAAATAATTTTGTTCGAGGAAATTGCTTTTTTTTCACCTGTTTTCTATAGACAATTTTTACACGGCCATCTAAAGCCATCTTTTGCTTTTTTTTCTCCTGCGATATTCTACTACTAGTTGCTTTACTTTGGCTAGGATTCGCCCTTTCGTCAATATTCGTTGACTTTCAAATTTAAATACAACAACAAACAGCAACAATTGTTTAATGCCCTTAAGCGTCTGGTCTGTTTTGTATTGATCAATTCATCTGCAGCATACCCTATCGAAAGCCAAGTTTTGATTTTCCCTATTCCAATCATACCCTCATTCACTCAAATCATTTTTCATGGTATCCAAATACCGTTTTCGCGACATGCCTCTTCATCTCGATTCCTTTACTTTCGCGTTCAGAATTTGGGAGACGATACTCATTTATACGCTGTACATGCCCAAATTATCTCAATCTTGACTTTTTTGCCACTCAATCGAATCCACATTCAAATCTTCACGTATTTTCTTATTATTAATTCCATTTTCCCATTGATCGCTTACGCGAAACACCCGAAATCAAATGCAAAACTTTCTTATCCACCACTTCTAAGTCATGGATTAAATTGCTTGAATCGATCCAGCTCTCGCTACCATACGTAATAGTTGGTCTGAAAAATGACGTCAACTCTATCGCTCCTTTACTTATTTCTTGGACTTCCACATCACTTACATTTTCATTTGTGCTAACATTTAATTTTGTCATATTTTCAACATTCAAAAATTCTTCAAGGAATTCTCTGCAACGATTCAACATATTCTTTCCACCGATCATTAACTCGTCAGATTCTAAATTTAAATTTAAATTATTTAACGGCAAAGAAAAATAAATTGTGATATCATGTTTTTGTATTTCTTTTTTTTTTTTATATCCATCTTATCCTATTCTTCGTATCGCATGATTGTCCATGAATTGATAGCTGTGTATGAATCAGTGCAGAGAGAATGGCAACAACGGCATCAACATAGACAAAAGCTCTGTGTGAAACTTCTATGACAGCAACAATATTCACACAGAGCTGTTGCCCATATAAAATACATGGCAAGCATACACTTTGTTGCCGTTTCTCTCTCACCCTCTCTTTCTCTCTCTCTCTCTCTCTCTCTCTCTCTCTCTCACTCTCTCTTATTCACATAAATGTACGATTATGCTACACGAATAATAGAAATATGAATGAAAAATAATACAACGCATACACCGTTGTGTGGGCAATGTATTTTGTTGTTGGTTTTTTTCCCGTACATTTTTACATTTCGTACGTGATTTTATCTACAAGATGTGAACTTATTGAAATGAATATGTTATAAGTGTATTGTAGGTTACAGTATAGTGATTTTTTTTTTTTTAAAAAATGCTTGTTATTAACATAATACTTGTATGTTGAATCAATTTAATAACAAAAATTGTAAAATTGTTGGGCAATAATTTTTCAAATGAAAAGTCTAAGAAAAATAAATCGGTATATCGCTGATCGATAACATTTAAACTTGAATGTTTGAATGCAATGCTTTCGTTATAAATTTTCAATAGATGGCATTATGTTATTATTTTATCATAGTAATACCAATGTAAATTAAATGTGATTGTGTTATTGTTTTTATTCGAAACAGAACATAAAATCTAAAGTTGATAAATACATATAAAATAGTCATAATGTTGGTTATCAGTCATACCATAGGGCAAAATATTATTCAATAGGAACAGAACAAATGTTAATAAATGGAAATTTCGACAATTTAAGATAAGCAGTCTATGGATTTAAATAAACATTTTATTTTCAAATAAAAACACAAACATAGCATTTTTATTGAGTTATCAATTGTGATTTTATTGAAATATGTTGACATACGTCATGAGACATACTGAAACTGGATAATGTAATGACAGTTTAAATACAATGGTATTGACATTGACAGTTTCTAGTAAACATACCATCGTCAGCGATAGTAATTTTACAATATTTCAATTAAAATCGAATTAATTTGCATACATTTGCCTGATTGACTTGATTAATATTTTAGAAATTAAAAAAAAAAAAAAAAGAAAAAAAAAAAAACGAAAAATTGATTCAACAAAAGAAAGAAAAAAAAAAAAACATTTGATAAATAATTTTTTCGGAAAATTTAAAGTAAAAATGAGTCAATTTCGTGCACTTAATACCCAGTCTAGTGTTGAATCGGATAAACTTAGTGACAATGGATTGATTTTAAATGATGTTTATTTGCCAATTGAATTAATTCAACGCATTATGTTTTTTATGGATAAAAAAACTTTATTGAATTGTCAAATGGTTTGCAAATGTTGGAATACAATTATAACAAATTATTTATGGCGTAAAAAAGCTGAAATTAAAACGGGCCATAAATTTTTATCAAATACAATTTTTCAATGGAAAGATTTTTATTTAATCAATGCAAATAATTTATTTCAAACAAATTTAATAAAAAATTCATGCGGTGAAAATGGTTTTAAACATTGGAAAATTATTCATAATCGACGGAATTTTTTTCGAAGTCGTGATAATAGACATGGTTGGATTGTTGAATCACCACCAGCTGGTGTACCATCACTACCATTAGAGCCAGAATTTGAGAATAAAAATCATTGCTTTGTCACCACTTATTATGTTTGCAGGAAAGAGTATGAAATTGATTTAATTAAAGAAGGTTTTTCCGCAAATATTTTGGATCAAATGCAACCAATATTTCAAGTTAGATTTGATTTTGTTTTGTTTTTTGTTTTTTTTTTTTTTTTTTTTTTCTTCAAATAATATGAATTTTATGAAAAAGAATAATTATTAAAATATCTTCTTTGTTTTTCAAACATTATAGATAAACGAATGGTACAGTTGTCGATGGGATTGTTCTGGATTCTACAGATTGAATATACGCTTAGTGACCCAATCTAATGTTAAGCTTGATGAATTCAATTTTGAAGATACTATAGAAGGTGATCGACAGAATACTTGGTTAAATGTAAGTTTCGTAGAAGAAAAAAAAAAACTATTTGAAAACAGTTTAATTTTTCCCTTTTTATAGTCTTCTTCATGTTAGGTCATTGATAAAACAACAAGAAAAAAAAAAAAAAAATTAATAAATAAATAAAAGATAAATACCCAATAAGCCATTTGTTATGCATTTAGCAATATTTGTGACAAAACCAATTCTTCTATAATGAACATATGGACAAATGTTTGAAATTTTATGATTTCAGGTAAAACATGAATTTAAGAACTATGGCAGTGGATTGAGAAAAATACGTTTTATTCATGAAGGTCGTGATGATCAATTTTGGGCTGGACATTATGGATCAAAAATGGCCGGAGCTTATGTCAAAGCTAAAATTCCAAATGAATTTTAAAATTGAAAACAATATCTGATATTTTGGAAATTTAATTTTAAAAACAATTAATAACTACATATATCGAAAATGAATCTGGAATTCTATTCAATAAATTTAAATTTTTATTCCATTATTCATTCTAGAAAAAAATCGTTTAAAAGAAATCCATTATATGTAATTAATTTGTTAATGTTAATTGAGTTGTTTAATTTTTTTTTTTTTTTTTTTTTTTTGATTTTGTTAGGAATATTTTTGCATGATAAAGTGTTGTCTGCATAGATTTGTTAATTTGTTTTTTACTGCCATTTGTGCCGTTTATCTACATGATTGTGGTATATAAACTTAATGTCTGTGCAAATGCCCATCCAATAGAAGGAAGGGTAAGGGTGATAAATAAAAAAATTGTAATTGCATTAACAAAATAAAAAAATATTGGCCAAATTATTTTGAATTTGTCCAGTGATATTTTGAACATTGTCATGGACATGCAGTGGAGTCCATGGACAATGACAAAAAAAAAAATGCTTCGATTAAATGACTTTTTTCTATTTCATTTGCTAGTATTATATCAATTTTATTTCATTAACAGTTTTTCTGTTTTGAAATAAAAATAATTAAAATATATTTCAAATAAAAGTTTTGATAAAAGAATAAAAGTGAAAAAAAGAGCATGAATAAAAGGCCAAAGAGTATCCCATGTGACAAAAATGGCTTGAGTGTTTTGCCAATCAAATTATATTCATTTGAAATTAATCACTCTGTGTGGTCTCTTTTTTTTTTTGGAGGGGGGGGGGGAGGGGGAGGGATATGATTGAGGCGATACAGAAATGCCAACAAAATGATATATTCTGGATTTTAAGCGAAAACATGGAAAATTGATTTTCCAAAAATATTAAAGAAAATTATTGAATCTTATTTTATTTAATATGTTTACAATATAAATTTATTGAATAAATAAAGGAATTTCAACAAAATACCGCCTTTCATTATTGTAAAATTTCACCAGTTTCAGATTGGTTACAATCAACATTTTATAAAGATATAAAATGATGGGATCTTCTGCTGTATTGAATTGATACATATCGTATTGTAAATTTGCGTAAACACATGAACGGTGATGACGGTATGACGTGATGGAAAAAGGTATAAATGTGTATGTGGTCGCTGTACACAACAAACTGTATTAGCTCATCATTAGTATAATATTTGCGTATTGTTTTAGTTAAGCACTGTCAAATGTAAGCTATATAAAGTTTTATGGTATTGAAATGGAGAGCTTCAATTGTTTATGTTAGCATAAGTTGAATTCAGCCTATAACATATTATGCTAGCTTGCATTTTTTTCTTGCACAAACGCTCAACTCATATTTTAAAGAGTTTATGAAGTTGTACAAAAAATGTACATGTCCGTCCGTCCGTCCTTAAGTTGTCCGAAATATTGTCATTGAGATTTTTTTTCGTCCGTCCGAAAAAAATGTGTCCAAGGAAAAAACGGACAATGTCGTGTCCTGTCCGTCCGTTCGTCCGTAATTTGGTTTCGGACATTTTCAATTGTGTCTGTTCGTCCGAACTTTCTGAATCGGACAGACGGACGTGCAACGTTTTGTCCATTGACACCTTTAATTGCCACATAAAGCCAATATTTAGCCAAAAATTCAGCTTACGTTTAATTATAACGCGATTTTATGAAATTATATGTAATCCGGATCATTGAATTTTCATTATATTTTAATGAAAATCCACTGATAAATATGTACATTTTCTACGCACAGCTGAAATATGATAATAATTTTGTGAAACAAAGACATTAAATACTATCGGTTGATTAATAATTGAACAAAATATAATTGCAATTTTTAAAGAAAACCGAAAATACAAATCTATTTATCCATGCATCAAGTGTGGCATCAAAACAATGTATTTCGAACTGATGAATGCAAAACGTTCTAGCTCATCACAGTATACTAAATTTGTTTTTAAGTTTAGTTGTGTATGTAACATGATTCATGCGAGAAACGAAATCTGTGTCAATTTTAAAAACAAAATCAATACAATATATTTATGCGTAGCCTGCGACACACAGAGTTTATTTTACATTTTATAATGATACAATATTGTGAAATTACACAACACATGATTCATTGAGAAATAATGAAAACATTTTGCTTTATTTTGAATGATGCTTATTCATTACCGATCAAAGAACGAATGAATAAGAGAAGAAAAGAAAGGAAAGAGAGTCAATCTGTACGCTTGTGTTGCTTATGACGTTTTGCCTGTATTGCTTTATATTTGTTTTGCATGTACTGCCCTTTATGATATGCTTTTATGTGTATTACTACATCCAAAAAATAGTAAGACGCCAAATTAAATTTTTTAAATTCTTTATTTATTCTTCCAAATCTAATTTATTCTGTTCAAAATAATCTCCTCCCGATACAATGCACTTATATCAACATATTTTCGAATCATTGAAACACTTTTTAAATTCGATTTCCGGAATGACCATCAGTTCCTTCTTCGATTCGGCTTTTATCTCCTCAATCGTGACAAAACGGTGTCTCCGAAGCGGTCTTTTGAGTTTAGAGTATAGCCAGAAGTCACACGTGCAAATACGGTGGTTTGGGAACAATATTGGTTATATTTTTACGAAAATGAATACGAATTACCAATGAGGCGATGCATTATCGTAATGCAAAAACCAAGAGTTGTCTTGCCATAGTTCCGGCCTATTTTTGAAAACAGCTTCACGCAAACCACGCAAAACACTTAGACAATATTCCTTCTTGACAGTTTGACCGGGCGAAAGGAAAAAGAAATTCATAATGCACCACAACACGATAATTCGAAGAAAACTGTCAACATGACCTTGATTTTTGAACGACTTTGTTGCGATTTTTTTGGTCTCGGCTAACCTTTGGCACGATATTCGCTCGATTGATCGATTGTTTTGGATTTGTACGCATAAATCCAAGTCTCATCTCTAATTATCATGCATTTCAACCTGTCCTGATAGTCAGAAAGTATTTCTTCACAGTATTTCAATGCGTTGCTTTTTTTCCAAAAACAAATTGAATGTTTTTGGAACCAAACGAAATTTGACTTTTCTCAGGCACAAAACATCTTTCAAAATGGTGTTAACTGTTGCTTTTGAAATGCCAATAGCTTCAGTAATATCTGTACATGTCAATCGACGATTTTGAAGCACCAATTTGTTGATTTGTTCGATATATTGTTCATCAGTTGATGTTCTTGATCGCCCCGACCGTTGTTCATCTTCAACACATTCTCGATCATCTTTGAACAATTTATGCCATTCATAAACAGTTGCTTTTGATATAGTATTGTCACTGAATACCTTTGCATCATTTTTAATGTGAAAATTCCATATTCTGTAGTCTAGATGAAAAAGACATTGAATTTCTTACATGCACGCACATTAGCATTAATATGAATGAATCAAAAGAAGCAAAAAACATATGATTACTTTTTTCTTACAAATTTATAAGTTTAAATAGCGTCGATATTCATGGTTGTAACCAAAAACTACAGTATGTGAATTATTCCATGTATTACTAGGAATGCATCTGTAAATAAATTTATCTTTTCATTCATGTTCATGTTCTCAGTATGCACTACGTGTACCTCGTTTCATCGCATTGCTCTTTCAATTTGCTCAAATGAACAAATACAGATCAAATCAAGAATTTATAAAAAATGTTACGTTGTATTTTTGCATTTTTATAATAAGTTTGCGAAGAATTTGTTTTCATTTCAACTTTGTGATGCGATCGGTACAAAGAGCTGATTTTATTTCAGATTCCCAAATGTAATGAAAAAAAAAACGGATAATTTTTTGGAAATTTCTATAAATCATCATCATCAGTGATTCAAAAGGATTGCAAGTACATTAAGAATAGATGAGTGGTGAAAAAAATCACGTTTTCATTTGTTGTTTTGAATACATTGTTAAAAATAAATGTATGATTCGATTTTTATAATATTTTTCTTTTATTAGTACATACAACTCCCAATTAAAACTGACTTCATTCTTCATTATTATGAATGACTTTTAAATAATTTTTACCAGTACTATCGTTTAACAAGCTCAGCTAAATAAATTATTTATGTATGCAATCTTTAATGAACAGAAGCATATTGATGAGTATATTGATATTTTTCGTTTGGAAAAGATTACTTGGGTTTAAACATTCATCATTGTATTAGATTTTATTATCAAACTGATTTTGAAAATAAATAAATAAATGAATAACTTTTCAATGCAAATCATCGGTTGAAACTATATAGCAAAACTTAAGACTATTCCATATAAACTGGACTGTAGAACATAATGGACTATAGATGAACATATAATCTTTTCTAAATGATAATTAATAATATATTTAACAATAGTTTCTATTCATTTCATTGTACCGGCTGTAGTTGTCTGATTATTCCAACGATACGCTGACAGAGCTAACCGATGAGGTTGTAATGTTTGCTGATTTGAATTGAGCATGTTTGTCTTGTTGTAGATTGTGTGTCGACACCTAACATTATTTAAGAAATATTTATTAAAAAGAGAAAAAAAAAAAAATTAAGAATTTTGATTGATATATTTCGACACTGATCTCCTCTTCTCATCATCGGCAACATTTATTTATGTTTTTAAAATGAAATGGATTAGAACTATTGTTGAAACATATTGTTAATTATCGATGTGCTCCCAACACAGCTGCAATGGCTTCGAATTACATTGTTGAGTTTTTCAATTTTAAATTCTTGAACGGAATAAATTTACAAAATTGAAAATAATAATTTTGATAAATTGCTCGAATAATTTAATTATTTATTTTCAAAAAATATCCTCTATGAATAAATTGAATTTTTTTTATGATTATCAATCGAACGATAGATCCCATTTCAAAGTATCCCAAGATCTCCGTATCTTGACAGATGATTATACGAACATATCTACAAACTGATGAAAAACGATTCGACAGAAAGCCAACTTACTTTAATCATGAATAAATAATAAGACAACTGATGTAAATAGTCGTAGAAAAAAAAAAAAAAAAAAGTTATCGGCTTGTGTGAATTTTAAATTTTCCATGATATTCTTTGTTGAATTCTTTCCACTTAACGATGTATTCAAACCATCCAAAAAAAAAGTTTAAGGAATATGGATTAAATTAGTCTGATCAGATTACTAAAATCCAATGACAACACGTATGATCGTCAACCATGAAAAAATATATGTGTCGAGTTTCGATTGCTGCCAATGAAAAAGTGTCAATTCTCTGTGTTCACCTTTCTATCACTGTTTTTCAGCGAAATGAGTAATTTTTTTTTGCACCACTAATGCGTTTACCTTTGTAAAATTTGGGTGAAAACCATACTATAGCAATTTTAATATGAGAAAATAAAAGAAAATCAATTTGAAATTGTTTTATTTCAAAGTTCAAGAATTGTTTAAGGAAATTGATTTATTTTTATTATTTAGTGAGAATTCTGAACAAAAAAAGAAAAAAAAAAACTGCAATTCAATCTTCTCTTTGGAAAACTTCGTTTGTAACTAATCATAATTAATTCGGTTATTGCATCACATGAAGAAGAAAATCAATCTTATTGATTCCATTGTCGTTGGTTTCTGTAGATATTTGAATTCAATTGACCAGCTAAAGTACAAGATTTACAACAATATCTAGAGTAGTACCGATGATTACAATATTTGGCCTCAACAATAAGTGTACAATTGGCAAAGTATTCCATATCCTTGCAATTCGATGGTACAATGGCACCTGAATATATATAAAATTGAGAAAATTTTTTTGTGTATTTCGTAGTGTATTGTCATTTTCAATAAGATTTGTGTTGTTTAACGTCTCTTCGCTATCTAGATTACATGTTGATGAGATGTCAAGCAATACAGATCTTATTGGAAATGTGCATACAATTAAAATGAATGAAAATTAAAGATTCTTTGTTTTGAAAAATGTTTCATTCGTAAATGAGGAAATTTTAATTAAATCCATAATTTACCTGTGCAATTCATTTCATCTGAATTATCCACACAATCTGTATTACCATCACAGTGGAAATTCTCATTAATACATCGGCCATTACCACATTGAAATTCATTTAATTCGCATTGACCATTTGCAGATGCTGTATTAGAAAATAAAGCACTAAATATTAATTCAATATAGACACAACAATAATCAAATCATTGAAAATTATGCACAAACAATTTTTATTTGCATTTTTTTTTTTTTTTTTTTTTTTTCTTTTTTTTTGAGTGTCTACAGATTAAATTTTATATTTTGTTTTTGCAAATGAAGGTCACAGATAAGACCCAAGGTATATGAATGACTTTGAGGAAACGATTTACTGAGAATAGATAGCATTCGTTAAATGTGCAGTCTCTTATCATCATTCGTTCCATTTTCTGTTCTATGAATAATTTTGTTTACTCGATCAATAAATATTTATATATTTTCGTTATTTTTCCTTCAGTCTATTGAACATTTAAAGCAATCAAATTGAAAGGATTATCAAACAAAAACCACAATATTTCTTCAGTGTTTCATGTTTCATACAATACATGATGTAAACTATTCACAGAAAAGAGTCATTTATCACTAAAATATTTATCGATTTTTTGCGGTTGTTTAAGATATTTTTTTTTTTTTTTTTTTTTTGTTTCTCAAGGCAAATCGTAGCTCTCAAACAATTACTATTTTTGGTTCCTTCGAACCGAGGTTTTTGCTGATGAATTTCAAACAATTACCTGCAAATAATATCGTAAAGTAAACACAAACAGCTGCAACTTCGAAGGTCGCCTTCATTTTGAAAAAATAAAAAAAGGAATTAAGAGCTAAATATAGGTTGAGATTGTTGAAAAAATAGATCACAAAATTTTTAATGAGATTTAATTTATTTTTATGCGCAGAGAGTGTTTGTTTTTCTCAAATCTAATTAGATTTAAATCCCAACTTAAAGACACAACGACTCTAATTCAACTGATTAACAGCGCACAAATAGCTATTGCTTCGAGTGGTTGTATATGATAATACGATGACCATGCGATGACCCTAAAAATATATTATTTATTCAAGCAGAGGTGTGTGCATAATTTTGTTGAGGAAAAACTAAACAAATTCCAAACAGGGAAAATGAAAAATTAAAAAAAAAAAAAAAGGAAAATGAAATGATTGATTGTGTCATAATTTTTGAATTACCATTATTAAATTATTGAATTTTGATTTATTTAACGTGATATGAAAAAAATGATTCCATTTCTATGAATTTACTTATTTCATTTCACTTGAATCGTGTGTTTGATAAAATATTTTCCATTAAACTTGAATGAATTACCTGTCATTGATGCCAAATGAAGTGGCCATGGTTTACGGATGGCCTTTAAATCAATTTTACAATAATCAACCAACATTTCTGTTCCTTTTTCATCATCTGAATAAACCGTTAATTAATTATTTCCTCAACACCAAAGAAATCGATTTTTTAAAGATTTTAGATTCCGCGATTAAAATATGTATAATTTTTGATTTTTTTTTTAATTTTGAAAAAAGTTACACATAAATGCGTATTTCTTTATTATCGCAATGAAAATGTCTTTTGCTTTTGGAAAATAGATATAGTGAAAAGTGCAATTTTTCTCAGCAATTAAATGTTGAAATTTATTTGATAATAAAATTGTAAAATAATTGAATATTTGCATTCGTACATGATATGGAACAAAATAGTTTAAAATTAACTCTGGATTGTGCTTATAGTTGTTTCAACTCTTCCTTCATTCACGTTTATATTGGTGTAAATATAGTCTCCAGGTAGATTTGAGGTTCGTTGTTTGGTGTTCTTGTTAATGATATAGGCTTTTAGTGTTCCGTTTTCTTTCGCCGTGAAGCCCATTGAAACTACGTCAGTAGCATTGCAAGAGCGAATTCCATCTGTATTTCTGAAACATCCCCTCATTCTAAAAGATTCAGAATTTTCTTTTCCTGGGGTCACACTTTCAGCATATATGAAAACAGCAGACAAGTGATTACATACTTCTAGAACATTTTCATGTTTTGAGATGGTATGACAAAATGGACTCGGTGAAACATAAAAATCGATATGTCCATTTGGAATGTCTTGTCCAAATGTACCAGGCGCCGTATGTATTATATCTACCCATTTCGCGTCAGATGCATTCAGAGTAGGCAGGAAATAACTACTGTTCGGTTTGAAGCATGGCAATGCTGGATCCAATCCAGTTATGCGATCTATTTGTTTCATATTATTTGATAATTGTTTGAATATTCTTCCTGCAAATCCACACACCTGAGCTCCTAAGCTGTGTCCTAATGAAATGAACAAGAAAAAAAAAAAAAAAAATGAAAATGAAATGGATTTTTAAAGTAATTGTGAACCCCAATGTTTCACAATTTAAAATACTTGGTATTTTCTTTATTACCGATTAGATGAATTTTTAAATTTTGACTTTTTTTACTCATTTCAGATAAAGCCTGGCCAATATGATTTCCCATTGCGATAGTCCACAGCGTATGAGCATAGCGAGAATAATTTTTTGGATCTATTTCAGCAAAAAGTGAGCCTTTTCGAAGATGTGATAAATCGGATTCAATATATTTTATGTGAATAAAGAAAATGTTCGAAAAACTTACCTGGATTGACAATCTGAAACAAAAAGTAAACATTTTAAATTTGGTTCTTTGTGAAAATTCATTTCAAATTTTACCATAAATGGTATAAGGGGTCGCATTTCATATGCTCCTAGCATTAAACCTTGTTCGAGTGAAACTGGAAGCACGTTAGTTAAGTATCCTGAGATAAATATTACCAATTCCGTGTCATTAAATGTATAGTCCTTTAATTGGTCAATGGGAATCGGAACGTAAGTTTTCCCTTTCCAATATAATTCGAAGGATATTTGAGATGTATTGGATGCCTCAAATTCGCTTGCATTTGTTTTTTTGCCTAAATTTTAAACACAAATAAGCGACAATGAAGATAAATAAAAATGTTTAATAATTTGAATTCATTTGTAAAATATTCTAGAACGATTGAACTTATCGATTTTCAAATTAAACTCACAACAATTTTAGTGCACACTTTGAAATTGTATGTCTTTTTTTTTTATAAATTAGAGAGTTATATTGTATAAAATCGAAATAAATCATATGAGCCTATGATCATAATATATCAACCATTAAACATCGAAATCATCTGTACTTGCTAGGAAAAAATCCTACAATACTTGATCAATCCTAAATGCAACTAATATTATTTCCTTACAAAATGTTTAATATTTTTGATTAACTTACAAAGTTCGTCGAGGTAATTTTTTAGATCAGGCTTAGACGTTGTGCGAAAATAGGTCAAAATTAGCTTTAAATCTGAAATTATTTTGAAATTAAATATATCGTAGGAGGCAAATGTGCATAATAAATTTTAACTCAAAATCTACTATGCATACACATTTCATTACGCATAGATCATTTTGTCATTACAAATAAACTTAAATTACTAGTATTTAGATTAGCAGTTAGTCATTAACTTACATGTAAGGGCTGTAAACAGTACAAAAAAAAAAAAATTCAAATTAGATTTTTTATGTTTCAACTAAAAGTTAAAGAAAATTTGCCTTGTATTTTTCCGATTTTGGCATAAATCATCAAAATCTCTATAACTAACAATATCGACTACATTGTACGACACAAAAAAACCTTTTGTTTTTTTGTCCTACGTTGCAATCACTTACGTTCTATGGACCTTGAAACTGTTGTAGGAGCAGGCGAAGTTTGCGATGCCACCTTCTCTCCAAAAATTGGACTCCCAATTATTAAAAGTAAGAAAATGATATGGCCCATTTCGAAACTCTAATGCAAGTTACTGAAAAAGTGACTGTTGTTAGAATTTATTTATAGTCCTTTTATACGTTTAGATTTGAAATTACATTCGAAACTCATTAATAATAACAAAAAAGAAACAATATGAATAATAAATACTTACTGTAGTATTTTTCTTAAATGCAAATCGCCCGAATTGAGATTTTCTACTATGAATCATTTTGTGATCATCGAATACAAATTTTGTGTTCGATAAATTCGAATTAATTAATTCGAGAAGCTGTTCTTTAATTGTATTCAAATTTATTAGAACACAAATAGCATCTGCTGAAAAATGACATTGTTACTGTTGCCGTGCTAGCAATTGAAAACAAATTTACGCAGATAACTATAGAAGCATCGACCTATGATGAATTAATTACTTCATTTTGAACTGTAGCAATAGCTTTTCACTTTCATGTCAGTGACATATGTCTTAAGGTATTTCCCAATGACAAACGCTCTATGGAAATATTTCAATTTTTTGCATATTCATAAATCGAATGATTCACAATAATTGAACGTGCACTCAAGTCGTTTGCCAAAAACATTTTTTTTATTTTTTTTTTTTATTTATTTACACCGCCAAGAGCTGGCTGAGAGAAAGGAAAAAAAAAAATGTACAATAATTTACATATTATATACATCAATCTTAATAATAATAATAATAATAATGATAATTTAGGAGATCAAATTACAGAATTGATATTAACATAGATCAACAGACAAACGGATTTTTATCGATCATTTCGAATCGCAAATGAAAAATAATAATTATGAACTTGAATTTTATCATCAAAGTATTTGATGTATTTCATAACTAACTTCGAAGTACCCAAGTGAACGCAATAGACTTTGCCGTAAGTCTACAGGCCTTCAGCTAGACTTTCAATATAATTCTTATGCAGGCGTTTGTTGCTATTCTTTCTTCTTCACAGTCAATATCATCTGCATGCGTATAAAGCAAAAAGAAGAGAAGGTAGAATAGAAACGAACGTCTGCATAAGAATTATATTGAAAGTCTAGCTGAAGGCCTGTAGACTTTCGGCAAAGCCTATTTCGTTCACTCATTTCGTTAACATTTAATAGCATTCTGGGATATCAAACCCAAAAATCCAAATGAAGAAAATTGCGAGAATTTAACATTTGTATATTCTCTATTTCAAGACAGTTGGTTTTGGAATACCGGACATTTTCCCGAAATCAAGTTCCCGAAACTTTGAATTCCCGAAATCAAATTTCCGAATTCAAAATTCGGGAAATGAAATTCCCGAATTCGAAAGACAAAGGATGTATTTTCGGGAAATTGTCCATTCGGGAATTGGCCAAGTCGGGAAAATGTCCGGCCTCCTTGGTTTTGATCATTTACATCTTTTACTCAATATTCGCATTAGGAAAACGTTTGGAGGTGGAAATAATGACACGAAATTTTACGTTTAATGTTAAAATATTCATTTATTTAATGAACTCTTGTTCTAAGGGCTTTTAATCTATACGAATCAATTCCATTTCTACGAGACAGTAAAACTATACCAGGAAATTTGTCGAGTTTGGAAACGAATCTATAAAAGATCATTTACAAGATTGTAACTATTTGAATTATTAAGGAAATAAATGACAATTATAATGAAAATATTCAAATGTTGGTTGACAATATATATTGAATGATCATTTTGAACAACAAGAAATAATTTAATAATCGAAGAAAAAATTGTATCAGCACTGCAAGACACTCAAAGAAACGTCATCCCATTGGTGCAAATAAAATGAATTCATTCAAGAAATGACGTCTAAGACCTTAAAATATCAGCTATTTCGGTACGATCGCCTAAAAGATAAGATTTATTCTGTTAAGATTGAACAAATTAAAAAAATTCAAATTTGTACCTATTCGAACAGCAAACTCATAAGGAGTTTCTCCAGATTCATTTCTAAGATTTCTATCGGCTCCGTGTTCCAGCAGTAGTTTAACCATATCCAAACGACCTGGAAAATAATTCAAACAACAAAATTTAAAAGGTGTTATATTTCTGTTTTTGGCGAAAAATCAAACAAATTACTCCATTTAACAGCTTCTAACAATGGTGAATTTTTAGCATTATCTTGTGCATTAATATTGGCTCCATGCTCTAACAATAATTTCGCTACATCCACATTTCCTAGGAATCAATTCAAACAATACAATTAAAAAAGTTCATACTTGTTAGAAAATTCGAAAAATTTACCTTTAAAAGCAGCAGCATGCAGTGGTGTCCATTTAGAGGCATTTTCTGCAGTAACATTGGCTCCATATTTTATAAGTACTTTCACTATATTTGGATTACCTGGAAGGCAATTGAAAAAACTAAATCCAAAGATTTCTTAGTTTTTCGGAAATTCGAAAAAAATACCTCTTAAAGCAGCACCATGTAGTGATGTGCTATTGTAGTCAGTTTTTATTGTAGCATTGGCTCCATGTTTTAAAAGTAAATTGATCATATCCAAATTGTCTGAAAAATCATAAAAATAACAGAATCGTAAAAGCTTCCATGATATAAAGCAGTACCTTGTTTTTTCTATAAAATTTCATCAAAATTCACATAGCTTTGGGAGCTTTCAATTGGCCTGCTAATTGCCTCGACAAAATTAGCGTTCATTTGACGTAAAACTGACATTTCAAAAGTTCAAGCTATTCTGCTTGTGCATATGACCATGGCCACTTTTATGTGAAATGAACGCTTTCATTAAAGACAAAAAAAAAAACTGATTTGAATCGATTTGAAAAACATTAAAAATATGCACACATGAAATATATTCAGAGAATTAGTGGCTGCTTGTTTCTGCTGAAATGTTTTTGTCTGATTTTTTTGACGTTCTTATATACCGTTATTTATTCTGTGGCGATCAACTCAAAGCAGCTTTTTCAACTTACGGCGATATCAAATCATAATCAATTGCCACAATCAACTAGAACATCACGCAGTGGGAAAAACATCCGATCCACTAATCGCTATTCATAATCACATTTTCCAATGTTTTTCGAGGGGGAGTGGATGTGGAGACTTAATATTCTATTTTTATAAATTTAGTTGGAAATTTATTTTAATATTTTGGTTAAACCAAAACCAATGTTCCATTTAACGTGAATATTCTATATTCCAAATGTCATCGCGTTTCGTATTTTTACAATTTCAGTCTATTTCGTGTTTGCAAACATTCAATACTTACACTCGCACTCATACATCAATCAGTAAGAAACATTCCGCTAACGTGAAAACATCACATTCAGTCCATTTACAGATTTAGTCACTTTGTAAATTTCTAGATTGCTAATTCATGAAGAATGGCTTTTGCCTCCAAATAACCAGTTACCTGATTATTATTCAGAAAAATGGCAAAGATTTCTGGTATGACAGGTCTGATTGCTGATTGGTCGATATTCGGATATGGAAGTAGGATTAGGAACTTTATTGGGGGACTTAAAGATGATTTTGTTGCGATCAGCTGGATAATAAATAAAATAACAAGATGAACAATTATTGGAATGATTACACGAAGGAATTTAAGCGGCATGCCATCGTCGGCAATAGCATTGCTTTTAACATGATATTTTTTGAAAGGAAAAAGTAAATAGGATGTTTGTAGGTAGGGTAGTCCCTTGGGAAGAGTGCATTGAGGCAAAAGATTCATCAAAATCATTGAGGTTAGAATTATCTAAGATTTCTGAATCATTACTCTCGTCTTTGCTAGATTTGCAACTGCTAAGAGATTCAATAACATTCCACTTTGAGCGCATGGAGTTAGCGTCATTTAAATTCACAACCGTTGACTTCTTTTTACTAGTATTAATCAAACACTTGACTCTATTTGCTTTCGCTCTATAGATACCAACTACACAGAGTGAAATATATGTTTAATGTGTCAAATGTTCATTCCTGGAATAAATTTCGAAATATGTATGTGTTTATTCCTAATAGATATGCTATCAATGCTTTACTTATAGTACAAATAGCTTGACATTTAGACCAAATAAGAACAAACCAATACATATTTATTCCAATACGGAATGATTCCAAATTTACTCCAGTTTGGAATAAACATTTGACGTATTATACACATATTTCCCTCTGTGTAACTGTAACTCATGAGTAACTGCATCACAATTGCCGTTGTCCACTGGTTTCATTTCTGTGCATCACACTCACACTCACACTCACACTCACACTCACACTCACTTAATGCGTCGCATATTATAAATCTCGCAACGTATGCTGCAAATAAATAACATTTGCACAAAATATGCACTGAAATGGCAGCTGTCAATGTGTATGAACCTAGGGGGTAGGCACGAGAAGAAAAAGAGTGAATCCCAATAAATCTCAATGAATCACAGTAAATCTTTGCATCATGAATCTTTTTGATATGAATGAATCCGAATGAATCGAAATGAATCTTTGGACCGTGTCTACCCCCTAGGTATGAACTCAGAGACAGGTTTTTTGAATAAATTACCGCACTCATCAGCAGCAAGATACAATGGCGTTACTCCAAAATTATTTATTGCATTAACATTAGCTCCATGTTCCAACAATAGTTTTACTAAATCCACATTTTCTACGAATCAATTCAAATAATAAAATTGTAAAAGTTCTAACTTATTTTGAAATTTGAAAAATGTACCTTCAGGGACAGCGTAATGCAGTGCTGTCCATTTAGAGCTATTTTCTCCAGTAACATTGGCTCCATATTTTAGAAGTATTTTCACTACATTTGTATTACCTAAAAGATATTTAAAACAAATAAATGTTCAGATTTCTTAGTTTATAAAAAATTTGAAGAGAAATTACCACTCCGAGTGGCAAGTATTAGTGGTGTATGTCCTGGTTTCGCTACAGTTTCATTCGAATTAACATTGGCTCCATGTTCTAAAAGTAAAGTGACCATATCCAAACTGCCTGAAAATAATTAATTTGTATTTTGTCTACTTCTGGTTGACAGCTGACAATAATTTACTGTTTTTCCATTCATAAAATTCAACAGACAATTGTTATACACATTCATATAGTCATTTAGATCAGTTACACACAAAACCATTTTTTCTAATTTTAAGAGACAAGAAAAATTTGTCCTAACAAATAATAATAAAATGATTTTTGTTTTCCTAAACATTTAATTTTTTCTGCAAAAGAAATGAGAAAAAAATCTCGAACGAATTGAGACTTCGATTGAGTAGTCTCATTTACATTTTGTGAATTTATATAGTCGATCATTTACTCAGTCGAAGTCTCAATCCAAATATCAATCGAAGTCTCAAACGAAGTCTCAATCCAAGTGTCAATTTGAGATGTTTTTCAGTTCTTTTGCAAAAAAAAGAAATTAAGTATTTAAAAAAAAAATCATCTTAATATTAATTATTGAAGAAAAAAAATTTCTTGTTCCCTATGTAAGAAAATATTTTTCTTAAAATAAGAACGAATTGTTTTGTGTGTACCGTTCATGAAGCCATTTTTTTTACTTTCTGTGAGTATTATTGAAGTGGATGCAATGAAAAATTTATTGATTTGAAATCGATCAAATGGCAGTAACATCGTTATACACAATAATAGGATTTCTTATTATTTAAATTTATTAAAGCATTACTGATGTTGTATATATATATAGATTATGTGGGGTATTCAATTCGATAAAAAAGAAATAAATTGTTGAATCAAGTGCCGAGCACTTATTATTATCAATCGCATCAGTTCTCGTTTATACATTTTGGAAGTTTTCAACAATAACGTCTATTGACAGCATTTCTTTTTCACACACTTTTTAGCATAATTTATAGAATGATAATACCTTTCCTAGCAGCATTATACAATGGTGATTCTTTATATACATCTAGCGCATTACTATTGGCTCCATGTTTTAACAATAATTTCGCTATATCCACATTTCCTAGGAATCATTTCAAACAATACAATTGTAAAAGTTCGTACTTGTTTGGAAATTCGAAAAATTTACCTTCAAGAGCAGCAAAATGCAGTGGTGTAAATTGTTTTCTATTTCCTATAGTAACATTCGCTCCATGTTCTACAAGTACTTTGACTACATCCAAATGGCCTAGAAAATATTTAAAACTATAGAATTTCAATGTTTTCCTCTTTGTTGGAAATTCGACCAATTTACCATTCTGTGCAGCTGGGAAGATTGGTGTCCTCATTGTCAGCATCTATTAAATTAACATTGACTCCATGTTCTAGAAATACTTTGACTGCATTTGCATGCCCTAGAAAATCATTCCTTGTTATTAATTGCAAAAATCTTCCATATCAAACAATGATTTTTCAGTTGAATGTTTAATAGACATTTTATGTGTGTAACCACAAGATTCTAACATTTCTTAACCAGTTTGTCTTTCAAAATCATCGAAAATAGTATTTTTTGGTAATTAAATGAATTTTTTTCACTTTTTGAAATAATTGTTTCCAAGCAGCCAAGTTATAAGAAGATATTCGCATGGTCTGTGCAATTCTGGAAACATTTCTGGTTTTTGTATTCGTTTATTTTTACTTTAAGCGCTATATTCATGCTAGGGGGATTTAACTACCCGAAAACCGGCAAAAACCATGCAGAACTTGTAAGAAATCTACACAAAATGATTGAACTCGCATTTTAATTTTTAACTCCATTTAAATAACATGTACAAACTCGTACGAGTTCGAGTTCAACTTTGCATGCAAATAGGCGCGAGTGTCAGTTGTCAGTCTAGCATTCGCTCAAAATCAAACTGAATATACCAACAACGAACTCGCAAAAACTCGAAAGAAATTGGACGCACTCGTGAGACATGTTTCCCCCTAGTATTCATGATTCATGAAATATGTGCTCTTTTATAAATATTTGAACTTATTTATTTGATATTTGAATAAAATTGGGCCATCAATAGTTTAAACTTCCCGGTTAGGGTTCCCATTATTGGATTTTATTGAACTGGGCTTTGTGGAGAGATTTTGCTGAACAAACGCTCAAAACTCTTTATTATTCCCTGGTGCAGTCTCGTCTTGATTACGATACTGTTTTATGAATGCCTTAACCATCATTAATAAATTAAAAGCATTTCGAAGTAGTTTATTATATTTGTTCGACGAGATACTCGACTTTACTATTGTTAGTGATGTTGTTGTGATTTAACTTTGAAAAACTGTTCCAATTATCTGAACTAAGCGAGATTATAATTAACATATAATAGCTGTCAAAATCAAGTTTTTCAGCCAGAACTTAGCAGTGTTAAATGAATAAATAAATTCGAAAAAATTACCTTTTGAAGCAGCAGAATGCAGTGCTGTAATATTGCTTTCGTCATGACCAATATTTGCTCCATGTTCCAAAAGTATTTTAATTGCGTCCACATTGCCTAGAGATCAATTCAAACAACAAAATGGAAAATGGAAAATGAATAAGAAAACCAACACATTCAATAAAGTTAATTTGGGGCTTAAACGTCTTCTCGATACGACAATTAGCATTTCAAATAATAAAATTTTTTTTTCAAAAGAAGTGCACAAAGGCAATTGAGCAAGCAGTTTCCAAGTAAGTGGAAATTGGTATGTTAACATACCAGCTCAATGGTAATTATTTGGCAAATAAAGGTCTATTTGTTCAAATTTCATACTCAAAGCATCAACAAAAACTTCTCAAAAATATCAACAGACAGGCCTGGGTTTGCTTGTAAAAATAGTAGTACGAGAATACTACGCGTACGCAACGTAATCCAATATATTGTTGTATAAAATTAGTGGTACTACTATTTTTATATGCGAACCCAGGCCCGCATACAAGAAAATCCCAAGCAAAAATGGACAAAATTCGTAAAATTGTTCGCATTTGTTATTAGTTCAGAATATGAACAAATACCGTATGAAGCAGCATTATGAATCGGGGTATTGGGTATGAAGAGGCCCAATTGGGCAGTAATATTGGCTCCTTGCTCAATAAGATATTTAATTAGATTAGCATCGCCTAGAAAGAAATTCAAACAAAAAAAGAAAATGTTCATTGAATATCAAGAGCGGCTGCCAAAATATCAATGGTTCAAAAGTATTTGCCAACAAATATTCAAATCAAGAAAATAATGAAAACAATTAAAATGGCTGAATTTTGAAGATTCCATTATTGGAAATTTAAGAAAAATACCTTTTCGAGCAGCCAAATGCAGTGGTGTATAATAACCGAGTGCCACTTCATTAACATTTGCTCCATATTCGAGAAGTAATTTAACTGCGTCCAAATGGCCTGAAAATCAATCAAACAACAACATATAAAATGCTATGTACAAAACTTTAGTACTGAAAAAAAGTCAATCATAGTCAGCCTACTGATGTCTCAAAGAAACCAGTCACCTTATTCTCAATTCACTTAATTTAGTGTAAATTAACTTTGAATACTTTCTACTAAGCACTAATTCCCTAGATTTACTCAAAACTGCTCCTTCTACCATTAACTGCATTTCATTCCTTATTTTCAAATGATCGTAATTCACACGATTTTCAATTCCAATCTTTTGGGCTTCGAAATT
The DNA here is from genome assembly GCA_029041755.1 of Resseliella maxima. Classification (NCBI taxonomy): domain Eukaryota; kingdom Metazoa; phylum Arthropoda; class Insecta; order Diptera; family Cecidomyiidae; genus Resseliella; species Resseliella maxima. The sequence goes on from JAQOWM010000194.1 coordinate 629,287, forward strand.
AATTCAATAAAGACAGAGTTAATCATAAAATTCTTCTTCGAAAATTAACAGCATTTCCAATTCCTGTAAATATCATCGAGTGGATAAAATCATATCTATCTGATCGGCAACAATATTTTAAACTTGGAGCCGCTGAATCTCCAATCCGATTTTATCGTCAATTCGGATGTCCCACAGGGTAGCCATATTGGTCCAACGCTTTTTTTACTATTCATAAATGACTTGCCATCTGTAACTTCGAACAATGTATTTTTATCAATGTTCGCCGATGATGCACGAATAGCTAAGATAGTGAACAACGAAACAGATTCTTTTCAACTTCAATCTTCAGTCAACTCATTAAAGGATTGGTGTGGATTGAATGATTTACATCTTAATCTCGACAAGTGCTCAGTTTTATCGATTCACCGTGGAAGGACACAGCCTAAACCAATCTATTGCTATGGTGATTACTATTTTGTAAATTCCACTCAACAGCTGGATTTGGGTGTGTTGTTCATTGATAAACTCAATTTTAATACGCATGTCGACTTGATCATCTCTAAAGCAAGCTCTGCACTCGGTTTTGTAAAACGTTTTTCACGGGACATAGATGATCAGACTACACGGAAAGCAATCTATTCAGCATTTGTTCTATCAAATCTTGATTATGCTAGTACTGTATGGCTAAACATTTCCTCAACTAAATCCGATTTGATTGAAAGAATTCAACGTCAATTTCCAATGTATGCGCTCCGTGAATATCCAAATATATCAAATTATTATCAAATTACGTCTTATGATGATCGCCTAAAATCGTTGAATATGTTTAGACTCAATCGTCGCAGAATTAATTTCGCGTTATTGTTTATGTATGACTTGCTAAGTGATAGACTCTACTGTCCACTAATCCACGTAATTTTCGTAATGCTGAACTATTTAGGATTTCAAGTCATTTAAGTAGGAACACAAATGCTCACATTGTGCTTATTTGTAAATATGCTAATACAATTAAAAACTTGTTCGTTGAGTCTACTAATAGAGATGAGTTTAAAACAAAACTATTTGAAGTCTCTAGCAATATTTTCGATATTTATTAATTTGTTATCTAGTGAATAATTATTTTTCAAGATCTCAATATATTCGATATTATATTCAGCTATTGGCGGTGATATAAATAAATGAAAAAAAAAAAAAAAATAAAAATGCTTGAAATGATATTTTACGATTTTCAAAATATGAACAAATACCATTCGAAGCGGCCTCATGGATGGGTGAACAGCCTTTGATTTTGAAAAGAAATAGTATAAACAATTCCTTACTCATCCTTCTCTATTTCTTTGATGGCAGTCACATTGGTTCCATGCTCAATAAGAAATTTCATTATGTTAACATTGCCTAGAAATAAATTCGAAGAAACAACTTAAGTCCAATCTTTTGTAATAATAAAGTTCCATTTCTATGAATTTACTTATTTCAATTCACGTGAATCGTATGTTTGATAAAATATTTTTTATTAAACTTGAATGAATTACCAGTCATTGATGCCAAATGAAGTGGCCATGGTTTACGGATGGCCTTTAAATCAATTTTACAATAATCAACCAACATTTCTGTTCCTTTTTCATCATCTGAATAAACCGTCAATTAATTATTTCCTCAAAACCACAGAAATTGATGTTTTAATTGAAATTACCATTTTCGATGGCATTTTTAAGTGCATCTTTCAAGGTATCTGTGATGTTGTTTACTTTGTACGATTCTACGGCATTAGCTATTTCTTTTATAGAATATTTCAAGAGAAAACGATGATTCTAATAATTTAATTAAGTTTAGAATTTGTAAATTTGTTACCATTGTTTGCAAGACAAGCAAGAGCGACAGTTCTCCACTCTTTTTTATCTGGATTGATATCGGATCCATTTTGGCCAGAAACTTTAAAATTAATAATTAGAATTAATTATGATAATAATCGATGAACGAAATCACAAGTTAAATTAATGCATTTCATTTGATTTTGAACTTTTTTCAATAAACAATGAAACAATGAAACAATGTGAAAAACTCGGTAAATGAATTCAATGAAATGTATTTATTAATACCTGGTTGAAATAGCAAGAAAATTGACGAAAAGTAGAAAAAAATAAGTAAAAAATTCATTTTATTTCACAACAAAATTGTTTTTTTTTTTAATTAAACGTAATTCACTTTGCAAAACTAATTTGTCTGAAATGTTCACTGTTCAATGATCACTTATTTACTGAAAAGAAACCTGAAACTACATTAAGTTTTATATTCTTAGTGGGCCAATGATTCATGACGCATGAATATTATTTGGTGATTAAAAGTTCTTTCACCTCACGCATCATCCATCCTACTGAAGAATAAAACGGAGCGTTTAAAACGGTATTAGAAGTTGACATCATGTTCACAGAACGGCTTCAATATTGATTTGCATATTAATTAGTAAAATATTTGTGTTTGTGACAGAACAGTAACAAACAAAGTTGTCAATGAATACTAGTCATACGAGTTTTTGCAAATTTTGAAAATGGAACACACGTAACGTGATCAATTCCAAGTAGACAATATCCAAATCAAATATCAATTCATACTGAGATTGAAACCGTTTGTATACATTGTACGTTTTTTCTATGGTTTTTCCAAATGACAAGATTGGTTTTGCTTCTTCAATTGTTATTATGGCTTCGACAGTACTCCTGATATCAAAAT
>JAQOWM010000495.1:0-17840 GCA_029041755.1 Resseliella maxima
TTTACTGAGAGCATCCATACAAGAGCTTTGCATGGGGACAGGCCAATGAAAAGCCTATCACGATCATAGACCGTTATAAAGCAGTGGTACGCGGGAATACGACCTGGGTGGGACTAACACACCCGCTCCGAGCAAAGCACTAATTCACAATGGTGGATTGGTAGTGATGTTCGACCCATTAAATTTATTATTACTACCAATAAACAAAATAAAATGGAACGGACTCACCAATAAACCGTAAAATAGTCCAAATAAAGTGATGAGTTTTAATTACCGCGATCAAAATTTGCATTTTAATAAAAATAATTGTATTTAAAACCGATTGATAAAGTACCGTTTGATTAATTACGTTATTGAAAATTTATTAAACTTATAAAAGAAAATATGTTAATTATACGGCAAAAATTATTATCAATTATAAAATCGGAAAAGTATTCGGCAAAAATTAAACTTTAAATAAATAAACATCAAAATAAAATCTAAGCGTTACACTGTGATTTTACTGAACGCGCCAAACTGAAAACACAAACACTGACAAAAACCGCGACAATGTGAAAAGAAATCAAAAAATTTACTGAAATACGAAATCAAATGCACTAAAATCTCCCAAAATTCACTTTAATTGATAAAATTACAAATAAATAATCACAAATTAAACTAAAAATAAAACAAAACAAGTGAAGCCGGTGATTGGGATCCTCATATAATGGATACAATGGTGTAAACCGACTAAGTTTCTGGAGGTGTGGGGCTGTAATGACAGCATTGTATGTAATTCATTATATATGAATTTGGTCTACTGGAACTGTCACCAATCCAGTATTCGTACGTCGAAGAAAGGACCTTAAATGTGTGCATGAAGATGTACCTCGGCGCTTTAATAACATATGTCGAGCTGCTTCATGATATGTGAAATTTTTCTGTTTATGGCATTTACGTTGATGCTCACGAAATGCGTTGTAGCCATTGATGAACACATGGTCGGGAAGGCAGGTTTTACACTTAAACTGTGGAATATAAAGCAAAATTAAATTATTATTGTTATCATTGTTTTAAAGCTTGAAATATTTTAATTACCTGATACTGTGGCTCTGTCATGATGATATGTTTTGTGGTTACAATATTGTAAACAATTATATGTCATTGTCAACAATGGCATTTTTCGATAGGGACAAAACATAGATGCCACTTTAGCTTGTTGATATTTAAATTAAACAGTTGTTAGTGAGAATTCATGCAACAAGTGATTAATGGTATGTAAGTGAATTTTAATTTGAAAATTGCATGTTCGGTATATATTATAATTTTATTTATGAAAAATGAAGCTCAGAATTTGTTATCAAATTTTTTAAAATTTTTTTAGTTTGTCATCAACTTGATTATGATATTTTACTAATGAAGTTTTGGTATTGTTGATGCTCAACATACTATATGGAAATGATCTAGTTAACATATTTTATGTAAAAAATGTAAAATTATCTAGTCAACACATTTTATTGAATTGAGTGTTGTTCATACTCAACAATTATATGTGTTTTGAACTTAGTTTAAAATCTCTATGAAAAATCTCTATGAATTGAATACATGTATTGGTTATTAATATTGTTAATTTTATTTTTATATATTTTTGTCTAATGTAGCTCATTCTGACCCTATACCAATCTTCAGGATTGGGTCGCAATGAGTGAAGTCCCTATTATCCGGACTGATGAGAGTAATCGAAAATAGGGCTCTCTTAAATTTCTTATTTTAGTCTTCACGACATTGTATTTTGCATTTTTACTTGGTATTGCTATAATTCGCTATAGCAATGGTATACGTTCTTAATATAAGATGTAAGTATAGACTTGAGCGTTATTCACTTCAAACAAGTTGTAGGATCTATCAGATAATTGTATGGCATAAAAACCATACGGCACGAAAATTTTAATAAGGCTCGTGCCAACATACTTATATATATATCAAAATGAATACTTCATCATGAATCTTAAAGCATGATAGTTATGGATGTGCATGTTTACATGTGTATCCAATTAATTGTGATAAGGTGTCTTAATGTATACACATGTAGACATGTGAATTGCATATAATTCTTATTAATATTGTTATGCAGGTACAGGTTAGATGCACATGTTCACATGTGTTTCTGTGGAAATTGACTTCTTTATTATTATTATTAACAATCTTAGTATTCATATGTAATTACATATGAGTCTCCTTTGAAATTAAGTTTTCCATACATTCTTACAACATACTTATACATATATTGAAATGGGTACTTCATCATGAATCTTGGAACATGATGGTTATGGATGTGCATGTTTGCATGTGTATCCAATTAATTGTAATGGGGCGTTGTGCTTGTGTCTTGATGTATGCACGTATGAACATGTAAAGTATATGTTGGATGCACGTGTTTACATGTGTTTCTGTGGCAGTCTTTATTGTTATTATTAACAATCTTAGTATTCATATGCGGTTTCCTTTGAAATTAAGTTTTCCATAACATACTTATACATATATTAAAATGTGTACCTCGTCATGAATCTTAAAACATGATGGTTATGGATATGCATGTTTACATGTATGTTCAATTAATTGTAGTAAAATGTTGTGCTTGTGTCGTAATGTATGCACATGTGGACATGTGAATTGCATATGATTCATATTATTATTATTATTATTGTTATGCAGGTACAGGTTGGATGCACATGTTTACATGTGTTTCTATGACAACTGACTTGTATTATTTTAGTATTCATAGGTGACTACATGTGAGTTTCTTTGAAATTAAGTTCAAAGAATCCATACATTCTTTAGAATATTGTTCCGGCCAGAGACAGACTGAAACTAAATATATAACCAAACATCGATTCGATGTGGCCAACAGACATATGGGGTTTCTGCTGACATTTATGTCTGAAAGTCCCGTGGAAATAAATTTATTATTATTATTATTATTTAAAAGAAGTTAATTGATACTGTAAATATAAAATCCTGTGGAATTGCTCAATCTTATTAAGAACAAATAAAGTCAACAACGTGTGTTATGTTTGAGAACAACGGATAGAGTAAGAGTCTTTATTAAAACATAGTGTGTAGCTGTCAATACAGCTTAGACGTTCTTTTGTGTTTCGTTCACAATTCGTATTGCTCAATATAATATTCGGTTTACATTTCCAATACTCTCCCAAATTGAATTTGTTTTCTTTCCTAATTTATACAATTAAATTCTAACATAAATCAATCAAAAAATTATACAATTAATAATTTTAATTACATCCAATAATTTTTGAAAACATTTCAATTTTACGACCTGTTGTTGGCTTAGTTAAAATGTCTGCTGGCATTTCATTTGTCGGTAAATAAATTAAGTTAATTTCTTTTGTCTTCACCTTTTCGTGTGTGAATTTTAATTTGACGTCGACATGTTTTGTTCGTGCTGAGTATGTGTTATTTGTTGCAAACTTGATTGCACCTTGATTGTCACAATATAGATCAGTTGATTTTGGTGCATTTGTGAAAATCTCCCTTTCAAGCCCCTTCAACCAAATAGATTCTTGTATTGCGGCAGTCATAGACATAAATTCAGCTTCAGTCGTAGAAATTGCGATCGTTTTTTGTCGTTTTGTACACCATGAAATAGCTCCATTTTGCATGGTGAACAAATAACCAGTAGTTGATCGACGTTCGTCTTCATCGCTTGCCCAATCTGCATCACAAAAACCTTGAATTTGTTTCGGTGATTTACTGTATGTGATGCTTTTGTTTAGCGTGCCTTTTAAATAGCGCAAAACACGTTTTGCTGCAATCCAATGTATTTTGCCTGGATTGCAATTGTAACGACTCAAGACATTTATAGCGTAGCAAATGTCCGGTCTTGAAATTTGAGCGCAAAATTGCAATACGCCAACCAATTGTCGATATGGCACATTCTTCATCTCCTCCTCCTCAGCCTTAGTACTTGGACACATCTTTGCTGATAACTTTTGACCCACATCCATGGGTGTACTTGTTGGCTTACAGTCACTCATGTTGAAACGAGACAAAATAACTTTTATGTATTGTGTTTGATCGAAAGTCACCGTACCTGTTTTTCTATTGCGTGTAATACGTATTCCAAGCACTGAAGAAACCTCTCCCATGTCCTTCATTTTAAAATGTTTAAATAGCTGCTGTGTTAAACTATTTTCCAATCTACTGTCATTGCTGAATATGAGAATGTCATCAACATAGATGGCTACGATGAGAATTCGTTCTCCATCGATGAAATAATATACGCATTGATCGATTGACGAACGTTTTAGTCCAAAACTCAACAATTTATCGTTCAATTCGGTGTTCCAAACATGACTCGATTGTTTGAGTCCATAAATCGATTTTACCAGTTTACAATATCGATTGGTTCCATCGCTGAACCCCTCTGGCTGTGCCATATATATTTCTTCTTCAAGTTTGCCGTGAAGAAACGCTGTCACTACATCAAGTTGACGGATATTTAAATCGAATTTAGCTGCCACTGCCAACAAGAAACGGATTGTAGTGAAACGCACGACAGGTGAGAACGTTTCATGATAGTCGACTCCTTCAATTTGCGTATAACCTTTTGCTACTAGTCTTGCTTTATGTCGAATGACATCGCCATGTGTATTTTTCTTTGTTTTAAATACCCATTTGCATTTGATTGGTGATTTACCTTTTGGCAATTCAACTAAATTCCACGTGCGATTCTTGATTAATGAATCAAATTCTTCTTTCATGGCATTTTTCCATGAATCAGCTTCATCACTCGATGTTGCTTGCCTATACGTTGATGGATCACTTACATTGAATGCAAACGCAAAAACATTGTAATTCGGTTTTGGTTTTCCCAAATTTCTACTTGATTTTGGTCGCGTACCGATGTTTTCAATCAACATGCGGTTTTCAATAGTATTATTCGGCTCCCATTCGCTTTCATTCGCTGAACTGAAATGATCTTCGTTCAGTGATGCATCAACCGCTACGTTTTGTTGAATTAGAGTTGCATCAATTTCTGAATTGTCGCCATTTATAGACAATTCACTTTCATTTGGTAAATCATTCAATTCATCTTCAATAACCGGCTGATCACCAATTTGTGGATCAACCATCGACTGATTTTGCAAATCTACTATCGAATCTCCCTCCTCTGATTCACAAATTTCATCCTTGTCGAAATATTCCAAACAAAATTGATTATTCTTATTTATTTCAAAATGTTTTACCTTTTCGGAATTATTTAATTCCACAAATACAACGTCTCTGCTTATTACCACCTTTTTTGTTTTTTCGTTGTATAATTTGTATGCTTTGGCTTCTGTTGCATACCCAATAAAAATGCATTCAATTGATTTGTCGTTCAATTTTCCACGTTTTTCTTTTGGCACTTGTGTGCTCTACAACCAAAAATTTTAAGCATTGACAAATCTGGCTTTCTATTCGTCCAAATTTCTTCCGGTGATTTATCACCCGTTCCTTTGCATGGAATTCGATTGATTAAATACGATGCAGTCGTCGCTGCCTCAGCCCAAAAAACATCAGGCAAACCAGAATCAATCAATAAACAGCGAACTTTTTCCATTATTGTCCGGTTCATTCGCTCCGCTAAACCATTCTGCTGTGGACTGTATGCTGCCGTTCTTTGATGAAAAATGTCCATTTGACTTTGACCCGCTTCAAGAATCACGCGTGAACTGTCAAAAAATCAGGTTGAAAAACCAAACAGCAAAAAAATCACCCTTTATTTATTGCCTGAAAATGTTAAATAAAATGTTAAAAATAAAGAATAAACCTCTAAATAGCGGAAATTTTGATTTTGTTAAGCCATTTTATCCCTTTTAGCGGAAATTCTAAATAGCGGAAAACTCGAGATAGCGGACAATCTCTTCGGTCCCGTGGGATTCCGTTAAGTAGAGGTTTTACTGTATAACATAATTAAATAAACAAAAAACTTATATTATTAATTGAAATTTAGTCCATTTTCATTTTGTTCAAATGTTTTGCAAATGCATTTTTTTCTAAATTCGATTTATGTATATATCTTTGTAACGACAGAAACAGAAGGCAAAGACGGAATTGGAGAAAATAAACAAATAAATGTATACAAGAATATATTTTAAGACCATTTCAAACGGCGCACACATATTCAGATTTTTCGCTATTCAATGTTGTACTCTCTTCCATGCTATTCCTCACACTCTTTCTTACACTCTTTCTCACACTCTTTCTCACACTCATTCTTATACTGTCATACTCTTTTTCACAATCTCGCTGTACGAAAGTCACCAGAATCATTTGTGTCTGCGTTCATAACAATGAATTTTGGCAATTTTGTGTGCGTACAAATTTATTTTTCGTTTATTCATAGCAATCAAGTGCACGTAGCAATTTCAAACATGTAATGAGTGTGACACTACTTTGCATTGCGTTAACGCAACGTAAAAATGCGTATTTATTTTTGCTTGGGAAATGATAGAATACAATACAAAATGTAGAGGGAAAAACATACATAATAACCTTTTTGTTCAAAAATAATCCTATTGAGTGTATTTTTTTGACGCAAAATTTATGTCTATTGTATTCCATTCCAATTTAATCCGCAGAGGTAAAGGATTGGCTTGAAAACGATACACTGTGAATTTTGTCTATTTTAATAGTGAAACTTATTGAATTTTGGCTGAAAATTCAAAAGCAAATCTAAACCATAATAATATTTGTCAATTGAATCAACATTTATCAAATGCAATGAATATCATTCGAGCGAATGTAATACACCTTTTTGCAATATAAAGACCATAATTGAAAACAGTGAAATAATAAATTGAATGGGACACGAAATTTGTAATGAACAAATGAGCAGCAAAACGTAAACAGAAAAGAAATTTGTAAAAGAATGAAAATGTGTGAAAAGATGAGTGCGTAATGCATATCAATTTTCCGAGACTTAGCCCGAATCATAAATTTCAATTTGGAATCGTCACCAAATTTAATTCTTTACTATTATTCACCAAGTAAATATGTGCGGTTTGTTAAATAAATGAATGCGAATCTCTTATTTTTCATGTCTGTGTTCATTTGTTTGTTTCATTATTTTTTGTGGTCGTTCTTATAGGCACCAGTGTTTTTTTTAGATACAATTTTTGTATCTAGATATAGATACAGATATTTCAATTTTTTATAATTCCATCTAGATTCAGATATAGATATTTATCTAAAAAATCAAATCTAGATACAAGAATCATCTAGATTATATCTATATTTTAGATATTGTAATAGATAATTTCTGCTATAATTTTTTTTGAAATAGTAAATTCAGTATAAAATTGAAAGGGGGTTTAAATCATCCATACAAATTCAACATCAATGGGCGTCTTCACTTATTTCCGAAACAACAAATTAGTTTATAAAAAATAAAATATTACAAATAAATTTATTCCGAAGCTTTTTAATGCAACAATACAAATAAATACGAAATGACTGAGTTTCTGTTTTTCAAGTTAGGAAATTTTGAACATTTTTTTCATTTGCTGTTTTGAAAAGATAAATCCTGTGAAGTTTTAATTAATCAATTCAAGAATATCAATTTTTCTAACAAAAAAATAAGTCTCACAAGATTTGAAAATAATAGTCAAACAATATCAAATTTATCTGTTTTTTTTTCATATTTAGATAGATAGATACATTCAAATAATATAGCATCTAGATATAGATACAGATTATGAATATTATTTTAAAATGTATCTAGATGTAGATTTATCTATATCTTATCTATCATCTAATTTTCAGATAGATATGTATCTAAAAAAAACACTGATAGGCACCATCGATAAGTACATATTTTATGTTCGCCAAACCTAAAACTGGCTGAAAACGAAGAGAGACCATTTGGGTGCAATGCAACACGCGCGAAAATACATACAGTTTTTTGTTGCTTTGTTTTTTTGGTTCGAACAAAACAACATCAGTACTTAAATTTGAATGTGCATAAAAAATCGCTTTTGTAATGTGCCGATGCACACGCGCAAGTTCAAACCATTGCACAGTACTTGCCTCACTCACATACATACTCACAGTCTGTGCCTGAGACACACATAAGCAGATTCACTGATACAGTCGCGCAACTTCAGCAGGTGCTGCTAAAACAATTCGCTTATGTGCGTACTTTCATTTTAATTACATTTTATAAAATAATAATTATATTCGATTTTCATTTTAAAAAAAATGTAAAAAAAAAACGAAAAGACGGAAAAATACGACAAAACGGTTATTACGTTGCTGTGATCGAACCGACGACTGGTGCGACACATGATTTTGTCATGATCCATGTGACGTCGACCACGATAAATGCGAAAATTTGTCGCAGTCATAAATGAATTTACCGCAATGGAATATCACACTTATCTCTGTTCATTTCAACGGACATGGTTTGCGGACATGCTCAAATCATAAATTTGTGTACATTGTTGCTCTAGCAAATCATAACAATTCGATTAATGAAAAACTGACAATTTTCCGTTGATCATGGACCATTGCCAATTTCAATAATTGTTGAGTACACTTTTGTAGTTTAATGAATTCAAAAATTGTTGGTTCATTTTAATTTAGACCTTTTTGTATGCTAACTTTAATTTACAATTTATGAAAATTCCTTCTCTGTTTACATTTGGAATGATAGCACATTGAATGTGTCAAGTGAAATTAAGCCGTTTGCCTAGTTGGGCTATAATTTAAAATGGCAAAATTGTTTGCAATAACTTGACGTTGTCGATAAAAATGCTACAAAGTCTTAATAAAACTACTTTTCATTTTTAAAGTGCAAATATGCTCACCAGTTACAATTAGTAATTTTTTTTCGATTATTTTAGTTCTTCATTTTTCATCATATTTAGTTTTAATCTAACAATTCAATTAATTAAACTCGTTTAAAAGCTCAAGTTAAGATTCAAAATTATAGTTAATTTATGATATCGCACTAATTCCAATACAAAATTGTAAATAAGACGACAAAATTTATGATATTGAGGCGACAAAAATTACATCAAAATCCAATATTGAACTTTTTCTTTAATAAAATCAACATTTTTTGTATTTCAAAAACATTTAGCGCTTTTATTTGAATTGAATAAATAGTGTTTAAAAATAAAATGAATTTTTTTGAGAAATGGCGTCTTCGTGTATAGACGATTTATTTACAAGGCTTTACTTACACTGAAATGAATCCATTGGATGGATTTGACGCTACGTTAGTTGCACTGAATTTTTTGCATTTATTCACAATGTAGAGTCCACATAGTGGGCTAATTTTTCCATTGTGGCCAACGTCAAATTTGAGGCTACATTGATAGAATTCACATTGTAGATAAATGCAAAAAATTTAATGCAACCAACGCAGTGTCAAATCTGTTGTTATAAATAAAAGTCTCAGTGAATAAAAACACATGCGTTTCTAGTGAATGCAAGAAAGCAACTGCCTGCAATTTTATTAAGACATATAAAAGTGTAATTGGACACTGTTTGGTGTTATATTGTTTTTCTTTTCAACACACTCTCTTGATTGATACAAATTTTTAACAATCACTAAGTTAACAATGTTACACAAATTTTATTGACTCGTTTATGCTTTGCTTTGATACTTTTTCTTCCACTTCTTTTTGATGGTTGTGAAGACGAATACGCTGATTTTGAACAATTCGGCTATCACCAATATGTAAGTCAAGTACAAAAGCTTCTCGTTGATAATCATCTGGCTGTGAGTGTCGGCAGCTTCTTGAATGACAATATTGTTGTTGACATTCCCGTTGCTGTCTACGAGCTTGTTCTCTGTTCTTTCTTCTTTCGATGATCCAGAACCCATGTTAACTGATTCGTTGTTTGTCAAAAACTAATTGATTTCAATATACTTTTACCCTCTTTTATGGTAATTTTTAGCTTAACTAACAATTTTGAAACATTACATTGAACTTTGATTTAAGGCCAGAAATTTCACTATAGCTATTTTTATTTTATTTTACTTGGTGTATCGGATTTCTGTAAGTAAATAAGAAATTATGAATTTGATTAATGCAAAAAATAAAATTACTTTAATGTAGTCCGAGTTCGTTAACACATCTGCGTGTTTTTTCACCATTTATGGCCTTTGTCAGTATGTCAGCAACATTTTTTTCAGTCGATACATGCTGTAATGACACTTTCTTCAAAGCGATTTGCTGCCTGATATGATGGTGACGTATGTCAATGTGTTTGGTGCGTTCCCTGTACGCTTCAACCTCACCAATCTTAATTGAACTGGAATTGTCGCCATATATTACTGTGTTGGCCACATAATCTTCCTTCATTTCGTTGATGAACTGTTGAATCCACAAAATTTCCTTTACAGTTGATGACAGAGCTATATATTCTGCCTCTGTCGATGATAGAGCCACTATCGATTGACGCTGACTTTTCCAGCTGATAGATGCTCCACTCATTTTCACTGTAAATCCAGTACATGAACGCCGCTTGTCTACGTCGGATGCCCAATCAGCGTCAGAATATGCTTCCAAATCGCCCCCATCACTTTTATAACACAATTTCAAATTTTGTGTTCCTTTCAAGTATCTAATGATGCGCAAAACTGCCTCCCAATGTGTGTCACTGTGTCGTGAGTTAAAACGACTTACGTCGTTCACTGCAAATGATATGTCTGGTCTTGTAGCTTGTGCGATGTATAACAAACTACCGACGGCCTCTTGATACGGCACTTTGCCAGTGATATCATTTTCATCATTCACCATATTAACTGACAATTTCACATTCGGGTCACTCGGTGTTTTCGCGATTTTACATGCTTCCATGTTGAATTTTTTCAATATCTCTTCGATGTATCTGATTTGATTTACCTCTATGCGACCATCTTTCTGATGAATCGTGAATCCGATGCATTCAAATGCCTGACCTATTTCCTTCATACGGAAATTTTCATGCATGTATTTTTGTAAATCATCTAAGTCATTTTGATCGTTGTAAAAAATCAACATGTCATCGACGTAAATTAATATCATCAATTCCTTTTTATGATGATAAAAAACGCATGGATCCAAATTTGACTTTTTTAACCCATAATTTAATAATGAAATGCACAATTTAATATTCCACTGACGTCCGGCTTGTTTTAAGCCGTAGATGGCTCTATTCAATTTGCATACGCGATTTGAGCCATCAGAATATTTTTCTGGCTGCTCCATGTAAATGTCTTCGTTCAGTTCACCCTGTAAGAAGGCGGTCACTGCGTCAAATTGATGTATTTTTAACTTCCATTTCGTTGCTAATGCAAACATAATTCGAAGAGTGGTGTTTCTTACCACCGGACTGAAAGTCTCCTCATAGTCAATTCCACGTATTTGTGAGTAGCCCTTCGCTACCAAACGCGCTTTAAATCGAGCATCATTTTTTCGTTTGAACACCCATTTTGATTTAATCGCTCTTCTTTCCTTTGGTAATTCACACAAGGTCCATGTTCTATTGATCTTGTGTGCTAACATTTCTTCATCCATCGCGAGCATCCATTGTTGTGCATTTTCATCTTCCAATGCCTGATCAACCGTGATCGGTTCAGCCACCAAAGCAAGGCTGCCATACTGAAATGGCTGTGTAGGTTTCCGAGTGCGTGTACCAACACGTAATTCATCTGTACTAGTCGTGGCTCTCGTCTCAAATGTTGGATCCCCTACAAGATCATCCACAGGTGAAGTGGCCCCTTCATTTTGCATGGATACTTCAGACTGTGGCAATTCGGTTACCGTCGGTGGCGATGCATTATCTATAAGTGTTTCATTGAGGTCATCCACAATTGAATCATTTAATTCCTCAAACACACTCTCTTCATCTGAATCGCATGTCATATTGACAGTATCATCTGCAATGTCTTCTAGGAATTTCACATCGCGACTGATTTGAAATGCATGACTAGCCCTGTCAATGCATCTATACCCCTTGGTATCACTGTCGTATCCAACGAAAATCATCTCCCTAGCGTTTGCATCCCATTTTCTACGCCTCTGTTTCGGTATATTTACCATTACCCTTGAGCCGAATATTTTTAAATCAGCGATATTTACCTTCTTGCCATAGAACGCTTCTTCTGGGCATCTATCCCTTAAGACGGAGCATATAGAATGGTTGATTATGTATGCCGCCATGTTGATAGCCTCAGCCCAGAAAACATTTGGTAGTTCTGCATCAAATAATAAACATTTTGATTTTTCTACCAAAGTCCTGTTCATTCGTTCAGCTACACCATTTTGTTGTGGTGTATATGGTACCGTAAATTGATGCTGAATTCCGTTTTGTTTACAAAAGGCATCAAACTTTTCGTTTTCAAATTCGCCTCCATTGTCAGATCGTAGTTTCTTTATCTTTCGCTCAGTTTGATTTTCGATGAGTCGCTTAAACTCCCTGAATTTGTCGAGTGCTTCAGATTTTTGATATAAAAAATAAACAAACACCTTACGTGAATAGTCGTCGATGAAGGTTAAACAATATTTCTTTTTGCCTATCGAAGTAGTTTTCGAAATCATCAAATCAGTATGAATAAGGTCTAAAATACCTTCCGATCGTGTTTCACTCACCTTGAACGGCAAGCGACAGCTCTTTGCACGAGCACATATTTCACAGTTCTTCACTAACGAATCACTTTCAATAAAATCAACTCCGGTTTCAAGTTTTTTCATTGTTTTCATCGTTTGCAAATTCATGTGTCCGAGTCTACGGTGCCACGTGATAGCACTTTCTGCTTTATTATTTGCAAACAAACACTTTTCCATGGATTTACTTATTTTATAAACACCATTCACTGGTTTGCAAGCATATATCATTTCACCGTTTTCGCTTTTTATTGTGCAGCCTTCCTTATCAAAAATTACCGTATTATTTCTCTGACAAATTTTATACACCGATAATAAATTCACTTGCATTTCTGGCACATGTAAGACATCGTCAACTGTTATGCACGTTTCATTCAAATTTATGCTTACAGTTCCTCGTTTTCTTACTTGCATTTTGCCATTGTTCGCTCCAACAACTTCTCTAATGTTGGAATGTCTGACGTTGCGCATATTTTCATCGCTCGGTGTCATATGACGACCCGCACCTGAATCTATATACCATTCGTCATCTGAATCATTATTTTTGCATAACAGAGCAACAAATGCCGCTGTTTTTTTCTTTGCATCGTTTTTGCTCCCAGCATTATTTTTCTTTTCGCCTGAGCCACTAGTCGATGCTTTTTGACCACATTGATTCGCGAGATGTTGTTCTGAACCACATGAGAAACACTTCTTTTTCTTAAACTTTTTCTGTTTCTTTTTACTGAAAAAAGCCTTTGTGTCACATGCAGTATTCATATCTAACAACTTTGATGTGATTAAATCCGATGTTATTTGCTCATTATTCGTTTCTATACCCATGATCAGTGGTTTGAATTCATCGGTAAGACCTGCCAACATAATGGCACCCAGCCATTCACTTGTTAAATTGAATCCAATTCCCACCAACTTATTTGATATTGATTTCAATCGACTGATGTAGTCATTCATGTTGTCACAATCTTCTAATCTTACCGAAATTAATTCACGTAACAATGTAATGCGACGTGAAATGCCACGATCCTCGTATAAATTTTTCAATGTGTTCCAAATTTCAAGCGCAGATGTGGCTGATTGGATGTGGGCATATATGTGCGTTTCTACACTCAATGATATTAACGCTTTGGCTTTTGCCAATTTAGTAACATCCGAGAGCGTTGCCACATTTGGCTCTTCAGCACTCTCACACGTCAATGCACCATTTAAACCTTGAAAATCTATAACATTTTGAATAGCAAATTTCCACAAATGGTAATTATCGGAACCATTTAATTTCACTATATCGAATTCTTTCCCCATTTTCATAGCTTAATAATTATTCTCAATTTATCACTTTTGAAATTGTCTATAATTTTTATAAGCCCACTCTCACTATGTTTTTCAATTCACAATTCAACAAATGAATTATACACTTTTATTTAAATAACTGCGAACTTCGCTTTGCTACCATGTTGTTATAAATAAAAGTCTCAGTGAATAAAAACACATGCGTTTCTAGTGAATGCAAGAAAGCAACTGCCTGCAATTTTATTAAGACATATAAAAGTGTAATTGGACACTGTTTGGTGTTATATTGTTTTTCTTTTCAACACGCAGTAGGTAACTTTCCAATCTAACATTTCTATGTCAACAATACACTTGTTTTTCACAGTATTGTGGCGAACTACACTAATTTTAACGGTAAAAATTACATTTTTTACACGCTTACCGCTAAAATTGGTGTATTTCATGACAATATTGCGAAAACCATTTTTTATGTTTTGGCCGTAAATCAAGTTCAATATTTTAAAAGGACGATTTGGAAATCATTTGAATCTTTTAGCAAAGATATCAATTCAGATCATACAGTGCTAGTTATGTTTTCTTTGTATGGTTTGTGATTATGTTCAGATGACGTTGGTGATTAAAGTCTGTTATTGTTTATGCAATATAGCCATTTTCACAGAGTTTATTTGAATATCTTTTTATTGCATGATATTTGAACAATATTATTCATAAACAGTTGTTATCGTCTATTACGTCTAAAAGCTCGCTCTGCATTTCGTCGTTCAGCCTCTTCGCCAATCATTATTTGTGGTATTTGTGGAATCTTTTGTTCGAAAATCGCGTATGCAGGATAAAAGAATATCGTCAAAGCGATATTCAAGATTAGTATAACGAACTCGACCGCTAGCACCATTAAAAACGCCATTATAGTTCCCATTACGATGACAGCTGATCCTGCAAAAACAATAATTCCAAGTATACCGGAACCAACTTTATAAACTACTTTGCCAATCAATGTTGCTTTAAATTTAGCAAGTCCTTTCTTCACAGCTTCGACTGTAGCATTTGTAGCTTTAAAAAGGCCCTTTCCTACAGATTTGCACACATGTTTGAATGGTAAGCAAGAACACTTGACTGCATCCTCTTCTTCATTCCATTGATTCACTGGTTTTGATTTTCTTTTAAGGAAAGAGAAACATCCACTGGATGTTACTGCATCCGCCGGTTCTATTTTGTTTATTTAGAAAAAAAAATAAATGCACTGTTGTAATTGCATTCTATTATTTTATATGAAAAATATCAATTTAAACAACACATTCACTCAATTTTGTGTGTGTCATGATCATGACTAAATATCGATACATGGGCTCCGTAACAATTCAACGGCCAATGTCGCACAAAGTAAATTTGTATATGCCATAATTATGTACCAATTATGTACTATGCGTACCTATATTCAAATATTTTTGTACCTCAATTTTAATATTCTTTTAATTTTTTTTCAAATATCAAATTTTTCCAAAACGCATTTTTTTATTTTTATGAAAAAACGAAAAACTAAATATGTCATAATTTTGTACCAATTTTGTACCTAATCAATCTGCATTCAAAAAATTTTTTCCTCAATATTTGATTCTTTTTTTTGAAAATTTTATTTTTACAGAGAAAAATTTTTTTCTTGTCTTTTGTGAAAAATCAAAAGTTGAGAATGCCATAATTTTGTACCAATTTTGTACCTAACCAAACCGAATTCAAAAAACATTTTTATGAATATTTGATTCTTTTTTTCGAAATTTTTTACTTTACAAGAGAAATTTTTTTTTTTGTTTTTTGTGAAAAATCGAAATCTGAGAATGTCATAATTTTGTACCAATTTTGTACCTAACCAAACCGCATTCAAAAAACATTTTTATGAATATTTGATTTTTAAATTTTTTAAAAAAATTTTTTTTTTTGTTTTTTGTGAAAAATCAAAATCTGAGAATGTCATAATTTTGTACCAATTTTGTACCTAACCAACCCGCATTCAAAAAGAAGAATTCTCATTTTTTGACTCATTCACATAACAACATTGTGTTTACACTAAGCATTCCAGATTTTTTTTCATAGTGATCCGGGCCGGGCGAATCTGGGCGAATTTTCAAAAAAACCGGGCGAAATCCGGGCGATGAGCCTCGAAATTTTGAATCATAAATCCGGGCAAAATCCGGGCGAAATTCAATTTTTTTTTTCAGTCAAAGGAATCAGATAAAAATCAAAAGAAGTGACAGAAACTGGGTTAAATCGTTTAAAAAACATTTTACTTTTTCCAAGGAAATCTACATTATTTTATTTGTAGAGTTTTTATTTATTTATTGCAATATGCAATGCCCAAATCTAACTGAATCAATTTCAATTTTTAATTAGTCTCCATAGAAGTCGATGCAATAGGCTCATCTTTTTGGCTTTTGTGTTTACTAAAATAAATAATAAAAAATATGATCCTCCAAATAATGCGAAAACTGAGGCTGAATATAGAAAAAAAAATTAAATAACATACTACATACCGTTGATTAATTGATTCAAAGTTTGCGTTCCGGACACTTTCTTGCAATTTGCTACATGTTCTTTCGTTTTTATATGTTTTTCAATGTCTGCGCGCCCTTTGTGGCGAATCGAAAGATCTTTACCGCAATTATTGCAATGACAATGATCTGATTTTCCATTTTTACACTAGTAAATCCTGGATAGGATTTACTGTACTCACTATTCCATTTACATGCACCACTCTTTGGACCAGGCATTTTTAATTGATTTTTATCTTTGAACGGTCTGAACAAAATGATGACAATATGTAAACTAATTGGTATTCTTTTTTGAAGTCGATCATTTTTGTGCATGTTATTGAATTTCTTGCGAATCGGAAAATGTTTTTTAAACAAAAGGACAACATGATTTGATTGTTATAAGATCAATACATCAATATTGATATTGATATGTCACTTATGTCATTTCATCCTTTTGATGGATATTTTGGTTGTAGATCGAAGTGTTGAACATTAAGATAAATGCAGTAAAAAAATAAATATAAAATTTTCAAACCAATTTAAATTTTTTTATTACAATTCATAACCCAAATTGTAGGAAAAATTAACATTTGTGCAAACAAAAAAAAATTATTGAACTTAACTTAATTTTTTTAAAACAATTTTTGAAAAATCCGGGCGAAATCCGGGTTTTTTCAATGATATCCGGGCATCCAACCGGGCGAATTTTTGGCCAGGTTCTACCAAAAAAATCCGGGCAAACCCGGATTTATCCGGGCGATCTGGAATGCTTAGTTTACACTTTAAACGAAAATGTTTTACAATGAATAATTTAAAATTCAATAATAAAAAATTTCGAAAAAAAGAATCAAATATTCATAAAAATGTTTTTTGAATGCGGTTTGGTTAGGTACAAAATTATGACATTCTCAGATTTTGATTTTTCACAAAAAACAAAAAAAAAAATTTCTCTTGTAAAATAAAAAATTTCGAAAAAAAGAATCAAATATTCATAAAAATGTTTTTTGAATTCGGTTTGGTTAGGTACTAAATTGGTACAAAATTATGGCATTCTCAACTTTTGATTTTTCACAAAAGACAAGAAAAAAATTTTTCTCTGTAAAAATAAAATTTTCAAAAAAAAGAATCAAATATTGGAGGAAAAAATTTTTTGAATGCAGATTGATTAGGTACAAAATTGGTACAAAATTATGACATATTTAGTTTTTCGTTTTTTCATAAAAATAAAAAAATGCGTTTTGGAAAAATTTGATATTTGAAAAAAAAATATTAAAATTGAGGTACAAAAATATTTGAATGTAGGTACGCATAGTACATAATTGGTACATAATTATGGCATATACAAATTTACTTTGTGCGACATTGGCCGTTGAATTGTTACGGAGCC
>JAQOWM010000266.1:0-25445 GCA_029041755.1 Resseliella maxima
CCAAACCGCATTCAAAAAACATTTTTATGAATATTTGATTCTTTTTTTCGAAATTTTTTACTTTACAAGAGAAATTTTTTTTTTGTTTTTTGTGAAAAATCAAAATCTGAGAATGTCATAATTTTGTACCAATTTTGTACCTAACCAACCCGCATTCAAAAAGAAGAATTCTCATTTTTTGACTCATTCACATAACAACATTTTGTTTACACTAAGCATTCCAGATTTTTTTTCATAGTGATGGGCGGGCGAATCTGGGCGAATTTTCAAAAAAACCGGGCGAAATCCGGGCGATGAGCCTCGAAATTTTGAATCATAAATCCGGGCAAAATCCGGGCGAAATTCAATTTTTTTTTCAGTGAAAGGAATCAGATAAAAATCAAAAGAAGTGACAGAAACTGGGTTAAATCGTTTAAAAAACATTTTACTTTTTCCAAGGAAATCTACATTATTTTATTTGTAGAGTTTTTATTTATTTATTGCAATATGCAATGCCCAAATCTAACTGAATCAATTTCAATTTTTAATTAGTCTCCATAGAAGTCGATGCAATAGGCTCATCTTTTTGGCTTTTGTGTTTACTAAAATAAATAATAAAAAATATGATCCTCCAAATAATGCGAAAACTGAGGCTGAATATAGAAAAAAAATTAAATAACATACTACATACCGTTGATTAATTGATTCAAAGTTTGCGTTCCGGACACTTTCTTGCAATTTGCTACATGTTCTTTCGTTTTTATATGTTTTTCAATGTCTGCGCGCCCTTTGTGGCGAATCGAAAGATCTTTACCGCAATTATTGCAATGACAATGATCTGATTTTCCATTTTTACACTAGTAAATCCTGGATAGGATTTACTGTACTCACTATTCCATTTACATGCACCACTCTTTGGACCAGGCATTTTTAATTGATTTTTATCTTTGAACGGTCTGAACAAAATGATGACAATATGTAAACTAATTGGTATTCTTTTTTGAAGTCGATCATTTTTGTGCATGTTATTGAATTTCTTGTGAATCGGAAAATGTTTTTTAAACAAAAGGACAACATGATTTGATTGTTATAAGATCAATACATCAATATTGATATTGATATGTCACTTATGTCATTTCATCCTTTTGATGGATATTTTGGTTGTAGATCGAAGTGTTGAACATTAAGATAAATGCAGTAAAAAAATAAATATAAAATTTTCAAACCAATTTAAATTTTTTTATTACAATTCATAATCCAAATTGTAGGAAAAATTAACATTTGTGCAAACATTTTTTAACAGAATTATTGAAACTTAACTTAATTTTTTTAAAACAATTTTTGAAAAATCCGGGCGAAATCCGGGTTTTTTCAATGATATCCGGGCATCCAACCGGGCGAATTTTTGGCCAGGTTCTACCAAAAAAATCCGGGCAAACCCGGATTTATCCGGGCGATCTGGAATGCTTAGTTTACACTTTAAACGAAAATGTTTTACAATGAATAATTTAAAATTCAATAATAAAAAAATTGAATTTTATGTGCGACAATTGTTCTTATTTCTTTTGAATTACTTATTGAATTTCATGTTCGAACATTGTTCTTATTTCTTATAATCATCACAATGTAAATATTACAGTAAATGACAGCGCATTTTTAAAGTGTAAACAAAATGTTGTTATGTGAATGAGTCAAAAAATGAGAATTCTTCTTTTTGAATGCGGGTTGGTTAGGTACAAAATTGGTACAAAATTATGACATTCTCAGATTTTGATTTTTCACAAAAAACAAAAAAAAAAAATTTCTCTTGTAAAATAAAAAATTTCGAAAAAAAGAATCAAATATTCATAAAAATGTTTTTTGAATGCGGTTTGGTTAGGTACAAAATTGGTACAAAATTATGGCATTCTCAACTTTTGATTTTTCACAAAAGACAAGAAAAAAATTTTTCTCTGTAAAAATAAAATTTTCAAAAAAAAGAATCAAATATTGAGGAAAAAATTTTTTGAATGCAGATTGATTAGGTACAAAATTGGTACAAAATTATGACATATTTAGTTTTTCGTTTTTTCATAAAAAATAAAAAAATGCGTTTTGGAAAAATTTGATATTTGAAAAAAAAATATTAAAATTGAGGTACAAAAATATTTGAATGTAGGTACGCATAGTACATAATTGGTACATAATTATGGCATATACAAATTTACTTTGTGCGACATTGGCCGTTGAATTGTTACGGAGCCTATAAAATGGTTGTATTTTATCCATACTGATAACGTCAAATTTTTTGATCGATTTTTCAATAAACGTCGAACAAATACATTAAAGTCAAAGTATATCTTTGTTAACATTGTATATAGGTCTCATCACGGTAGCTAAATATACGTCGAATGTCGGTGCTCTCTTCCATACAATTATCATTCTTACTATATAATCTATGTATTTTAATTTATTCCTCGTATAGAACCGTGCTTTCTTACTTCATACATTTAGCGTCGCATAAACAAACATTTTATTCGATAATCAATATTTGATGGACTTGACCTCGACAACAGAATTCTATTATAATCAATCAGACGATAATCAGACGAATAGCCAACTTGTTCAGAACGAAAAATTGTTGGTTACTCATAATTTGCCAGGGTGTTTCTTCCATTTTCACTTCAAAATAATGTTTTCATTATTTCTTTTTCTTCCAACCTAGACAAATCCATCTTTTTTCTTCTTTCAGAAAATAAAACAAATTCGTCATTCAACCTCCTAAAATCACGATTGAGGCACAATGTCAAAAAAAAAAAAAAAAAAAAAAAAATAGGAAAAGATTTGTTTTTTATTTCGCATCCAGAAAATATGAATCAACTTTTCACCAAGCGTACACAATATTTCTTTTTTCTATTTTTTTTTTTGATAAAAATAGCCCAGTAGCTTATTTTTAGTTGAAATATTTATTCCATAACCTTAACATTGAGAAGAAGAAAAAAATGATTTGAGAGAAAAAAAAAATGTCGTACAATTGCTGAATCAGTAATGCTGATGTATACTGCGCAATAGATAATACGTTCCATTCATTAAATCGTGCAATCAATTGAATTCAATTACTAAAATTGTTTATCAATTCATTTTTTAATGTAAATATTTCAAAAACATAATATTCATATTTGCATATTGCATATTTAGGCGAGAAAAAAAATATTCCTGTAAAATATATGAACGTCTCAATGATTCACACGAGTTAAAAAAAAAGATAAGAAATTCGCCAAGACATGCGTCGCGACTGGCGACATCAACAATTTGAAATAAAAATTCTTTGCATATGATTTATAAGAATGTGCTAACCAAGCAAACAAATTCAGTTATAATATACATATAACGATTCTTTATTTCTCAAAATGTAAATGTCAGATTTTACCAAAACAACATTGCCTCACAATTCAAATATAAATATCGAAGTGTCGTCTCGTCTGCGGTTAAATTTTTATCATAAATACGTAGTGATTATCATTTATCGATATTGTGATCACTTTTATTTGCGTGCAAACATTTGATTTTACATGTGCCTTTTTATCAAGCGAATTATGAGTCAAACTGGTCAAGAGATTTTTGAAAACAAAATCACTCATTGATAAAATGTTACAATATTAACAATGAATTCAGCTCAAGTTTCAGGCTAGGTTTCAGGTTTTTTTTTTCTCAACAATGCTTTACACACCGGTAATGTGTTGTGTTTCCAATGTGACGGTAGGTCAGGAATTATTCATATATTTGTTGGTGGATTAAAGTAGCGTTTTATTTTCACATTCTTTCGCTGTCTGCGATGATTTTGAAGGTTATTTCATCAAATTAGGAAATTGAATGAAATTTAATTTGTTCTTCTTAAATGGTTGTTTTCCTTCTTCGTTGACGTTGAAATTTCAATCGGCATTGGGATCGTTAACGATTGAAATCTTCAACGATTGAGATTGTCGTGTTTTTTTAGACCAACAATTATATTCAATAAACTTTTCTCTTCTTTTTCAAATAGAAAATGTTTATAAGTTTATTCGGCAATGTTTATGATTCACTAGCTATATAATGATTGAAAAAATTGGAGAATGTTTTTATAAAAATTAGTCAAAATTACTTGAAAAATGTTAATTTTCGACAAAATATTCCAATATTTTCTTCATTTGAGGCTTAATAAACTATAATTTGAAAAAAAAAAAATATATCAATTGAATCAAGTAATTGATTCAAAGCAAAGTAAAGAGCAGAACATGAAAAATAATTCTGAAGCAAAATGTCGAACATGACAAAAGTCCATTGATTTATATGTATTACAATAGAGTGATGAAATGGAAAACAAAAAGATGAAATATATTGAAACGAGCACCGAAAAACAAAATTTTATTGTAATTTTATTATGTGAGTAAACAATCCAATAATTATTTTTGTGAAACAGAAAATTCTCGATACACATTAATATATTACAAAATGTTGAAATGTATGTCACAAACTGAAAACAACTTGATGTATCATTTCGACTGCAAAATAGAACAATGGAAAATTTTCACATTGCTCTATAATCATAATATCAAAATTGAGTACTGTATTAAATTTTGGTTTTTATCGAACATTTGCTTATTGATAGCCCGAATTGGTTACTGTAATCTACAGTACACATATCAAGCGCTGTTGTATACAAAACAACCAATTTGTGGTTTGTTTATTTATTAAAATTACATACAGTCAAATTGACTGTAACTAAGTTGCACAAGTTGAATCACAAAAACATCAAAACACATTAATATTCCAATTTCTTGGAATTCATTGTCTGTGATTATCTCATCATTAACATGCGCGTGAACAATTTATATCGACTGATTGCATATCATAATCTCTTGCTATAGATAGAGGGTCCATATTATATTGTCTATCTGCCTTTGAAATTGAAAACAAGTGAATTTACCCTCCATTAAAATTTGTTGTTTAATTTGAATGTTCCAAGAATTTCGCCAGGTTCGTTGGTATTTGCGGTTAAAAATAGAATTGAAACGCAAAAAAAAAAAAAGATTTATATTTGCTATGCAAAATAAAGTGATCCCATATATACGAAAAGGTCTAAGTGTTGTTTTCACAATGAAAAGGTCAACAATTGTATAAATATCGTTATATGAATATGTGTTTTTCATGAATATGTATGTCTGTAACTTGTTGAGTTTTTTTGTACATTT
This sequence comes from Resseliella maxima, assembly GCA_029041755.1. Classification (NCBI taxonomy): domain Eukaryota; kingdom Metazoa; phylum Arthropoda; class Insecta; order Diptera; family Cecidomyiidae; genus Resseliella; species Resseliella maxima. Next base: position 5,190 of record JAQOWM010000266.1, read on the forward strand.
TGCAGCACAAGTTACTTCTTGTGTATGTTTGAAATACTTATCAGTGGAAAACGGAAATTAAATTAAAGATTCATGTTATTTAGCATGAGTAAATTCAGTCAATTCAGACAAATGCCTTGAATTTAAAATATTATGATTTTATTGCAATTATTTTAACACCAGCAGCACAAGATAATGATTGGAAGCGATAAACTATTGTTAAAATATAAATAGCATTCTTTATGTATCAAATTACTGTCTAATTTTTCTGTTTCAGAGTTCAGAATACCTACAAACGTCCATTCGAATTCATTTCATGTAATACGATTTCCATTTAATCAATACACAATTGCTAAGAAGATTTATGGCTTAAACAAAGTGGATAAGCCAGCTAAAATTCCCAGCAAAGATAAAATTATTAACATAAAAGTGCGATTTTTGAATAATTTTCATTACTTTCACTTTAAAAGTTCAGTAAGCCATAGAATTAATTTAATTGCATCTTTTCAAGCTAAACAGAAGGAACAAATGCCAAATTTTGGACTATTATTGTATTAATCATTCATATACAAAGCAATTTTATAAATAAACAATGAAACTGATTTTTCTTATTCACATAAATCGATTGCTTTTGTGCAACAAAATTTAGTTTAATATTTTGATGATTAATCTCTTAATTTCATTGTTGCTAATCGAATGAAATGAATAACTGACTGTTAATATTGCCAACTTGAATAAACTAACAGACAAATATTCAATTTAAATCAATAGTGAAATGCGTCAAACTTGGAGAATGATGCACTAAATGTGGCATTCCCACTCAACTCAAATCCTGGCATTTCTTCATTATCAAATCAACTTTTTTACCCAAAAATATATCCAATTTACGTCATAAATACACACTCAAACACAAAGTTAAATGTAAAAAATTCTTCAATTTCTGTGTATGAAATATGAAACAAATTTTTTTGGTTAGTATAATTTCAGGGTTTTTATATGGAAATTATTCAGTATAAAATGGAAATGTCTTACTTTAAGCACCTTTTGTTGTAACTTAATCATATGTATATGAGAAATATGCGAGGATATGTATGAATTCTAATGCGTAATATGTTGTATCATCGGTTCTTTATGTAAAACAATATCATGCTATACAAATGCGACCAATTTTCTATATTAAACAATCAATAAATCCAAGGACATATTAATCAAAATAAATAATTCACATTTTTTGGTTTTGATGCTGTAAAGCTTTCACACGCTTGAATAATCTCCATTAAAATATCTTTATTTATTCTGAATTTATAGAGAGATTGTATTAGAGGTAAGTCCATGATAATTTTTATAAATTCATACACGTGTAAGTTATGAACATAAGTGATGAAAATGCCACAATATATATTATTTCATGTGACAGAATTCTAAAACAATTCATTCAGCTATTTTCTAATAAATTCTTTCACATCAATTGGTCTGAAACATGCAATTAGAATTTATGTTGATAATTAAATGGAACTATCTCTTTTTGAAGTGCAATAACTTTGTTTACTTATCACTACTGTTATATACGTTCATCAGATTTATTGTCGTCACCAATGGCGCAATAAAAAATGTTCTCATAAATGGTTGTCTTGAATTGTCCATTGTGTGTTGGCATTTGTTTGTCGTAAATGATTATGCACGTAAACTACAATTACAGCTCAACAAATCCCCAGACATCAAAATGCGGTGATTTAATTGTTCTATGTTTTAGGTGTGTCATTGACTTGGCACTCAATTCAATGTTATTGATTTTACCACAAAGAACAACTCGTTGCAAATGTTGCCCATGAATTTTTTTTTTTTTTTAAATGAAGAATTCGTCTAATTTATAAATTTAATTATTGTTGTTTCACATGTAAAACATTACAGGGATATAAGCAAAACATGTTAAATTCCAACTGCGCATAGCGATTATGTGTAGATTTTGTATGTAAAACAAAACTGTCATATACATGTGCTAGGGGGGATTCATCGTTGACAAGCCATATTTGATGTTGTCTGGATAAAAAGAAGCAATTTTTGTTTTACATAAATGTTTTTCAAAAGAAATAAATACAACGGTTTGTTAATTATTATTACATACAACTGCAAGCACAATTTCTGTATCTTGACGTCCGGCAAGAAAATTTATAGAAACATATTTTACATTGTGATTTATACACATATACTAGCGATAAATTCATAATATGAATTCAGAATATACATAAAACTGTGTGAATGTGATACACAGAGAAAGGAAATCAGCGAACAGCGATGTCTATGTGTGCTGCGATAGTTGCTGCTGTACAAATTTTCATCGCTGTAGCTTTCTTTCTATGCGTCACACAGTCACATGCATAGTCTGGATTTATCTTATAAACTCATCGCTTATATTTTGTGTGTATGTGTGTGTGAGTGTTTATATGTTGTCTCTTGCCGGATGTCTGGTTCGTTCGAATGAACATAAATGACAATTTGGTAACCAATACTACAAACTTTGGTTACGTATTTAAGAAATATCTTCCACACTTGATCAATTATATGTGAGTAAGAGAGACTTGTGAAACGTCAAAAACAATAAAATAGCATTTATTTTCAGAGTAGATGTTTTCAGCAAATACAAACAGTATCATTAAATTCTTTGTTTAAAAAAAAAAAAAAAAAATAAAATCTCAAGTAAATCTACAAACTGAATTCGTTGTAATCGATCTATCTAAATTTAATTTAATAAAAGTAACTTGAATATAGAATAATAGAATAGTAAAATAAAAATATCTATAAATTTATTGTGAAATCATTTGTACGAAACTAATTTGTACGAAACTAAAACACATATTGACATAAATTTAGATTTCGTAATAAATAAATAAATAAATTTTCAAATCATCAAGTAATAAGATGGCAGATGACAATGGCGAATCGGTATCAAAAATATTGGAATTTATGAAAATATATAGGTCAAAACTTCGATTTGGTAGTCAAAAGGATGTTATTTTGCTGTTGGGTAATACTGGTGCTGGAAAAACAACACTTTGTTCATTGCTAACGAATGCTGAATTACATTCAAACGAAACGGTTGATGGATCTGGTGAATATATAATAGTCGATAAAAAGGGATTAATTAGTGGCATGTCTGCTATAATTTCAAAAACAATTGTACCCGAATTGATGATTGATAAATTAAATAAAATGCAATATTATGATTGTCCTGGATTTAATGATTCAAGAGGAATTTCAAATGATATTTCTGTTACTTATTTGATTCAACAATTGATAAAATCGGTTGAACGTGTAAAACTTGTGTTTGCAATAAATTTTGCATCGGTCAGACCGGGCGTTGGTGATCGACGTGATTTCATCGAGTTAGCCAAGCATGCAACAACAATGATTAAGCATATTGATAAATATCGTAAAGCAATTGCATTGATTGTTACAAAAGTTGAGAATCGCTATGTAAAGAAAAATGGCGAACAACAATTGGTTAACGATAATAAAATAATTGAAGGAATTGGTGAATTTTTAAAACAAGCAAAACTTGATTTACAACAACAAAATAACAACAATATACCAATTGACGACATCGAATGTAATAAACAAAAGATAATGTTTATTGATACTTTGCTGGAAAAAAATGATGAAAATGAATATACAAAAATTGGAATATTACGTTTAGCAGATGAAAGCGGATCGGTTAATAATTTGGAAATGTTACAGAATGAAAAATCGGCTATTATATCGATTATAAAGGAAAATATTAAATTTATACCAAAAAATAATACTGATTTCAATTATACAATTTCCGAAGAATCAAAAAATTGCATTCATGACATAATGGAAAAATTACAAAAATTCTTAATCAATGATGTGACAAGAATTGGCAATGATATTCAACAATTTTATATGCAAGAAGAGGAACACATTTTTGACATACATGTTTTGGCAAAGAAATTTTCATTTGCTGATCGAAAATTAACAGCAATACAAGCAACAGAACCCAAAGAATTCATAAAGGAAATAAGCAATGCAGCAAATGATTTAGAAATTGGCATAACAATTAATAATTCAAATCAATTTTGGAATCATGTTGAATGCATTGATTTTTTTAAAACCGTCAGCAAACGCAATTTATCACATTTATTTAATATTTCAATTGGTTTAACAAATCTCATAAAATACATAGTTGATTCGCGCAAGTGGTATCATTTTTTGATTGATTTACATGATAAATTATCTGATTACAACGTTCAAAAGCAAATCGCTTCAATTGGATCAAAATTTGATATGAATAAATTGATTGAACAATTTTCGTGTCCGATAAATGAAAAAAAGAACGTCAATGATATTGATGAATTAAAGAAATTATTGAAAACAATTTGCAGTGAAATGTATTTTGTTATTGAAGATGTTCAATTAAATTCACGCAAATTATTTATTTTAAAGCTTATAATCGAATTAACGTTACAAAATGTTCTTAACGAAACAGAAATCATAGAAAATAAAATCATCGTCAAAGGATATAATGTTAAAATTAGCGATGTTTACCAGGAAATTGATGTTAATTATTCAAATTCTACAAATCCATTGAAATACATTGAAGTATTTGCATTCAATAAACTATTCATTGATGCTGATATAGATGAAACTGGTAAACAGATACAATTATCATTAATTGCACCAACATGGCATATTCTGGACAAAAGGCGAATCATTTTGAATGGTGAAAATGGTAAAGATGGTGAAAATCCCGTTAATTCCTCGGATTTACCTCGAACAATTCCCGAAAATAGAGTTGAATCTACGAAGAATGGGAAACCTGGAGAAAATGGGAAACCAGGTGGTCCATCTGGACATTTCTTGGCCATTGGCAATGACTTTATTAATGATGATAATCTAAAAGTCAATGTTGACGGGGGTAAAGGTGGCGCAGGCCAAAATGGTGCAAATGGTAAGCGAAAACTAATTAAAAAGCTTTTTTTTTTGTTTTGTTTTTAAAAGTCTATTATAAATTTTGTTGGACAGGTCAAGATGGGGAACCAGGAACAGATCCATCACTTCCTACATGGAAAGCTCCATTCACAAACATCAGTCAGTTTAGACATGAAACTGAATGGGCATATTTCGCATATCCACCATTTATCGGTTATAAATATAAGGTTCAAGGTAAGGAGAGCAATTATTCCAGGCGATGGAGGACCTGGTGGTATTGGTGGCAATGGGGGAGAGGCTGGAATTTGCTTTATTGCTGCACTAAATAATAAAATGCCAAAGTTTAATATTTCCAATTCAAAAGGTATTTAATTTTAATTTTTTTTTTTATAAATAGTTTTCAATAATATTTAGTTAGACTTCAGTTTTTCAACGATTTATTGATACTTGAAAAAAAAAAAAAAAACCAATTTCTTATTCTAATTTTAAATGAATCCACAGGAATTCAAGGAATTTGCGGCAAAGGTGGCAAAGGCGGAAAAGGAACAAGAGGTGCAAAAAATGCGAAGGGAGAATATTTGTTTGCTATATTTGCTATGATCAGAGTGGACCTTGATGAAACTCCAGCAAGAGCAATTGAAGCGGGCAAAGATGGAATTGATGGACAAGGAATAAATACGGAATACCATCGCGATCCAAATGAATTTTGCAATCCATCGCATACTGTAAGCAATTACAAAGCTTGGATTAGAGAACGCTTGCCACAAAATATTCGTGAATCTCAATTAACCGAAATGTTGAATGATTTTGACCATAATCAAAACATTTGCTCCTTATATGATCTACGTGGTTTTCTCCATGAATTTGAAACATTGGAAAATCATTATTACTATCTTCGTGATAAAATGTCTTTTGTTACATTTATTGAATCATTTCTGAAACGAATCACTGAGTACGGGTATAAAAACGATTATAATTTATCTAAAGATGACATAAAAATGTTGGATATCTTGTATACAACAACTTTAAGTAAATTATGCAGCATTCGAAATCGAGCAAATCATGTATCAACCATAGATTTAATTTCATATTTGAAAATGATTCAAAATCGTATCGTTGATTTGCGTAGCTTTGAAAGCGATGTACACATCTACAATCATCAAGAATCATTTAGGAAATTGATGGATAATAAAATAAAATCAGCCAATTGTTTAATTGAAACTCAAATAATGCCGGAGATCAAACAAATATTGGAGAAAATTAATAAACAACTAAATGAACTAATTTCAAATAATTTTAACATGCGCAATACAATCATAGAAGAGGAGCAATTAAAAAATGCTTTGTTTAAGCGTAAAATTATATTTTGGATGCAAATTATTGGATCACTTATTCTATTCATTGGCACAACTGGATGTGTTCTAACCAAAGTACTAGGAACGCACATTGCTCCTCATCTTGGTAATATCAATTTAATTATTTTTCAACTAAATATGAAAAATTTACAATGTCAATTCTTGTTTATTTTTGTTTAGCAAATATATCAATACACAAAAACGCGGACAATGCAAAGAATTTTACACAATATGTGCCGGATATTAAGCAATGTTTTTCTACAATGAAAGAAAATATTTCCAAATTAATGTCAACTGGGGCAACTGGGGCAACGTCGGAATTTCAAAAATCATTGCACAGTTTAATCATCAATTTTAGAGTTAATGCTCATCGGTTTTCCAACAAATTGATTGAAATTGAGGAAATTCTACATGATATACTGGGAAATGAAAGTTTAAACACTATCAAATGTAAATTGATTGATATGAAAAAAGTAATGTACGAGCAAACTAAGGGTGATGAAATACCAAATCCAAATATTGTTGAAGACCAGCGTAAAGAATTGAATCAGTGCTTCATTGATGGAAAAAAAGCATTTGAACAACGAAATTCGCAACAAAATAACGATAAATTAATTATTAAAAAATTAAATGAAGCACAGAATGTCCTACTTATTCAACGAATTGAAGATGAAAATGATCTTGATGTTTATCAAGCTGAAGATGCTCTTAAATTTGACGCACATCGACCCCAAAATGATAAAATGATTAAGGTAGCGCTAGAAAAGTTTTCGAAAAAAACGATTGAACAATTGGAACGCCTTGATCTTCATGAACAAAATTTATATCAATTAATAATTCCACAAGTTCAATCAATTAAAGATACCATTTTCAAAATGGAAAAAGATTTACCAAACCAATTTGAAATTGAACGTGACATAAAAAAATGGCAAATGCAATGCTTTATCAAAAATATTCAACAAAATTTTGTCCAAATGTGTGTAGGAATTAAATTAGAAGATGAAATTATTCATAGCATTGAAAATCTCAACGAATGTATGTCAGTTTTGTTTGGAATTTATGATCGTATTGATTCATATTTAGAGAGAATTGTTTTGGCTGATTTTATAGCTGAGATTACATCGAAAAATCATTTAACTGAATCGCATAAAATGAATGAAAACCTTTCAAGATTACAAAAAATGATTCAAACAAATCTGATACTGGAACAGTATGAAAATGCCAAACATGCTTTCCGACAACACATTTTCCCATTTATTCAATTGAATATGACAAATTGTTGGTTGGAGAAAAAATCACATTCGAATGATATTAATGTTAGAATTGAAGAGGCAATTAATCAAATAAAATTCTTCGAAAATATACTTACAAATAACAAATTATCCATTGGAAAATATGATGCGAATTTAATTAATTTCACTGGCATTTTTTACACTTGGACAAATGATGAAGCAAAAAATGAAATAAAACAACTGTTATGTGGCAAAGAGATAATTATTAAAGCGGATATTGCAAAGGGTATGAATCAAAATGCCGTAAAATTCAAGGAAATTGGAATTAAATTAAAATTATCAAATGATACAAAACAAAATCAATTCGATGAAATACTACAGAATATGAATGTAAACATGAAAATGGTGGGAAATAATTATTATCGATGTGGTAATCGATCGTATTATATGTCCGTTGATGATAATGTCGAAATTAATTATTCATTTAAAAAAGATGACAATGGCAGACCAACAGTTTTCAACGAAGTCTATCGAAAAATAATAAACGGAGGCTATTTTCTAAGTCCATATACAACATGGAGCATTAAACTAGAATCAGAAATTAAAAATCGCAAGAAAAATGATAAATTGTTCAATGAGCTTGAGAAATTCATGGATGACGAAATGGATTTGCAATTGTTGGGGTCTGGACAATATTTTGAATATCTCAGCGCTTTTTCAAGCGAATTTTCTCATGATATACTCAAGAAATACTACAATTTTGATCGCATCATACCTTTTGTTAATAATGTAGGGATCTTAAGTGATTTGTAATATCATAAAATCAATTTTCAATTCAAGTGGAATCTCGACAATATTTTATTCATCTTTTTTCATATGTTTTTTACACAGTTTGTCACTTTTTAAGCAATTTTTCTGAATAAAAATAACTAACCATATTATATATTTCCTTATGTTTTGAAATTTGTTTGAATTTTATTTTTTTATTAGTTATAATTTTTATTCCAGTTATGGTTAATAGAAAATTCCAAACGTGCGCAAAAGCATAGCTAAACAGCTCATCTATTGTAGGCAATGCCTATTTGGCAAGCATATCGATATACTGCGATCCCGACGATCGACGTGTTTGCGTGCGCAAAAAAATTGTATTTTTCGAAGTCGCACACATAATCAACGTGCACTCAGCTCAAAATACAAAACCATTGCGCACACAAACACACGATGATCACAGCATGTCGATATGCTTGTCTAACAGGCATTGCCTAAAATAGAAATAAATAGAATTTACTATTTTTTTTAAAAAAAAAAAATTCAGTGTCCTGACTACCAACGGAAACGACAATAAGATATGATTTGTCGTTTGCATTCCATAATGGTGTATGTGCCATTCAGTATTTCATTAATCAATAGTTGATGTACTTGCCTGTGGCATTCAGTATACGACTCCCACTCATTTTTATGAAAATTGTGTATATAAATCTCGTATAAAAGCACAAACATGAAAGTCCACTGCATGTGCTTTCACAATATTGTTTGATATTCATTCAATTTCACACCGTACTCGTATAGATGGCATAGGGTGTAATGCATTTTTTTTACGAATGCGACTTCAACAATTTCTTGTCGATGCATTACTTCGTTTAAAATGGTTTTAAGAATAAAAAAAATCTCTTATCATGTGCTTTCATCATGTTTTTTGACGCCATAATAATTTTCACATTTTTTAAGTGAACTAGATGTTTGCCTTTCGAACGATATCCATATGTGTGCAATAAGATGAATGATTGGGCCAGATTGATATGTAAAAAATGAGACAGCATTTGATTATTTATTTATTATTTATTAGAATTTAATGATTACAATATGTTTAAGAAAAGATACATTTTTCGGTATAAGTAAAAATAAACAATAAAATATAATGCTCAAATATTGATTTGATGATTGAGATAAGCATGATTTTCTTTTTTAAATTCGATTTTAAATCCATTTTCAACATTTTATGTTTGATGTATTATTTGTTATTGTGAAACATTACACACCATCTTTGCTTACTTTTTAGTGATTCTTAGACATTACAGTTATTTTCGCTTCGAAACATTAAAAAATGATATTAAAATATTAAAATTTAATATTTTAACAAACAATGCGGTACCGCATATATATATATATTCGTTGGATATTTTTGCTATTTGAGATATTTTGCTGCCTTTACTCAAGTATGAATTCATGAAGACTCAAAAACCACAAAATCGCCCTCTATTCGAGCGACACATCGCAGATGTTTTAGAGTGCATCATATTGAACGAGTATGGATAAAAATATGAGGTTTGTGTGCACATGATAAGCGATGTAATTACTTAATACCAGAGACCACGTCAATGCAAATCAATTTTGATATATTGTCTTAGCATGTCAATGCACATCAATTGGCCATTGATTAGCTGCGTCACCGCAAGCATTGCGCATTACAAACATTAGCAGTACAAGCATCCGTATATACAAACAAATAGCAATTTAATGTTCATTGCAATTTAACGCAGCTCTGCTTACGGCGATGGTGCTAACACGCAATCCATTGGCCGATAACTATCAATTTGCATGCAAATTGTCTTCGAGTCAACGCAACGAGATCTCTGCTTAATACACATAGTAAGAAACAATCAACATATAGAGGGCGTCTAAAACACAATTTTAAATCATATTTGTCCAATGTATTATTATACGAACAATTCGTACTTGCTTTACTCAAGCGATGTCCTACACAGTGTCGGTATTGCGCACGACTCACAGAAAACATAACATTGATAGACGCATCACAAATATAAATACAAAATGTGTGCGCTTAGTTTTCTGTATTTCGTGCGCTCTGTCCTCTGATACAGCAAAATATCTCAAATAGCAAGAATATCAAACGGATATATATATGCTATACCGCATTATTTGTATTAAAATAAAACTAAATTATAATTTTTCAAAGTTATTAAACTTAATTGATATAAATTGCATATAAAAAACTATTAAAAGAAATTATTGAAGATAATAAACGAAGTAAATGTTTAACTTTTTAAAATTTAATAAAATTGACCATACAATATTCATATTTCCATGACTCAAGTCGCTTGAGTTGTATTAAACTTAAGTTGGTATTATTGAATTTCCATTTTGTGGCCGTATAAATGTTTGACTTTATATAAATTATAATTTTTTGTGCTTGTTTGAGTTTGCAACGTTTATTATTCAATGCAGTTACATCAAGTACTTTGGTTTCATCATTGTAGTAAATTCCATTCTTCATATTATAAATATAGATTTTTTTTATTGTTGTTGACTGTTTAATAAATCCAAATAAATAATCTAAAGGTGCACATGATAATTTAATTCGCTTGAGATTTTTCATATAATTTGGTAAATCATACCAATTTATGAAATCGGCTCCTTTATAAATTGACAATTCTTCAAGTTTTGTTAATGATGATAAAATCAATTTTTCTGAACAAAAATTAATTTCAAATTTCACTAAATTTCCTAATGAAATAAACTGATCAATATTCTCTGGCACAACAGTAAATTTAAATAAATGTAATTGTTCATAAAAGCCTTTTTCATACAGTTTTTTTAATACTTCACAAATGGTTGATAATTCATTTGTAAACATTTTAACCGATAGTGTTTTTAATTTAATTTTTGAATTCAACAATTGTTGATATTTGTTTAAAAGAAAATCCGAATTAATCTTTAACGTATTAATTTGTGAATTTAATTTGAAAAATTGAGACAATTTTGTAATTTTACCATTGTAATTTATATAAATGCGTTCAAGTTTTGGATATTTTTTAAGGAGCCATCGATTATTTGTTCCAATTAAATATTTTGATTTCTCAACTGAATTATATACACACAAATGTTTTATATTTTCACACGTACTGAGTATACTTTCATATACATCACCCTCAAGTTCACAGTATACAAATTCAATTGTTTCAATATTACGAAATGTTTCTTTCAAACATTCAATTTCATTTGGAATAATTTTAATACGATCAAGTATTAAATGATTGAGTGATTGACATTGATACGAGCAAATAGCATGAAAACTTACTGATGTTAAATTTAAATCATTGTTACAACCAATACTAATCTTTTTTAAAAATTTACTGAAATTATTCATATCAAGATGACAGCTCACATTTCGAATGTTATCCATTTGAGTGTAACATTCAATATATGGATAATTTTGCCGAAACCAATGACCAGCATATTGAGATAACCATTTACATGTAGAACTGAATGCAATGAAATCATCCATTGAAAGATAATCAAATAATTCCTCAAAACAATCGATATTCAATCTGAAAATTTCTGGCGATGATAAATCATTTGGACTAATACCAGAAACTTCAGCCATTACAATTTGATTTTGATTGAATCCTACAGCTTCTTCATTCGATTTTTTTGTGGTTAAATCAATTTTATTTTTGCTTTGTGTTTGACCCATTTTGAAATATCACGAATACCTTTTGATATATGTAGTTATTGAAAGATTTTTTTCTTAAAACACAGTTTAAAAAAAAAAAAAAAATATTTGCAATACATTAACTCACCGATAGTTTTTTGAATGAATCTTTCCAGAAATTGAATTATAAACGAAATTTTTACTTTTTTTTATTTAAATCTGTTGATCCTTTGAATTTTTGTCCGGTTAAATCAAATCAACTTCCTTACATGCAAAGAAATGAAAAGAGAATGAAAAATATTTCATCGACGCAAGTCTAACGATACGCGATAAATTGAAAAATCAGTTATAATAAAAAAAACTCAACAAGATTTTTATATTCATTCATTATTTTATTTGATTTTAAACATTTCATACAAACGCTTATTTTATCATTTTTGTGAAAGAATTACGCATTTCAAGCGAATGTTAATCATTCTCTTATCAAATATTATTTTTAAAAATTCTTTTATCAATTTACATTCGTAAAGTTTGTTTTTATCAGTCTTTCTCCTTTTCATAGAAATTTTACAAAAATTGAAATATTTTTAATATTTTTTAAAAATGATTAATGAGTGAGTTTTATTTTCATATTACATTTTTTCTATATTCTGTATATAATATGTTTTCATATTATTTTAATTGCATGACTGGAATATTTGATTAAGTATCAAATGAAATGTTGATTTAATTTTATAGTCCCAATGGACTTTCTCTTTAAGTTGAAAAAATTTAATAAAGTGAAAGAGAACAAAAAATATCAAAATTAATAAATTCTGTTTAAGTGTTTCGTTCATTTTGATTTTGAGAGTGAAAGTACCAATCTGATGCCACATAGGCTCCTCCACCGAGAAGAATTGCTGGCCATAAACCCACACCAGCACCACCAGTAATTACTGCTGCAGCTACTGCACTTCCAATTTTCTTTAACATTTGTGTATTATCACCATTTCTATTTTCCTTTTCTTTCAAATAACGGAAATCACGTTCAATTTGCTCTTTCTTTTTTTTTTCTTCCAGTTTTTCATCATTTTCTTGTTCCAAGTGTTTGTACTGATCATTGATGTTCTTTTCAAGGTCTTGAAGGAATTTTGCAGAAAAATCATCTCCAGCAAGTTTAGGAATTTTATGAAACTAACAATTTTTTTTTTTTTTACGAAAATTAGAATACAACAAATCTACACAAATTATTATTACTAACCTTTTGAATGGCTTTGTTTCTCGTTTCTTGGTGCATTTTTAGGAATTCTCTGTGATCTAATCCCTTATGATTCTGCATTGTATCAATGTAAAACTTAAAGCATTCATTGTATAAAACCGAAATACTTGCTTCTGCAGTTGCCTATTGTAAGGGATAAACGTTGACGTGAACAAATCAACAAATGTTTTTAATTAAAAAAAAAAAAAAAAAAAAAAAAAAAACATGCTAAATACCTCTAATAAAGATCGTGCCTTTGGCAATGAATTTCCATTGAAACGTTTTAAGTATATTTCCATATATTTAACTAGATCACCAGCGCGTAACTTCTGACCATTAATCTTTTTTATGATGAGATTTTCCGGATCGAATAGCAGATGCATCAATTCTTTCACATATTCTATGAATTCTGCATTAATTTGTTGTATATTGTCATTAAACTGATAATTTCCCTGTGCAACTATCTCACCAGGGTAAGGCAATAAATATGCGTCAATATATTCAAAACTGAATGAAATTCGTTTTCGTAGATCGCGCATTTCCGTTGTGTGTTCATTTTTTTCGCTCAACAAATTATCAATCACTTTTTTTCCTTTTGCTCCATATCCACGAGTTTCATGTGCATTTGGCCAATCACGTACAATGAACAATAATTTTTGAAATGTCTTTTCTTTTGTTTGCTGCGAGGCGAGTCGAGCATATTCAGTGAAAAATTCCAAATTTTGCAAATGATCTTCTTGAATATTTTGCATTATATTGTAACATTGTACGGATGAAAGTATTGTGCTTAAAGCGAATATTGTGATACATTCATTTACACTAGTTTTATCATCAAAAATTCCTTGTGTATCAAGCAGAATTATAGCGATTTTTTCACCATTTTTAAAATCATGTGTAAAAACTTCCGACCACATCCATATTCCGGTGGTTACACGCTGTTGTCCACTTTTCCATGGAAATCCATCAATATTTCCATCAGATTTTTCCCCCAGCCAATCAGACACATCATGTTTTTTATACTATAAAATTGTATTGAAACTATAACAACTTTCAAATAAAATTAAATTCACTTGATTGTTTATTACCTTTGCTGTTAAATATTTGATGTAAAAATTCATTAAAAAACTTTTCCCCTTTCGAAATGCTCCAGCAATGGAAACAACAACAACGTATCGATTTTTTATCCCATCAGCTTCTAGGATCATTTTTAAATCATTCACGTTTAATTGGAATTCATTATTCGATTTTGATACAATTTGAATGGGTCGGCCGGAATCAAAGCTCCAACCAGAAATTGAATGGAAATAAATGCCAATAAACGTAAGCACAAGCAAGTTTCTCATCATTAATTTTGTGGTGAAAACAAAATTGATGTAAATTTGCTTGTAATCTGAAATGAACAAAAAAAAAAAAATAAAAAAAAATCAAATACTGTCTTATCTAAAGTCCGAAAATTCAATTAAACAAATCACAAAATAGATTTTGCCTTATCGTATAAAATGAAAATCGAAGAAATCCTTTAAATATTGTACAGTGTAAAAAGTATTCGAATTGTAGTTAAAACATTGGTGATTCATTTTGCCGGCAATATTGTTCATTCAAAAAACGAGTATAAGAGTAATGTATTTGATGCAAAGATGACGTAATTCAACAAATTCTTTTTATTCGGAATCTTGGCAAAAATGTAAACCTACATGTAAGTATACATAATACAGTGAAAGTTCCTCTCTGACTTATACATTTGTTTCGCAACACACATACAACGGTCGGAATACATATTGATTGTCTATGTTTGTCCTCATAATTATTTAATAATTATTAAATTATAATTTAACAAAATTCCAAATTAATAAAAAATTTTTATAAAAATCTATACTTACCTGACTTATTTCAAAGTCAATAGCTCAAACAGTTAAATTAATAAAGTTCTATTTTTAGCAAACGAATTTTAGCAAATCTTATATTCTCATCAATCTACAACGTCTACAACGTGATATTTAACACTCAAATGGCGAATAAGAACTGTGAACATCATTTAATTCTCGTATATGCATTTTGCAGGCAATGCTATTCTACCAAGTATTAAACATACATTGTGACTTTTATAAATACATACATAATAAATATTTTTTTTATCGTCTTCCCGCGTTTTTTTTACATGTTTTCTTGCATGCCAGCTCCATACATACATATACCATACACTGCGCGAACTAATTTTACCGACACTCACATTTTTGAAAATATCTTCACAAAATGAAAAGATTTCGATTTTTTTTTTCATTGCATTTTCATTACAAGCTATTTACTGAAATATCACAAAAACATTATCAAAAAAAAATTTGTATTTATGGTATTTTTTTTTGATTTTTCGATTTTTCGCTCCCAAAAAGTGCGAACTAATTTTACCGACACTTGACATTTCGAAAAAAACAAGCAGTGTTGCTTAAATTTTTGCGATCTGTTTTGTTGTAATTTACCGTTATGCATCTTTTTACGTCTATTGGTGCAATTTCGCAATAGTTATTACGCAGTTGTCTTCCAAAATTCAATCGATCAACAATGGGACACGGTAAACGATTAACTGACGCCGAAAAGGCCAAAATTTCTACATTAAAAGACTATACAAAAATGTCAAATCGTAAGATAGCATTGGAAATAGGTCGAGGCAGAGACGTTGTTGGAAATTTTCTCAAAAATCGCGAAAACTATGGCCAAAACAAGCACACCGGTCGGCCATCAACCGTTTCAACGGCGCAAAAGCGGCTTTTAATTCGATGTGCGGCGAATAGTTTCGAGTCTGCCCGGCAATTAAGGACTGAAAACAATTTGTCTGTTGGTGTTCGACGTGTTCAAAAGATTTTAAGTGGTTCACAACGTCTAAAATACAAGAAAATGAAGCGTAAGCCAATGTTGTCTCCAGCCAATATTGAAGAGCGGAAGAAATTCGCTCTGGATCACATTCATTGGACAAACAAATGGCGCAAAATCATTTTTTCGGATGAAAAGAAGTTCAATTTAGATGGTCCAGATGGATTTGCCTATTATTGGCACGATTTGCACACCGAAGAAATGATTTTCAGTAAGCGCCAATATGGCGGTGGTTCTGTGATGGTGTGGGGTGCCATTGGCTACTTGAAAAAGATGCCGCTGTCATTCATTTCAACACGAATGAACGCAATACAGTACCAAGAGATGGTCGGCCCTCATTTTCCAGCATATGGCTATGAATGCGCTGGTTTAGGCTGGCAATTTCAACAAGACAACGCTCCAATTCATGTGGCCAGGTCAACTTTGGCCAATTTTGAACAGCGTGGAATCAAACTTTTCGACAATTGGCCGGCCAAATCACCAGATATGAACATCATCGAGAATGTCTGGTCAATTTTAGCAAGAGAAGTCTACAAAGAAGGCCGGCAATACAACAACAAAGATGAATTGACGGCGGCCATCGAGGCGGCATGGCGAAACATACCACAGGCCAAAATCGAATCACTGTATGACAGTCTACCTCGTCGAATCATCGCATTACATGATGCCAAGGGTAAATGGACCAAATATTAACCGGATTTTCAGAGAAAAATACATTTGTTTCGTTCGAAATGTCAAGTGTCGGTAAAATTAGTTCGCACTTTTTGGGAGCGAAAAATCGAAAAATAAAAAAAAAATACCATAAATACAAATTTTTTTTTGATAATGTTTTTGTGATATTTCAGTAAATAGCTTGTAATAAAAATGCAATGAAAAAAAAAAATCGAAATCTTTTCATTTTGTGAAGATATTTTCAAAAATGTGAGTGTCGGTAAAATTAGTTCGCGCAGTGTATATTGCATGTAATCAGAATCAAAGCAATGGTATTGGAAATAAAAACGCATACTTGTTTAAATTTGAAGTGCAAATAAAAACGCATTATAGTCAATTATGATTGTATTTTAGAGATACGTTTATTTACAAGACTTTTATTTTAACTTTTAATTTAATTCATTTTTCGCTCAAAATTGAAACAATGGTAATACTTGAATGCTAATGTGCTCTTTATTTTATGATTAGCGATAATATTCGATCTATTGAATCATTGTTGGTTTTCAGTACATTTTTGCATTAATTTGTAATATGATCATTCACAATAGCAATACAATTTCAATGTTTTTTTTTTTTTTTTGGTACAATGGATTTGCAATGCGTACAAATGATGGTTCGAATAAATATTTCAGTTAATGTAGAATTATTATACACACACAAAAAATTCTAACCTCAATGTTTATTCACAGATGTCATAGTACGTGCTCTTACGAGACTTTACCATAGTGTCAACGTCATTTAATGCAAAACCCTATAGAATCAAAACTTTGAAGCTTTATAAAGTTTTGATTCTATAGGGTTTTGCATTAAACGACGTTGACACTATGGTAAAGTCTAGTAATAAGAGCACGTACTATGACATCTGTGAATAAACATTGAGGTTAGAATTTTTTGTGTGCATGATATGGTTATTGACAAATCTGCGATTTGTATTTCTCATGTAAATATCAAGCATTTCGAATATCATTCTCCCATGGACAGACAGCGTACTCTATCAGGAGGCTATATAAAATGATATGAACTATTTTTAATGTTGAATTGATTCAAATTTGTCCAAATTGTAAGAGAAAGCGCGCCTTATCAAAAAGGAAAATATTTTTTGTTGTTTTACGTGTTAAATCAATGACATTACAAATGCTTGGCAAATATAAATAGAACCAACATGTTTTTGTTCTTTCTTACGATGGACATCAAAAATGGTATAAAACCAATGAGAAATTGTGTAAATTAAATGCAATTTACTTTATTTCAACAAATGTATCATTTTGTTTTTTGAGAAACAAAATAAGTTCTCTATTTATTTTTTTATCTTCGTATCTTTTTATTTATTTTAATCATGACAAGAAAAATTTTGACTATGCCAGTAAATATCATCCAATTGTTTGGATAAAAATACAATTGATGCTTTTAATTCATACACACTATTTATATTTCACAACAATAATTCACAGTCTAATCATTTAGAAAACGTGATTCGTTCAAATAAGTCGAAGATGTTCACAAAATAGCGGTTTACATTCGTCAACGACCATATCATGTAAAAAGCACCAGTTCTCGTCCGATCACTGAAGTTAAGCTGCATTGAGCATGGTTAGTACTTGAATGGGTGACCGTCTGGGAACACCATGTGTCGTTGGCACCAAATTTTTTTTTTTTTTTTTTTTTTCATTTTTTTTTATTATACTTTCCTTATTTTACACAAATATTTAAAATAATTTTTTTTTTTTTCTTTCATTTCTTGATTGAACTGTCTTTGTGTTATCATTCAAAGAAATAGTTATTTATCTTTCAAAACGATAAATCATACTTACTAAACATTAAAATATTTATTTTCATTTTCATCCATTTTTTTGTATGTTTGATTTGTGATTGTGTTATTGCCATAGCAAAAGACGTATTGTTTATCATCTATTTCAGAAAAACGAAATGCGTGTTTAAGACAAAACTCTTTATGCCCTTCATGTTAGTATACCATTTAAACTGAATGTAACATTCTATCCCTTGAATCATTGTTGGTTTTCATTACAATATTGAATTGATTGTTGTGTCAGACAGATTTGTGAGTTTAATTTCAATACATCATTCGAATATCATAATTAAAAAAAAAAAAACAAAATCGCCTGTTGTGCGATTTAAATTCGGCAAAATCTGAAAAAAGGTGTTTATTGAAATAATTTAATGCATCGAATCAATGTTTCAATAGGTATTTTATTTTCATTTTAAATCAAAATAAATAATTCACATTTCTTGATTTTGGTGCTGTAAAGCTTTCACACGCTTGAATAATTTCCATTAAAATATCTTTATTTATTCTGAATTTATAGAGAGATTGTATTAGAGGTAAGTCCATGATAATTTTTATAAATTCATACACGTGTGGCGTATCGGTAAGTTATGAACATAAGTGATGAAAATGCCACAATATATATTATTTCATGTAACAGAATTCTAAAACAATTCATTCAGCTATTTTCTAATAAATTCTTTCACATCAATTGGTCTGAAACATGCAATTAGAATTTATGTTGATAATTAAATGGAACTATCTCTTTTTGAAATGCAATAACTTGTTCACTTATCACTGCTGTTATATATGTTCATCAGATTTATTGTCGTCACCAATGGCGCAATAAAAAAGGTTCTCATAAATGGTTGTCTTGAATTGTCCATTGTGTGTTGGCATTTGTTTGTCGTAAATGATTATACACGCAAACTACAATTACAGCTCAACAAAATCCCCAGACATCAAAATGCGGTGATTTAATTGTTCTATGTTTTAGGTGTGTCATTGACTTGGCACTCAATTCAATGTTATTGATTTTACCACAAAGAACAACTCGTTGCAAATGTTGCCCATGAATTTTTTTTTTTTTTAAAATGAAGAATTCGTTTAATTTATAAATTTAATTATTGTTGTTTCACATTAAAAAAAGGGATATAAGCAAAACATGTTAAATTCCAACTGCGCATAGCGATTATGTGTAGATTAATGTATGTAAAAAAAAACTGGCATATACATGTGCTAGGGGGGATTCATCGTTGACAAGCCATATTTGATGTTGTCTGGATAAAAAGAAGCAATTTTTGTTTTACATAAATGTTTTTCAAAAGAAATAAATACAACGGTTTGTTAATTATTATTACATACAACTGCAAGCACAATTTCTGTATCTTGACGTCCGGCAAGAAAATTTATAGAAACATATTTTACATTGTGTTATTTATACACATATACTAGCGATAAATTCATAATATGAATTCAGAATATACATAAAACTGTGTGAATGTGATACACATAGAAAGGAAATCAGCGAACAGCGATGTCTATGTGTGCTGCGATAGTTGCTGCTGTACCAAATTTTCATCGCTGTAGCTTTCTTTCTATGCGTCACACAGTCACATGCATAGTCTGGATTTATCTTATAAACTCATCGCTTATATTTTGTGTGTATGTGTGTGTGAGTGTTTATATGT
>JAQOWM010000094.1:0-27105 GCA_029041755.1 Resseliella maxima
GCAAGTTCATCGAGTGCTTCAGTTCAAACAGATAACGATTTTGAAACCATACATTGATTTGAACACCAATCTTCGTGCTAAAGCCAAAGAGACTATTCAAGAGCAATTTTGTGTACTTCAAATACTAATGGTTTAACAGATGGCGCTGACGCATGGTCTCCATACTTTGAATAAGTGATACAATTGTCAAATCAAAATATTCAAAGTGGAATTTATAGCTGAGTTCTAAAATATAGGCATAATTTTAAAATGAAAATGTTGTTTGATTCCGATAGATCTAAACGGACCAAGCCAGTAAAAATGGCACAATTGGTAAGATATTGAGATCGATTATAAATGTATGTTTTTTGATAGTTATAATAGCAGCTGATTTTCAATTATATTCAAATTCGAACTCATCAATTTGAATACTGGATTGACCCGACAATTTATAAACGATCGCAATACGCATTTGTCGGAAAAAAAATCAAAAGTCTTCGACAGGAAGAAGAAATGTTACCAATCTGATGAAACTAAGTGACATTCCATGGACATACACGTTAAACATATGCTTCCAAGAAATTACAGAGGAAAAGCAAGATTATATTTAAGTGCCTTCCACCGCATTAAGCACCAATTTATATGGTACCGAGAAAAGATTACAAAACATGATTTTGCCAAAATAAAAAGCCGACAAAACGCCGAAAACTATGAACGTTTCGTACGCCTTTCATGCCTTTCATATGATCCACTCATCATACATCAGTGATTATGTGGTATTTTTAACTTACATAATACATACGCTTATAAGCGATTTCAAATTATAAATGACTAAAATATTTCTCAAATTATCAAAATTATTAATATATTTATTTAATCTTAATAAAGCTATTGAATGTGCATGTTACTAAAGAAATGGCACTTTTATGTATTTGTAGTTATTTATGTTTTATTTTATAACGGTAAATATATAAATATTAAAATGACGAGCATAAATTTAGCTGAATTGGATAGTTGAGACAAGTTTTTCTAATTGCGTTTTTTTTATTTAAACTTATGAAATTAAATAGTCTGAAAATCGCTTATGAGCGTTCAAATAATTTATGTAAATTGTTTGAAGGTATTATTCATTTTCTGTTTCTTCAATTGTACTGAAAACGCAAATTGAGCGGCGACGTCCTGACATGGCAAATGGAATATTTTTTGACCGTTTGAATGGGTCGAATAATATTGAGCGACCGTGTGCGCCCCATTTGATTGCAGCACCTGTTGTACTTTTAATTTGAGTGTTGGTCGAGTTGGCTGGTGGAACAATGCTCTGACCGTTTATGCTATTACAAGGAATATCTATTGACGGTGTTTCCGGTGTTTGTTCATTGACAACAACAGTATTAGTTGCATCTGGTACAAGAGCTATTGAAAATACACAATAATTAGTTATGGCGCACTCATATCTATGATTCTGTCTTTTTAATATTTGTTCTACTGAAAAAATTATGTGAATACCTTCTCCTTCTGGAGAAGATCCACCAAAATCGCTTATAGCGGAGTGAGCGGAGTCGAACATTACGATTAACGGTTCAGCAACACTGACGTCCCCTTTGATTGCAGTACCAACTGTAGTGCTACTTTGGGTGTCGGCCAAATCGGCTGTTGGAACGATGCTTTGATCGCTTATAGCGATTTCATTTAATTGAATAGCATTTTCACACGAATCGTTGCCATTATCATAATCCATTGACGCTGCTTGTTCATTTACAGCCATAGTATTAGTTGCATCCGGTACACGAACTATTAAAAAATACAAAAAATACACATTAATTAGTTACAGCACACTTATATTTGTCGGGCTGAGAGTAAAAACGGTTAAAGTGAGCTTACCTCCTGCTCACGCTTATGGATATATCTGTGAGAGTGAGCAGGAGGTAAGATCACTATAACCGTTTTTACTCTCAGCCCGACATTTATGAATCTGTCTTTTTAATATTTGTTCTACTGAATAAATTATGTGAATATTGTACCCTGTTTACTTTCTCTTTCTGGAGAAGATAGTTCACCAAAATCGCTTATAGCGGAGTCAAATATTTCGTTGCATGTTTCTGCCACTTTAACATCAGAAGAATCTAATACAACTTTGAGATTTTCATCAGCAACATCATTTGTATTTGTATCATTTGTACCATTCGAGTCGTTCGAGTCATTCGAGTGGACGGTATTTGCTTTTTCTAAATGGTCAAAGCCTAATTCAACAATGGCATTATTGACAGAGAAAAGATTTTGTCCCGTTGCAACTGTAGAACGACGCAATGAAATATGTGAAGCAGTGGGAGTCGGTGAATTTGGCAGATTTGATGAATTTCCAGCAATATTTCGCATGGCGGATTGATGAAGCCATTCCAATGCAATTGCAGGATAATCTGGCGATATCGCCACAAAGCATTCACGCATACAGTATCCTTCATTTGCTTGATGATCAATCAATCGCTGTTGGGACCGCGTTACTGAAAAAATAAGAAGAATAAGAAAAATTATGTGCAATAAGGGCAATAAGTGCGTGCATCGTGCGCATATATGCGGTTTTTGAAAAAATAGCTCAATTTTTCACTGTTTCTTACCCATTTGTCGACCAACAAATAAATTGTGAATAGAAACCATAGAAACATTGTATTTTTTGTTGCTGTTAACTTTCGGCATCTTTGATGATAACCAATTTGAGCAGTTTACTGAATTTAATTTATAAAAATGATAAAAATTGACAAATATCCGATAACTCAGTATGCTCAGTATTCATGAAATGAGTGAAATGATTAACAAATATTGCGAAATTACACGTATTGCTAGAGAGAACATATAATACCTATAATACGTATAATACTTGAACACTGAAACAGCTGAAACAACATCAACAACGTCAACAACATGCAATAGCATGTTTCTATAAAATGTGCACTATGACAATAACAGTAATGATGGCGATGATGGCGATCATGGCAATTGTAGCAGTCGTAGCGGTTGTAGCAGTTTGAGTTTATTGCATTGTAATGATTGTCGTCCTCAAAAGTGTTTATGCGTATGTATTGATGTTTTGATGTATTGACTGTATTCATCGTATTGATGCATTCATGTATTGATTGGAACGTTGGAGTGATTGAATGGATTGAAGTGATTGAAGGGATTGAAGCAATTATTATTAGTTTGTTGCTAAGTATTTTACGAATATTTTTATTTCGACTATCTCGTTTTTTTACTTTTCCTTGAAACCTGAAATTTTCAATATTTTCGAAAAATGTCGAAAGTTACAAGAATGAAAATATGTTTAATAGATAACTGCGAATATTCTAAAGGAACTTCATTACCAATTCGTATGTTCAGGTATACGATAAATAGGTTTTTTCTTTATTTCCTTTGATAAGTGTAGTAATTAAAATATTTATTACTTATAGAATTCCACAAGATGACAATAGGTATGAAAATTGGAAAAATTCTATTGGTTGGCATTCAAAAGGATTATTTAATGGCATGATATGCATAAACCATTTCTGTGAATCCGATTTAATTCGGTATCCGAATTCAATTTGTTTGAAGAAAAATGCAGTTCCAACCATATTTGATATAGCTGATCTAGCTGATACAAGAATGGATATATGTGTAAGTGATGATGATTCAGATATAAATTTATCAATTCGATTGCAAACTGTCGAAGAAGAACCAGAAGAACACATTGCACCATCTGAACCCTCTGAACGCAATTATGGCATCTCAAATATTCCTTGTTCGAGTACACCTTGCGAAAATATTCAAATTCAGAATAATTATTTACACAATGAGTGCATAAGAGAACAGAATATAAGTAATGCTAAAATTGTTGATTTGGAAGGAAAAATCGCAATATTGCGTAATAGAATTAAATTGCAAAGGAACCAAATAAAACGACTGGACGCACAAGTTAGAAGAACGCAAAAAACAAAAAATTCTTTCAAAAGTCTTATTGAGGAATTAAAACAACAACGCTTACTGTCTGAGAAGTCTATGCAAGCTATTAAGGTGTGTAAATCGTGTAAATACAATGTGAATTTTACATTTTTAGAATTATAAATATTTCATAATTTTTATGTTGAAATTGTTTTACAGACAATAGATGAAAATGAAATTCTGGCATGTTTAATACACGGTGTTCAACCAAGACAGAAATATTCAGAGTCTGTACGTAAATTTTGTATGTCTGTTAGCTACCACAGCCCTGCTGCGTACGAAATTATTCGAAAACAATTTGGTAATAATTTACCACACTCGAAAACCATTAAAGCTTGGCTGGCAGTATCTGATATCAGTGGAGAGCCAGGAATCACAGATGAAACAATACACAGATTGAAGGGATTCGTTAATCAATTGGATGGAAAGCCTTTGATATGCGCACTTATTTTCGATGAAATGTATATTCGAAAACAAGTTTATTGGGATGAATCAAAATTGGAATATGTCGGATTTACTACATATGGTAAAAACACTGAAACTGGTGAAAAGCATATCGCTTCCAAATCTATAATATTTTTTTTATCTGGAATTAATTTCGAATTCCAGTTCCCATTTGCTTACCATTTCGTTATAAAGAGAGTAAAATAAGGAATTGGGACTACCGAAATGTTCCGTTTCGTTTGACTACTAAAAGAAAAAAGGCCAGGGAAAAAAAAAAGAAAAAAAAAAAAAAAAGAAATAAATTAAAAAATTAAATTTAAACAAAGAGAAAAAAAAAAATAAAAAAAGGAAAAAAAAATAAACCAAAATACCTAATTGTTTTAAAATCCTTATTGAAATTGCAAAGGGAATTCAAATGAAAAAAAACGCCGTTCATAAACTAGATGCTGTCGAGTTATCTACGCTTATAAGCGATGTTATATTTGAGTTGACGAAATGTGGTGTGAGAGTAAGCAACCTAACTTTCGATGGAGATAAAGTGAATTTGGCAGCTTGCAAAATATTGGGTGCTAATTTGGATATTTCGGACCAGAACTTCAATCCTACTATTAATAATCCACATGACAAAAGTCAAATTTATTTAATTTTTGACCCTTCTCATGCAGAAAAACTGATGCGAAACTTACTCGGAAACCATGAAATTCTCTATGATGCAGATAACAATGAGATAAAATGGTCGTATTTTGTTGAGTTAGAGAAATTGGGTAAAACTGAAAATCTTATAACACATAAACTCACAAAAAAGCATATTGAATTTAATAACAATAAAATGAATGTTCGGCTTGCCAATGAAACCTTTAGCTCAAAGGTAGCCGATTCGATGAGAATATTGAAAGGGAAAGGTTATCCAGGATTCGAAGGCTCTGATGGCACGATAAAATTTACAAATATGGTGGATAAAATTTTCGACTTAAGCAATTCGCGATATGCGCCAAATGATAATAAATACAAGTGCGCAATGAACAGCCAGAATAAGGACTTAATTTTACCCTTTATGGAAACCGCCAAGAACTATTTGAAATCACTTCAAATGATGAAAACATACAAGTGTAAAGGTATATCGTCAAAAAGAAAAATTTTCATAACAAAAACGATCAATTTTACACCAGTTCTTGGTTTTATCATGAATTTAACAAATTTGCCGCTAATGTACACTGAATACGTAGAAGAAGAACAATCGTTAAAAGCATTAAGCACATATTTGATAAGTCAAGATCATTTGGAAATGTTTCATGCCAAACTTCGAGCTCGAAATGGGTTTAACAATAACCCAAACGTAATTCAGTTTAGAGGTGCTTACCGGAGACTACTGTGTAATTTGGATATAAAAATATCAACGTCTGCAAATTGCACAAGACTTGAGACATTTCCTGATATGTTAACTCCTCAATCAAATGTATATTTCGTATCTTCACGGCGACCTAAACTCGATATATTGAATGATGAAGGTTTTCAACATAATTTGGATAGTCAACAAGATGCTATTTTTGCAGAACTAGAGACATTGGAAGATATTGAAGCAATAGAAAATGTTTCGCATATATGCGTTGATGGATTGGCTGGTACATCCATTGCATATACATCTAGAATAATTGAGAAACAAATTGAAACGAAAATTTTCTATTGTGAGTGTTGCAAATATGTGTTCTCTGAAAATGAAAAATTATCATTGAGCTCAGTTCATATCATTGATTCAAAGCGACCATGTGCAAGTACTTTCTATATTTGTAAAATTGTGGACAGATTTGTGAAGTTGTATAAACCACAATACAATGGCTCACATAATAGCGAAATTGGTGAACGAGATTTTAGAGTACTATTTTATTTAATTTTTAATGAAATCAACTTTGACCAAATATATGTGAATTCAGATTTCAGAAATCATGAGCAACATAAATATCATTTAGTTAGATGTATTGTGCAGCAATACATACGTATAAAAACAACACAAATTTCTAAAGAAATTACGTTCAGCCAATATGACAAAATTTTGCGAAGTAAGCTGACTAAATGGATTCACTTTTGTGGTCAATGATAATATTTATATTCAAATTTGAATTTAAAATCAATAAAAAAACTGAAATCGCTCATAAGCGGAATTTAAAATAATATATTTTTAGAAAGAGAAATCAAATGATATTAAAGCGGGGATGGGATAAAAATAATGAATTAAAATGATTAAAATTCGTAAAATTCTCTCAATATTTTGATTGCTGCAAACTTTAAATTACATGATTATCTAAATAATTCCATTGCAATCAAATTAACTAACCCTTGAATTATTGTTGCAAATGACCGGAAAACCAATAATTTGGCTGCAATTTTTCAAATAATTCAAATAATGGCGGACTACCAAGATTATTGTCATGAATTTCATTACGAAAACGTGGTTTGAATTTAATTAATTGGCCGGCATTACCGTAGTTGTACACATCCGTTGGCCATTCATGTGACATCACAATGTCAATTGGTTGTGATAATTGCTGAAATCGAAAAATTTCCTGTTGCCGATAATGATACACCGAACGCATTGAATCGATATCATACGGTGGCTTCTCAAAATGTCCTTTGAAATAATCGAATCCTTTGTGAATGCCAGACCACCGATTCGAGCACCTTTGTAATCGACAACACTTGCATAGCTCAAATAGTAAATATTCGTCGCAACCCCACCACCGTATGGTAATTCCTGAAGATAATCCGAAGAAATAGAAAAAAATATTACAAAGAATCGCATATACAATTTTTCCTTTGCTTTTATTTCAAACTTATCTGATGCCGCTGATGCCCCAAATTTCGGTCTCGATCCTACAACGACACCACCGTTCATCGACGTTATCGACGTTGGTTATTATTGCTTATTGCTATTATTACTAACGCTGTCTATTGAGAGAAATCAAAACATTGATTAATATTGGATTGAAAATTGCCAAAAAAAATAAATTCAAATTTAAATGTATCTTATCTCTAATATTCAAACGAACCATTAAAATTAATTTCATTAATAAATTATACAATTGTCAAAATCGCATTATGCTTTTCGAGCTGATTGCAAAACCAATTGGCGCCAATTTGGTTTTATTGCAAATCGAAACAAATGTTTGCACATTTGAATTTGGTCTTTTGAATATTTTCGCGTTCGTAAAATCGTTGGAGTTTCATACCATTTGAATTATTCAAATTATTGAAAAAAATCAAAATTTAAAGGACTTAACGACAACATTTTGTTTGTGCAATCATCTAACCAATCAAGTGATTCAGTCTCTTGAAATAATTTTTTCCCGCTTTTCCTTTTTGGTTTTTAGTTTTTAGTTTTGTCTTTCACTCTCATTCACTCTTCATCTCTTTTTGTTTTTATTCTGTTTTACTTTTCGTAGCGCAAAAATTAAACAAAGAGTACTTACAAAAAAACAAATGATCCAGTGAGATTCTTAGCACAACAATTTTTCAGTTTTGAACTATGAACCATATGAACACAACAAGAAGGAGACGTAACCTCAAAAATAAAGAAAAAAGTCTATTTCGCTGTATGGCATATGTTTGACAAAAAATGTCAAATTGTTTGTCAACAAAATTCGCAAAATACAATACGATTTCGAAGTGATTAAAATTGCGACAATTGAATGACAATTTTGTGATAAAATGTATGAACGAACCGCTATTGCTGAAATCAAATCCATATTTTTCTTGCTGCGATTGGTGCGTTTGCGATACAATGTACATTGATGAAATGGAATATCGGCTTGTGAATGATCGCCAAAAAATTCAACATTCACTGTATCTTCATTCACTTTCATTACCTTGGCTGGCCATGGTTGATATCCATCCATTATTGATTATTGCATCAACCAATAAATGCGGCTTGCTACACACCTGTGTGAAATAGTAAAAACGATCGACGTTCCAATTTTGAAAACATTCCGGACATGTTCGAATGCTTTTCACATCACGCGTACATTCTTCTCGTAGTTCAATGATTTTGCTTCTAATGTCATCGTTGTCTAATGAAATGAGAAACGTAAATCATTGAAATTATTACATTTTTTGTTTTCGATTTTATTCGATTCATTGAATGACATTCATTCGATCAATATGCTTTCGATGTATAGTGTTTTTTTTTTTGTTTTTTTTTTTTTTTTAATTGTTACGATACACAATTCACGGTAATTCAATTCGGTCAACAAAGAATACTCACCATAGTATCGTTTTCCATAAACAAACACCAATTGTTCGATATCGTTGAGATAATCGTCGACATTTTCATAAGTATCAAGTTTATCGTTAATCCCGTTCAAACCAATTGTCGATAGTTTTCGAACGGCCGCTTCAATTGGTTCATACAGCGTGACATACTGAAAAATGAAATCAATTTTCCCGTTTAGTTTAAAAAAAAAATGTATTAGATTATGTCAATTGGCCAAATTTGCCATTCACAATTTACCTTTTTCAATTTCATGAGGCGCAAAAAACTTAATTTCATTAAACGTAATTCATTGTTGTTGTTTTTGGTTTTTGGGTTCACAATTTCAGGTTCGTCATCACTAATTGGAATCACTTCATTTGTTGCAATTTCATAATGATCCATTGTGGTAAGCAGAACGAAAAATAAACACACGCACAGTTTCAATGCAAATCAGTAAAACGTTTAATGGGAAATTTGTGAAAATCGGCCAAAAATTATCAAAATGATCAAAACAACGGAAAAAAATGTGCTGCGTTTTTGACATTCGTTCACTGTGAAGCGAATGCAAAATCCTGTGTACCAATTGTGCTTTTCACATATATGCAAGTTTTCACAACAGATTGAATACGTTCAATGAATGAATTCTGCGTAGATTTCAACACAAAGCAATTTCAAATGTTTCGCCAGTTTTACTTTTTGCCACGCACACACACACACCCACACAATTCTGTGTGCGTGAAAGTGATAGAGTAACGATTATGATTTGAAAAAAAAAGAAAAAAAAGGTAAAAAACAGAAAGAAAAAAGAAAAGAAAGAAAAAAAGAAAAAACGGAAAAAACATAAAAAAAAAGAAAATCAAAAAGCGACCGAAAATCATAATGAAAACACAATTTTTGACGAAATGCCTGATAAAAATCATGACGAATGATAATTTGTTGTTTTTTTTTTTTGCCACAAAATTCAATTGTCTTCACTCACTTATCTCAGTTGAATTTCAAAGACCAATAAATTGGAAAACAATCGAATGAATGATTGTGGTGTAATTTCATATGATCTAACGATTTGTGGATATGCCAAAAATAGATTGTGAGTTTATTTCATTAGAAAAACTGAATGTGCGTTTATTTCATTGGACATTTGTGATTGGATTCATTGATTTGGTTTCATTATAAATATCAATGATGTAATTGAATATGAAAAATGGTCAACTATGACCAAATGGCTATTAGCTCTATCAATGTTCAATTTTATAGTCAGCGGGTGAGCTATCAAATCTTGAATGATAAGTTAAATTGTCTTGCAATTATTATGTATAAAAAGGTGTGAATTCATTGATATTATGTTACCAAAATTGAATCATCTGTTGTAGAACGATCAGCCATTTCGTGCACAAATTTAATCAAAATGAAGATTGTCGTGTTTTTGGTTTTATCGTGTTTGTACGTCTACAGTTCGGGTGCACGGGTAGAAACTTGGGGAATGGTAAACAGTGGTGTTCAAAATATCGGCACCGAATCTATTGTCGTTTAATCATCCATTTTCGAAGTGATTAAAAGTAGTATCTTGCGTGATCAAAAGTCTTTCATTTTCTTCCTTTTTTTCCGTCTGAAAAAATTACAACGATTACACCGATTACAACACAATTGCTTCATTTCAAGCGTTTCAATCGTTTCAATCGAATAATGAAGAATGCATTTAGCCACGAAACACAATTATATAATAATGAATTTCCAAACCTTTTTAGATAAATATTTGAAACACTTTACTGAATTCAATCAGAAGAATGCACTTATTTTTGGATATTTAAAATAATTTCGATGATTTTGCGTCGAATTGAAAAAAAAAAACATTTGACAGGTACCGTGTTCTGCACGTTATGCATCTGCATTAATCTAAAATGCCAATGAAACGAATAAAACGTCAACATTGTCTCCATTGTCAAACCGGCTAAACCGTCTAAAGCTTGACATTTAAATTGCATTTCTTGAATCGTGCGGATCGTGATCATATTGTTCATACTTTTCGTAATTTTCATAGCATTCATATTGCTTAATTTCAAAAATTTGCATAATTTTTTATTGCAATACGTGCAATACTTTTTAATTACACCAAAATGGAAAGAAACAATCTTGTAAGCAAAAATATTTGTTTATAACAGAGTAATTTCTGTTCAAGGATAACGAAGAGAGTTTTAAAAAACAATTTTATTGATTTTATTCCAATTTCAGTCAGATGAGTTTCATACAAAACCAAAAATATGGTGTAGAGAGTGTAAAAAATTTATTTTTTACAATATTCATAAGCATAATAGACAAGACCATGGGAAACACCGTGGCGGATTTTGGACAGACGTTGTAGCAAAAGTTAAAGAAATTCAAGAAAATCCTTCACCTGAAAACGCTGGACAATTTGATGAGATAAGAACAATAAGACTCACATGTGAGCAAATCAAAGAAATAATGGTTTTTCAGTTGACACATACATATGTTATGAACAACGCATATATGCGAGTTTTGGGCGTACCACAACAATTTCTCAAACAAATTATGTTCACCCATTTGGACAAATATATGTTCGCTCAGTTTGCAGAGGTGACTCATAAAATACAATCTATTGTACAGAAAATGCAAGATTGTATTCCCGATGCTTTGATGATTGATGTTTCAAGTACAACCAGTACAACTGAACAGACTGAGGCAAGTAGAAATTAATTTATGCATTGCGAAAAATTCATGATTTGTTCCTGGCTTAGTAGTTTATACAGTTTGTATTATTTAACTTTGAATTCCAATTTACATTTTCAGATGCGTTGTACGGAATGTAATAAGATTTTTTCCAAAAGCAAAATTAACCACCATTACTGCATAAACCATGTCGAATTCGCTTATAAGCGGTACCTGGAAGACGTCACAAAGCAAATATTACAAATTTATGAACGACTCCGCCACGAAATTGTGGCATCTGGAATTGTACCAATGATTGATATTCCCATGTTTGAATGGTCGACAAAAGGTCAACTCTTAGTTGTTCACTTGTTCTTCCATGAAGAATGTCAATTGAATACACTGAATGATTTTCTTTATGATATTTTCGCATCTGAAATAATTCAACATTACACAGAATATATTTCAGTAATGCGTGTCAATGAAGTCCCAATGCGTTTTCTTCGAAGGATTCTTGTAACAAAATCAAAAACGCCACCCCTAGAAATCTATGGCAAATCTTTGGTCTTATTGCAGGCAACTATGGATAAAAGCATTCCGAAAAAACTCCAAATTGATGAGCATGTCAAGAATTTATCCAATTCAAATCAGAATCAAGTAATTTCTGTAGTAAAAACAATGCTATTATTTTGAATATTAATGTAATTGCATTTATTTCTAGATTACATGTACTTATTGCCAACCCGAGCATTCAATTTCGTCGGAAAAGTTTCCAGTACATTTGGCAGTAACGCACCCAAATATCGCTTATAAGCGTTTTGCGGACGATATGTCAAATCTTATCGACAAATATTATCAATTTGCGTGTTCTCAAGTGGCAAAAGTTATGCCGGTTGAATTGGTGCTAAATTCAATGCCTCAAAACTTGATTTTTTCATCTCAAGGTCATATATTGTTTGCTTACATTATCTTCAATATACCATCTATACCATCTCGTGCTGGTTTAACTTTAACACCAACTGTACAAAGAGTGGCTTCAAATCCAAATTTGGAACTCGGCCGTGGTCGCGGTCGCGGTCGCGGTCGCGGTCGTGGAACAATTCTTAATAAAACGATATTGCCACGATCAATTACTCTATGCAATGCCCCTCAATCTACTGCATCACCAACAATCTTACGTAGTGGCATGAGTGGCATTGGTGGCATTGCTTCCGAACTTGCTTCTGTTTCAATTTCTTCGTCTCCACCTGAAGAGAATGAATTCTTCGATTTTTCTACCAATCAAACATACCGAATGATCAAAAACGGCTTTCTTGGCAAAGGAGCTTTCGGAACGTGCTTCAAAGTTTTTAAAAAGCCAAATGAAAATGAACTGTTCGCTATGAAGGTTGTTTATTCCCATGTTTTCGGAGAACTTAACATAGAACGTGAAATTTTCATACAAAAAAAGTTAAAACACAAGAATATTGTTCCGCTGTTGAACTCATTTTATGAAGAATGTTTTCCAAAACGATACTTTTTGATAATGACATTATGTTCGAAATCTCTTTTTGATTTGATGAATGATCGCATATATCATGAAGAACGAGAAGAACCATTCAATGTTTGTGAATATAACAACAACAACAACAAACATTTAAAGACCAATAATTCCATTTTAATACAAATTTTGAGAGGTATTCTCTTTTGCCACGAGAACAACGTCATTCATCGTGATTTGAAACCAGAAAATATTTTAGTTTCCGGTCACGATAATGACAAGATAATGATAGGAGACTTTGGCTTGGCAATATTCGCATATCCACGATTGAATGAAATCTGTGGTACACGAGACTATTTGCCACCTGAAGTTCTACAACACGAAGGCAGCTGCAAGCGATCAGATATTTGGGCGATTGGCGTTCTAGCCTTCTATTTGTGTTGCCATTATTTGCCATTCGATCCGAAAAATCAAAATGTTGGATATGAGATAAAACATCGCATCAAAACGATCAATTACAAAATCGAAGCAAAAATTCCAGAAAACATACACGAATTTATCACAGCTGTATTGGTTCCCGAAAATAGTCGTCCACTAGCTGATGAATGTATTAAGCGTTTTTTTACCCACTGAATTAGAGCGATTAGAGCTCATCTTCGACATATTTTTCCGCTTATAAGCGATTTTTTTCCTATTGATTTGAATTGTGATTTTGCAATGACCACTGCTAAATAAACAACTGAAGGAATGAATAAAAATGAACTTTATATATTATACTCTTTTTGTTTTGTTTCAATTCCGTTAATTACTTTTGTTGTTCTTTTCTCATTATTTTAAAAATTTCCACCACAAGAAGAAAAGAAAAACAAAGAAAATAATGAAACCAAAGAAACCCACTGAACACACTGCGTAAATGAAACAAATAAACTTAATATTTCTTTCTGTTTCTTAACGTTCTTAACGTTCTTAACATAAGAAAAGATGTAAACAATAAACGCAATAAACATGTTGACATAATGAAATGTCATTGCTGTCAAATGTACAAATATGTCTCCACCCGAAATGATAATATAGAGATACTGAAAACAAGTTTATTTAAATATCATGAAAAATTAGGAATTCGTAAATTAAAATGTTTTGTTTAATTTTGAAATTAATAAATTTGTGAATCGTGACATATAAAAGACAATTTTAATATAAATTTTCGGCGATTTTTGTTATTTTTCATTTTATTATTATTATTTAAGAATTTCGATACATTTTTTTCTATATATGGAGACTTGAGTGTCGCTAGATGGCGGTGAAAGCATATTTGCCATACTATCGTCAATGTTATAGCATTTTTGCATTCATAGACTGGCTAAAGCCAATAACGATTTTGAAAAAGATTTTTATAAATTATTAAATAACGCAATCTATGGGAAAACTATGGAAAACTTACGTTTACGTTCAGACATTAGGTTAGTAAATAAATGGTATGGTGGTGGTAAAAATTGTGGAAGGAATTTAATTGCACAACCTAATTTTAAAAAATGTACAATCTTCGAAGAAGATTTAGCAGCTATCGAACTACACAAATCGTGTATATTAATGAACAAACCAATCATTGTAGGAATGTGCATTTTAGAATTATCAAAACTATTAATGTATAAATTCTTATATAATTACTTGAAACCGAAGTACGGACAAAATATTCAACTTATATATACAGATACAGATTCGTTTATACTCGAGATAAAAACGAATGATATATATGTAGACATTCGCGATGAGCCCAATGAGTTTGATACTTCGGACTACTCCGAGGAAAATATTTATGGTATCAAACGTCATAACAAAAAAGTTCCAGGTAAATTCAAAGATGAACTCAATGGTGAAATTGTGACTGAAGTTGTTGGAATGCGATCAAAATGCTATGCTGTGCGAACAAAAATTGACAAAAAGAAAGGCGTAAGGAAAAATGTAATAAAAAAAGCTAAAGGTGTAAAGAAAAATGTATTGAAAAATTATATTTCATTCGATGACTATTATAATTGCATAAAAAATAATTGTATTGAATTGAGAAAGCAAAATTGAATTCGTTCGAGAAAACATGAAATTTACACCATTTCAATGCAAAAGATTGCACTGAATCCGTTTGACGATAAACGATATATAATAAAGCCTGATGGTATTGATACACTCGCTTGGGGGCATTACCAATTGAATTCAGAGAAAATGGAAAGTGAGTATCAATATGTAAAAGATATTGCAGAAAGAATGAAGGGGTTTTTGAAATAATAATACACAAACGTATGCATTTTTCATTCTAATTTTTTTTTTTTATTCAATAAAAGAAATATTTCAATAAATGTACATATTGTACACATTTTTTATTGTCTAGAAAAAAATATTATTTTAGCAAGCAATGTTTTCCATACTTTGTATTCTCAACTCAAAATGATATATGCTGCTTTTCTCATTCAATCATTTGTCTTGAACATTTTTTTTCGAATTTACTTCAATGTCAGTGTAAAATTACATTCACTGGTTTACGCTGGGCAAATAATCTCTGTGCACTTGCTTCATACTCAATCAAACGTCTGAAAACTGGACATGTTTTGCAAGTACATATATCCCATTTGGAATCACATGGAATAAGTCGTTTTTTGTGACAGAAAAGACATCAACATAGGCGAATGGTGTAGTTTTTACAAGTCCGAATGCTGTCACCAGCCCGATAGTCAAGCCATGTCTTCCAATTTTGATTTCGAAATCACCATCGAATGGTAACTGTTTAATTTTGAATGAATTTGAATGGCTTGCGATGGGAAATATCGATTGTGAGGATAGAAGTGCATATAATTTACTAATTAACAACTTGTATTCATCATGTGGAAAATGTAAATATTTATAGTCTGAAAGACTGAATACGGTGAGACCAACGGGACCTAACGCTGTATACTACACAATGTAAAAAGTTTTGATCACTTCAGCTGTCACTATTAGTAGCGCCGCCTTTGGACATTGGCAAGAACGACAAACTTCTGTGTTTGTGTTTGTGTTAGTGAGTGACTGCTATTGGCCGCAGCTCCAATGACATTTCGTTGATGCACCAAAAAAAATCTATTTTTTAGTAGTCAATTAGTTCACGCAATTTAGTCAATTAGTTCACGTTTTTTGAAAAAAATTTTGTTTTTGTTTTTTTTTTTCGGGCACAAAGTTCAATCGCAACTGTCGTTTGAACAAATAACTATTCATATCGAATATTGGATAACGCAGCGTTGATTTTTTTTAATCATAATGTCAATTGAACGCTTGACATTGATACATTGGTTAGATTTTACAATGAGATATAAACACAATATTCATTAAACAAACAAAAACTATTCCATAGCCGATTAGAATTTCAAACTAGCAAAATGAGTATTTTTGAATTGGAAGGAATCAAAATCACTCCTGATATTATACATGAATACAGTGCACAAACAAAAACCAATCAAACACCATTGATTATTGAAAATGGTAAAAATAAATATGTAGTGACAAATGAATGTAATTTTGTTGCCGGTAAATTTTCTTTCTTTCATGCAAATTACGATTCGATTAAAAAAAAAAAACCATTCAAAATCTATATAGTTCGAAAATTAGCTGAACAAAAGAATGAAAAGAAACGTGAACTGGCCAAACGCCTGGTGGAAATAAATGCACGAAAACGTGAAGAGCGTCTTGCTGAAGATCGGCAATTGCTTGGAAAATTGATCAAAATTAAAAATTGTCATGAACGTGGCGATACAAAAGAATATCAAAAACAATTACGTCAAAATTTACTAAGCAATCGAGATGATTTAGAGGTTGAATATAAAAAATATTGAACAACTATTCCAATCACACAAATTTCAATTTAATTTTGATGTATTATTCATTTAGATAATGATTGTAGCGATAAAAAATCGTATTGATCGTGCAATACAAAAAACAAATCAAACTGATGCACCAACCACTACTAATAATGCATTTGATGAGAAAATTCCACAGCCACCAAATAATATGAGCATTGAATCATGGGTAAAGTGAATCAAGATTTGGCCAAACGACGAACGGTAGCCGCACAAGAGCGAATGCGTATTATATCCCAGTTGGCGCGTAAAGAAAAAGATGATGATGATTTTGGTATGCGTGATGAAGATTGGGATGTTTATAAAACGATAAGCAAAGATGATGATAGCGACAGTGAGGTTGAAAATGAAAAATTCATTGAATTCGATTCGATTTTACGACATCATGATCCATTCTTTGAAGAACCACAAATTATACAAGAATGTGCAGCCGAAAATTATCAAGTAAATTTCAGACATGATTTGATTTCATTTAGGATTTTTTTCCCTTTAATTATTATCAACAATGTTATTTAATTTATATAATTATACAATGCAATTATTATGGTCAAGATGTAAGTTTTATCGTTGTATCATCATGACCATAAAGTTGTTTTTGTCGTTCGGATTGTGCCAATAGACCCATATCATCAAATTTTAATTTCTTTGGTGGTATAAGTGCAGCGGCCACAAAGCGACTTTCCGCATTCATGAAATTAAAAGTTGTGACAGCCTATTCAAAGCAGAAGTAGAAAAAAAAGAAGAAAAAACAAAATAAAATAAAAAAAAAAAAAGAAAAGAAAAAAGTGATTAGTTTAGCAATAAAAACAGTAATGCTGAATGCTGAATTTTACAATTCTAATCACAATACAAACCGCTTCAGTTTTCAATAATTCCAATCGAATGCCAAATGGTTTAACAAAGGATAGTATTTTTTTTTAAAAATCCGGTGTAATATTTACATTACCGGTCCCAATAATCAATAATTCCAATTTTGGATCAAGTGCCAACATTAAACGCAATGAATGCTCATTTATATCATCCATTGTATTAACATTCCATGATAAAACTGTGCGTGGAAATAATACCATTGGACCAATGATGGTACATTTATTATTCAGTTGGAAACCAATCTGTGTATAAAAAAAATGGGGAAATAACATATTGACAAATAATATTTTAAATACAATGATGAAATTACTTCGCTATATGAATTCACCATTAGGACCAACTCTGGATCATTATTTAGTAGGTTGATTTTAGTTTTACCATCACCTTCATAGCTAGCACTAAACGAACGATTAACCAATACATTTTGTAATTGATTTAATGCCAATCGTTGGTATGATAATTGGCACAGTATTTGTTTTGTTAACTTAAACATAATAATGGATGTGTGTTGAGTAACCAAACTATTTGTTGTTGTGATTATTGCTATTTGTTATTTAAGGTTATGCAATGTCACAATTTGTTCGAATTTTGACAGAATTGACATCGCAAAAGTCGTTGTTACCGTTTCGAAAATGATTTCTGTTTTTTTTTTTTTTTATCTTTCAATATTTTATATATGAGAACATCTTCACATTTGTCGCTTCTTTAAATTTTTGTTTTTATTATTATTATTATTATTTATTTATTTTTTTTTTTTTTTTTTTTTTTTGAATTTGTTTTACTTGAAATTTTAATTAACTTCATTTGGGCGTGGAATCAATACGAGCACCGGAGCTTCTGTTTCAGCCAAGTATGATGGGCTGTTCTGAGGCCGGAATCACCGAAACAATAGATTATGTACTGAAGCAATTTTCACTCGACGAACAACTTCTTCTGTCACAAAATATATTTCTAACCGGTGGATGTGCTAATTTTAAAGGTAAACGGTTCACTCAATTCATTGATAGTAGTTTGTATTTTTTGATAGATATTTTGTGAGTTGTTGTTGTTGTTGTTGATTTTTCTGTTTTTTTTTTTTCTTTTATTCTTTTTTTTTCATTTTTCTCGGTAGGTTTGAAAGAACGACTAAGCGGAGAAATTATGCAGATTCGTCCATTTAAAACCAATTACAATATTTTTGTCGCAAAGAATGTTAATTTGAATGCATGGCACGGCGCAAAAAAGATGGCTAATGCCAGTAATTTTACTGATTGTCTAACAACCAAAGCGGATTATATGGAATACGGTGGTGAATATGTTAAAGAACATTATGCAAGTAATCAATATTTTGCAACGTCTGCAATTATTCTTAATGAACCGAATCAAACATCAAACGAATCAGATTGTACAAATAATAAAATGGGAAACAGTGACACAATCTATATGGAATAAATTCAAAATTGTTTTCAATGAAAATGATGAATGAAAAAACGAAAATCCATTTTCAATTTTAGTTTCCGAACAGATTACGATTTACGTATATTTTCCATATTGTTCCATTGAAACTACATGG
Source organism: Resseliella maxima (assembly GCA_029041755.1). Taxonomy (NCBI): domain Eukaryota; kingdom Metazoa; phylum Arthropoda; class Insecta; order Diptera; family Cecidomyiidae; genus Resseliella; species Resseliella maxima. The sequence continues at coordinate 19,083 of JAQOWM010000094.1, forward strand.
AAATTGAAATGCACGAACTTCATACTATATTTATCAATCGTCGACTGACGCCATTTTCAGTTGGTTATAAATTGTTAAAGCGTCTATATTGTAATCGTTGAAGCGTCAATTTATTGCATCTTTAAAAATCGATTAATCTCATCTTTAAAAATGACTGATCTAGTAGAGGATGCTTTCAACGCACTTAATACTTCATTTGAAGGCTTTCAACTTTGTTTCCAAAAATTCGATGAACTAAAAACTGCAATAGCAAAAGAAGATGAAAGCAGAAGTGATTTGGTAAAAAAACTAGAAAACTTAGAAAAATGTTCAGATGAAAGAGAAGAAAGAAACCGAAAAAAGTTTCAGTTATTGGAAAATAAGATTTTTGAATTGGAAAAGAAAGACAAAGAGAAAGATGAAAAAATTACAATACTGGAAAAAAAATACGCGTCGTTGAAAAAAAAATACACCGATTTGTCGCACGCAGTAAAACTACCGAAATGTAATGCGGGTGCAGGAAACAAATGTAATGCGGATACAGTTCCAACCATCATACAATTTAAATGCACTAAGCCATGCTCGTAATTATGTTTTGTTTTATTTGATTTAGATCAGTTTTGGTCGGTCTTTGGAAATATTTAATCTAAACCGTTCATTGTATAAAAATGAAAAAAAAATGTGCTTATATGGAAAAAATTTTTTTTCTCTATTGTATTTCAGTGATTCTATGAAAAAAAATGTTCAGCAAATTCGATTCAAAAAAAATATTCATGACGTTTTCAAAGATACCACAAAATTTGCAGAACAAAATCCAAAGGTAGGAGAAGCAAAGTGACCAACTAAAAAGGACAACTAAAGGATGCAAACACACAAAAATCGACAATTTCATCATATTTTAATCAAAAATCTTGAATTTTGTAAGAAATCATAGAAACATTGTATGAATAAATTACACTCGACAAAATACATGTTTCTATTCTCGTGCAGGGATTTTTTCTTATCTTTTTTTTTCAAACCATTTATATTATGTGCTCGCCATTACAAATCAACCACCATTACAATTCATATTAGAAACAACGATAAATTCTTTCTATCCGCTCAATGTCGTAAAATTCATCAAAATGCACCAAATCATTATCAATATTTTGTGTGTTATTTTAGGCGATGTTGGTATTGAAACATTGAAACATACAACAATTACTGCTGTGAAAATTTACAAAAAAAAAAAAAATAAAAAATAATCGACTGAACATTTGAATCTAACGATTTTTATTTTGATTTTGTCACTTCGATTCCAACAACAAAATACATGGCAAAGAGGTCCGTTGCCATATCAGTTACGGTTGATCATGATCAGTTAGAAAAGAAAAAAAAGAGAGCACAGCATATGCACAGTATATACAATGTTCTCTTTTCTTCTTTTAGTCTACGCTATACTTTATATGTATTGGTTTGATGTCACTCACACACCACAATTGAAAACAAAAACTAGTGCATACATCACATATGAAACACGATCAGTTTCATCTGATTGATCACATCATTCAGACGTGTTTTCGATGTTTCTCTCAATATGCTTGACAATATTGAAGAGTGAGTGAGTGAGTGAGAGAGAAATAGTATATGTGTTTCTACTTCGTAATTGAAGGACATATATTCTCTCTCTCTCTCTCTCTCTCTCTCTCTCTCTCTCTCTCTCTCTCTCTCTCTCTCTATGCGGAGGTGTGGTCAAAACCGGTTTTGAGAAGAGAAGAGAGAAAATGTATGTATGTAGGTGGGAATATGTGTGTGTGTGTGTGTGTGTGTGTGTGTGTGTGTGTGTGTGTGTGTGTGTGTGTGTGTGTGTGTGTGTGTGTGTGTGTGTGTGTGTGTGTGTGTGTGTGTGTGTGTGTGTGTGTGTGTGTGTGTGTGTGTGTGTGTGTGTGTGTGTGTGTGTGTGTGTGTGTGTGTGTGTGTGTGTGTATGTGTGTGTATGTGTACACTAATACTAAGAAATGTCCCAATAACCCGCTTTTTCATACTACTGAAAACTAGCAGTGTAATGATGCAGGTAATGATTTTCAATAGCATCAGAAAATAAGACAATAAAACGAAATCGAGGCAAAATTTTTTCTTTCAAACGCATTGGTAGGTAGCAACAAAATAACATTTTTTTTTCTCTCAGAAACACAATTGCATCAGAAAAAAAATAAACGAAATCGAACAAAATTTTTTTTTTCTTTCGAACGCATTGGCAGGTAAAATTTTTTTCATAAAACTTACGCAATAAAAGATTTTCTACATAGAATCATAGAATCATACGATGCACGCATCATAAAGCAAAGAGAATAAACTAATTTAGGGAATTATACGACGCGCACATAAAAGGCTCATACGCATGGTATTGTATTGTGGTCTGCGCATGATATTTTTACCTGCCATTTATTTTTTTCCTAAATAACAATAGCATCATATGGAAGCAGGTAAACAGGTAAATAGATTTATGTGCGTTTGAAATCATGTGCACAAGAAGCATTTTTTTTTCTTCTTTTTCATATCACACAATCTGTTCATGATAGTTTTTTACCTGCGATTTTTTTCCCAAAATAATAATAATAAAAATATCGTGGGCATAGTATTTAAGTCATTTAATGTGCACAAGAAGCACGCATGAACATGTTTTTTCGTCTTCTTCTTGTTTTCTTATTTCGTTTCGGATGATGAATGAACATTTTCAAATTTGAATTAGGTAGTGTGTGTGTTGTAGAAATGAATGTAGATGTATATGTACTAACCTATTGTGTATACCAGAGAGTAAAATAAGCCGTTTTTCTGCGTAATTTCGGTACTCAAGATTTCATTTCGGTAGTCAAAATTCCCATTTTCGGTAGTCCAAAATTTCGACGAGAAATCTAAAAAAGGAATTTTGAAAACCAAAATGAAATGATGGGCATAATATTTTGGATTTCTAAAATAATTAATACCATTTATTATACATTACATATGTTTTTTAACAACTTTGGAATAAAATAATAACAAATATTTTCAAATTTCAAACTGAAGACCTTTTTTTTTTTTTTTGCGCTTTCATTTCAAACTGGAGACTTTTTTTTTTACTTTTAGTAGTCAAACGAAACGGAACATTTCGGTAGTCAAACCAATTCCTTATTTTACTCTCTGGTGTGTACACTGTACATGTACACTAATACTAGAGAGGTGGCCTAGAACCGGCATTTTCCCTCTACTCATTTTCAAATGTTTCTCAATAATTATCATGAATATAGTTTGAATTTAATATAAATTATACACCAAACGTTTTATTTTAAATATAAATTACACAGTGCAACATGATTTTGTACTCAAGGAAACGGCATTGCGGGATTGAAAGTTCTTGGTCCCAATTGTTACTGCGCGTAGTTTATGTTCAACGCTTTAATAGCAACTAAACTTTATTAAACCTTTTGAAAACTTATCGTCTAACATTTGCATGTATGACTAACAAATTAACCAGTAAATAATAATAAGAAATCTGATAAATAGTAAAAGAAATAACAAAATAATAAACAATAAATTAGTTCAAATAAACAAAACCTAAGCATAAGCATTTTCATAAAGTGTGTCATAAATCGATCTAATTCCTTTCGCAGAATAGTGAATCATGTTCAATTGTGAACATTTTGGGCGGCCTCAATTGCTGAGTCTGAATTTCGACGTTGGCCATTCCACCTGTTCGGTAACTGTGGCATTGAAATTGACTTCAGCAATTGTTTATTTGTTGGTTTACGACGAATAAATAAAATGAACAATATCAAGATTGCTAAAAGCGACAAATATGCCATTGTATAGTGATGATAATCATGCACATTGACCCGTCGACTCAAAACTGACTGTTCACGAACTGAATTGAGAGTTGACACTATTTGCGACAAATTCGACTTCACGAAATCATTCATTATGAGGCTAACATTATTACCCCGTTCGATTCCAAGACGTGAGACATTTAGATTTAAACTTGGCACAAGGAAATCATTAGACGCATTTTGTAACTCAGACGTTGACATAAGCTCATGCTCAATGTCACGGAATGTACAATGAGACTGCAATTTCAAAATTCCACTGCCAGATAATGTGTGACGACTGACCCGCTCACCACAAACGGTGATGATTTCAGTTGCCGAATAAATAAAATAAAGCCATTTATTGGATTCATCTAACTCGATCCAATCGTTTTTGTTTTGCACAGCATCATAATCGCATGGTGCGTAAGTGCGATGATCAAACAAAGTCCACACACACGGAGCCCAAAGATTCTGGCTAAGAAGCCATTTGCGCGGCGAGAAACATATGTTTGAATGAGGCTTTAACTCCTTACACGACAAATTCTCTCGTTCAGAAATCAACTGATACTTTTGTCTCGTGAGAGATACTATCAAAATAATGAAATTTGTTTTGATTTTGTGTGTTTGACTCTCAATTTTAAACGGAATTGGATGAATTTTATACATTTGAAACTTTTCGTCGTTTATTAATGGAATCGCGATTCGGAAAAACAAAGTATTCTCCGTCACAAATGGCGTGATCTTTGTTAATTTGTAAAAATCTGTTTCCCCCGGAGGAGATAAATCATCAGCGATATGTTTTTTTTATCAAAATTAACTGCTCTCTTACTTGATGTGGATGGAGTAAATTGAAATCGATATGATTTTTATTCGCTCCACTCAAAATGTCTAATAACATATCTTGTTGTCTTTCATAATCAGTGATCAAATGAAAAATGTATGATGAAATCATGTGAAAATTGTCAATTGATTGTTGCTGATTTGCATTATTTTTTATAACAGCAGCTAACGTCAAAATATTGTCTCGCTGCAATAAGATTTCATTCTCATCCTTTCGAATTATATTGATTGTTGAATTCAAAAGTGACGTATGATTTTTTAAAAGAGACAATAAATGTTCTTGATTGTCTTCGAGACCTGAAATATCATTAACATATTGCCTGGCAAATCGCGAGCCCAAAACACCAAATAAATCACCAGCAATATCACCAATAATATCAAGTGCAGCTCTTCTAGTTCTACGTTCTTTAAAACTGAATATTAAACGATTCTTGTCGTTTATGTCATCAAGCCTATTTTTTATAAGCTTAACAATGTTATCACATGCCCCAACACCGGACATTCGTTTGTAACATAAATTCTCTAAGTTCAATCGATTTGTATCCAGTACTGCCGCGTCGTAAAAAAATGACGTTAAATTTATAAACACAATTGAATTCCAATGTGAATAACTGAAGCGAGCTAATGAATACTTTTCGAAATATAAACCCGGTGATTTCTCAAATGTTGTCAAATTATATGGTTGTGACGCATTTATCTGATTAAATGTCGAATTAAAAACTGCAAGAAATGCAATTACTACTGGGACGATATTAAATTTGCATTTCTTGCTCTTTTCATTAGTGCGAATGTGAGCTACTTTTGTCGCCTGTATATCGGTTTTAATTGGCAACGGAGATATTTTTGTTATTGGACGTTTAGTTACATTGTCACGCATTTTCAATGTAACAACACGAGTCAAATTATCATCTCCCTTATGAACATCCAAAATACGAGCAAGAGGCCATTGGCAAGGTGGAGTGTTTTCATCTCTTACCAAAACCAAATCGTTTATCTCAGGCTGATCACCCTGTACAAACCATTTTCTTTTTTGTTGTAATTCATTAAGATATTCTGTTTTAAATTTTCTCCACATCTTCTGATGAATGTTTTGAATTAGTTGCCAACGCGATAGCCAATTCACGTTTGCCTCTGAAAAATTTTCGTCTGGTGGAGCAAGTAAAGAAGTACCGATTAAAAAATGTCCAGGAGACAAGCTTTCAATATCATTTGGGTCTTTAGACATTGCGCAAAGCGGTCTAGAGTTCGCGCATGCTTCAATTTGATACAAAAGAGTGCAAAGCTCCTCAAATGTTAGTGCTGTCTGACCCATTGTTTTTATTAAATGTGTTTTAATCGTTTTAACAGCAGCCTCAGCTAAACCATTAAAATGTGGTGCACCGGCGGGTGAAAAATGCCAAGTGGTGCCTTTTGACGAAAGTTCATTAGCGAATTCATCTTTATGAAGTTCAAGAAACCGTTGCAAATCTTTATTTGCTCGAACGAAATTGGTTCCGTTATCTGAATACATATTTCTTACCATTCCACGGCGAGCAACCAATCGACGAAATGCAGCTATGAACGCGTTCGCTGTCATATCCGTTACCAATTCAAGGTGAATTGCTTTGATCGCCGTACAAACAAAAATACAAATGTAAGCTTTGGCAATTTTTCCACCACGGCCTTTTGAAATTTTATAATTAACAGCACCAGTGAAATCAACTGCCACATTAGTGAATGGTTCTATTTGAATGTTCACCCTATGAGATGGCAAATCTGCCATTTTTTGTGTCAATGTCTTTGGATTCTGTCGAAAACAAATAACGCATTTCGAAATTACCTTCTTGATTTCTGTTTGAGAATTAATAATCCAATATGCTTGACGAATTATTGCTTCGGTGCATTTTGGACCGCCGTGAAGGCACAAATGATGATAATATCGAATTATCAATGTCGTAACTGCATTATTTTTCGGTAAAAGTGCTTGATGTTTACTTTCGAATGGTAAGTCGGCTCTACTTAATCTGCCACCGACGCGCAAAATATCATTCTCGTCCAAAAATGGACTTAATTGAATGATAGTGCTTGATTTTTCAATTGGACGATTTCGTTTTAATCTTGAAATTTCACTATGAAATGTTTTGGTTTGAATAATTTTTACAATTGAATTTTCTGAGAATTTTAATTCAGCTGTAGTAATTGGACCATTGTTTTTTGTATGTGTTTTACAATTATTGATGAATCGCAAAACATATGCAATGACACGCTTTAGTTTCTCAAACGAATGCACGTCTGGCAAAAAATTTTGTTCATTTTCAATGTTTACATTTAATGCTAAACATTCATTTTTATTTACTGTTTGCTCAAATGGGTATTTATTTTCATATAAAAAAGTTGGCCCATTCCACCACATAGAATGATTCAACAATTTTGACGGCAATAAACCACGAGAAGCACAATCAGCTGGATTATGCTCCGTTGGCACATGATGCCAATGTTCTTTACCCACCAATTTTTCTATTGAGCAAATTTTGTTCGCCACAAATGTCTTATATCGCTTTGGATTCCCATGAATCCAGTCGATAACAATTCTTGAATCTGACCACAAAAATATTTTGTCATAATTCATTTCTGTGGCATTTATTAATTTTCGAATTAACTTAGCCTGCAAATGTGCAGCACACAATTCCAATCGAGGAATAGTGAGTGCACTTTTTGTGTGTTTCAATGGCGCAACTCTATTTTTTGCATATATCAAACGAACAAAGTTTTTGGTTACATTTTTCAAGTAAATACATGCAGCATAAGCGATATCCGATGCATCACCAAAACCATGTAATTCCATCTTATCATCTGGATGATAATCAAACTATCGTGGAATTTTTTAATTCGTTGATTAAAAATAACTCGCTCTTGATTTTTATCCATTGATCTGATATTTTCTTTGGGAGTGTTTCGTCCCAATCCAAGGCTAATTTCCATACTAATTGCATTAAATGCTTTGCACCAATAACAATTGGTGAAATCCAACCCAAAGGATCAAATAATGATGATATTTCGGACAACAAAATACGTTTTGTGATTTCATTTGAATTCTCTGGTAATTTTATGTTGTAAGTGAATTCGTCGTTAACTGATGACCAGTTAATACCAAGCGCCTTAACATTATCACTTACAGCTTTTAATTCACGATCATTTTCTGGTATTTCACACAATAATTCTGGGCAATTAGTACACCATTTTCGAAGATTAAAACCACATGATTTGAATACTTGCCTTAAATCATGAATGATTTTCTTTGCTTCTGATTTTGAAAATGTTCCCGATATTAAATCATCGACATACATATTATTCAAAATGATATTTGACACAACCGGATAATTTTCTTTGCAATCTAAAGCCAT
>JAQOWM010000756.1:0-158474 GCA_029041755.1 Resseliella maxima
AAAATTGCTAGAGTTTAAGCGAAAATCCGTTTTCTTTGGGAACATTAAATTAAAATTGCACATTATAAATATAAGGTACTGTATGAAGTAGTTCCAATTCTGTGGAAATGGTTTTATGAATTTTGTGATTAGCTGTAGAAACTCCACCCATTTTTTTATAGATTCAAAATAATTCGTTAAAATATGGAACCACAATCACACAAATGAAAGATTAATCTGAGTTATAGCATCTATAATATAAAATGATGTAAAAATTTATTCAGGGAATGTCTGACATGTTCTCTGTTATCCATATTACTCACATTATTTCATATTCAACATGTTACATTGAACAAGTGAGCAAAAAACACGATTTTTTTTTCTCTTGAATTTTTCTAAATATTATATATAAGATTTCATTGCAATCGGTTTCAAAGAACAATGAGTCGACCTCCGGTTTTAAACTGAATTTCATATTTTTTGTTTGATTTGTGTTTGCATTATGCCTACTTTGATGTAAATCTGTGCACACACCCATAGTGTGAATAATTCTGATAATATTGTTTACAAATATTAAAGTAATTGTATTTTCGTAATTTCTTTAAATTTCAATTTTTCAAACACTAAATTTGGCTTCAAATTTCGATTAGAATTTGTGAATTCATTTAAGAAGAAAAAATATATATGAATGAGTCATTTGATTACCGCTGAATTTGATTTAGCTGAGGGTATTTTATTGCTCATGAAATATGAACTGTTTTGACAGCGAAGGTTCTTTCTTCGCGCTAAAAAATTCAATCTGAATCGATGGATCTTTTTTTCATTATCGTAAATTATACTACAATCAGTTTGAGATTTATTGGCCTTTTCGATTGTTCTCATTATTTTATCAGTGAAACCAGCAGATACGTGCGATACTTCGTTCATGGCCATATTCACATCGACAAGACAATGTTGCCAAGTGAACACGTACAGTGTTCTCTGTGATGATTCATGGCGCATCGTAAGAAACAGATTTTAAATGCAAACCCAATTCGGATATAAGCATGCGTACATATCGAAAGTAAACAATATATTATCTCTCCTTCCCTAGAATTTATTGTAAAACATACATTTCTCGAAAAAAAACATTTTACAATGTTTGAAGAACGTCACAATTTTTGATGATTTTTTTTTGCAAAAAAATGAAAGTTAATAATGATCATCTGATCATAATTAAACGTAAATTTATTTACGTTGTATAAATCGAAAGAATCGTATCTAACGGAAGACTGACGATCGTTTCGATGATATAACTTGAGAGGTTAGTGTGCGTTTGCACTTCATATATGCTACTAGTTATCAGTCGATTACAAGCTCTTGTGAATATTACGTTAATTTTTTTGTTCGTTTTGACGCTTGTTGCTTACCTTTTATTGCAAAAATAGTACGCAGTTTTTCAAGCACTGAAAGTAACTATTACTGAATAATAATCTTTTTGACATTTCAATGAGAACTGCGTATTTTACCATTTTCTTTCAAATTGTTTAAATGCAAAAATGCGTTCAAAAACATATCAAAATACATGAAAATGCATTTATGGTAATATCAATGCAAATATCGCAGAATTGCACACATTTAACGGACGCATATGTAGTAACGATGTCGAAGAACTCAAAGAAAAACATTGATAAACAGTCAAAATTCGATTGAAGTGATTAAAGTCATCATTTCTGGTGATACGTATCATGCGCACATACAAAAAGCACGCGAATTGAAGCAGTTTACAACGGCGTTTACAGTTTAAAGTTTTGAATTTACTGAGAGTTTTTTCTTACCCGAAGCGGTCTCTTCAAATAGAATTATTGGAAGAGATAAGAAAGTGGTCGCAATAAATAATTTTCTTGAAGAAATCAAAATGAAATGCTTTCTTAGAAAAGTATTGAATTGTGTGAGTTGTTAAACTAATTATAAAAAAAATTATAATAATATTTCATGTTACTATCGCAGAAAAGCGAAAAAAACAAAATTAAAGGAATCTTGCAAAAAAATGCATAAAAGGAGTACTTAAAAGAAATATCAAATTTTATATAATCACTGCAATGACTATTCACTGAATTGAAAGTACCGTTAAAAACAACTACGAGAGAGCGACCAAATACAGCGAATACGTACTACATATGAAAAGGATTAGTCATTTTTACAACATGATCTATGTGTAGAAAATGTACCGTATTGGGGTGATAAAAACCGTCGCACATAAGCTCATTATTGTTTACTGTGACTTAGTACTAGAATGATGCACAACAAAATGAGTTTAAATTGTATGTTTGCATCGTTTAAATTTTACTTTAAAATTGAAAAATTAAAAAATCCCAAAAATGTGAATAGATTAAAAGAAGCGAATCGATTAAAAAAATTACGAAATTTTTGTTGGAAATCAAAAGCAAATAAAAATTCTGAAAAACCAGAAATGTTTAAACTAAATGTTGACTGTATATTTGAGATATGTGAATGGTTATCGATAAAAGAATTGCATACACTTGCAAAAACGTGTCAGACAATGAATTTTATTGTTGGCGAATATTTTAATCGAAGTTACAAATCAACGAGTATAACATGTATGGAAAATAAAATTGTTAGTGATTTGTCATTGAAATACGATAATAATATCAATTTATTCAGTAAATTCATAAAAAAAGTGCTCATTTCAAATAACGAAGAGAATGATCAACGTTTTAAATTTATTGCAACAAATTGTAAATCATTGCAACAAATCGAAATTGATTTTGTTACATTGACATCGAAACAAATCAAATGCATTGAAGAAGTATTAGGAAATGTGAAAACGGTGCGATTTGTTGGTCCAAAAATTTTCGGCGATTTTTATGACAACTTTTTAATTTATTGCAACAATTTAGTGACATTGAGTTTACGGTCATGCCGTCAAATTTTGGCCGGTTCAACCAATTTATGGATGTTACGAAATTATCCAAAATTAAAACATTTTCAAATGACACAAATTACAGCATCCAAAATACATCATTTTGGAATATTTCTCCGGCAAAATTCACAATTGGAAAGTTTAGCAATTAATTCAAGCGTGTTACGTGTTAATCAAGAGACATTTCGAAAATCCACCATAAAATTGGACGTTTTGGCTATTATTATGAATTTTGCGCCAACACGAAATTTTCCGGAATATTTCAATTTATTGAATCAATTGCATAGCCAAGGATTTTACAAACGTTTACATTTGTATGTGTTTGATTTTGATTTTCAATCAATTGAGCAAATGAAATCATTAACAGCACTTACTGACCTTTTTACATGGAATTGTACGCTGGATAAACGGTTGTTACCATCATTGATTCATCTGCGCGAAATCATTTTGGATCATAGTAAAAATCTCAATGATGTCGAATTTTTAGCGAAAAAACTTGTGAATCTCCGACGACTTTATTTTTACAAAGCTAATTATAAAGATATTTTACCATTCTTTCGCCATACAAAACACTTGCGAAAAATTGTTATCCGTGAATTAACGGATCATCAAGGAAGCGATCATCATCTCAATCTATCAACATTGAATAGTGAACGAGAAAAATTACTCGGCGCTGACAAAATAACTATTTTCATGAAAGAGCAATTATTTTTAAGGACAAAATTTGCAATTGATGCCAATCATTTAAAAATGATCGAAATAAAACTGCTCGACTCTGTTGAATGGAATCATTATTTTTTTAAATAAAACACACAATTCATTCAGAATCACATTTGAGGGGATCAGAGGAAAAATTTTACTTAAAAAAATGTTCGGGAACTAAATGATATCATTTAGCAAAGCCATTTGGTATCAATTGGCTACTAATTACATCTATTTTTGGGAATAGGGCTTTGGTGGATCTTAAGGATTGTTCAGAACTGCTCCTGGTTCCTCTGGATTGACAACCAGGTTTGACAATGCTTTGCACCATCATATTGAAGATCCACCAATGCGCAATTCCCAAAAATAGATGTAATTAATAGCCAATTGATACCAAATGGCTTTGTAAAATTTTTCCTCTGAGCCCCTTATTTCATTATTTTATTGCATTTATCTCTGAATTTTATGATAGGACATTTCCATTTTCAATAATTTGATTATATGTTTTAATTTGAATTCACCCAAATGAATCATTGTATTTTCTTTTAACAAATGAATATAATGATGATTGAAAACAAACTGTGATTCATAATTTTGTTTTATTAATTATTGTCTATGATTCGAAAGGAGAGGCCATTGCTTTGGAAATATGAGTCAACAACAACTGATACAGAATAAGAAAATATGATAAGCAATTTTGTCTTAAACTGCAGTGTTCATTTTCTGCTAAATTTCGAATTTTTTCACATTTCGTCTTAAACTGCAAATCTTTTTTCAATAATCAGAGTTTTTTCTGCAAATGACTCAAATCTAATTGAAATTCATTTTTAATTCAACTCAATTTTAAATTTGTGATTTTGAAATATTTCTTTTTCTGTTTGCTTTCAATGATGAAGTTCTGTTCATCAAGCGAATAAATATAAATTATAATTCATTGCTAATCAATAAGATAAATTCAAAAAAACCTCTTGACGAGGTTAAAATAGTGTGATGCGTTCTTTGATGTGAGGGAACAAAAAGAAGTCATTGGATGCTAAATCAGGGCTGTAAGGTGGATGACCCATTAATTCTATGTTTTCAGTAGTCAAAAATGCATTTGTTTGATGAGATGTGTGAGAGCTTGCCATTGTCATGATGAAGAATGATTCGACGGTGCTTATTTGTTTTTCTTATTTCACTGAACACTTTTGGCAAACAAATGGTCGTGTTCCACCTAGGGGCATATTACTCTTGCGAATTTTTTCCGAATTCGCGAATTTACGAACAACTTTTCGAATTAATAAGTGAATTCACGAATTATCTTGTGAATTCAGGAATTCGCAATTTAATTCGAATTTTTTCTATATAAATTCGCGAATTTTTCTGAAATAGTATGAATTTGTATGTATGCCATTCATAAAACAAGCTGTCGCCCATACAAGTTATTTGTTTATTTTCAATATTGTGTTTTGTTTTATGATAAATTCAAATAAAAATAAAATGGTACCGTGAATAAATATTTGTTGTTTGAAATTGAAAATAAATAAAACTGTATTCATATTAATTTCAGGAGAAATTTTTTGTTGAATTACGGCACATTTTAAATGAAGAGGTTCCATTCGACATCAAAACAATTTTAATAAATAGTTCATTTGACATCGAAATCTCCTTACTTGGCATAAACAATGATATTATTAATGAAATTGAACAATTTGCAAATAAAATGTTTGCAAAATTTGCAAACGCCATGATACTATATGATGTTTTTATGCATTCACAAATTCGTACCAATTCGTGCGAATTTTCATCTAGGGGCAATCATGTCCAACAAATCTTGCAAATCATGCGAGTCATTGAGATTCGTACGAATCTTCTACGAATCTCAGTTTGATGTTTGTGCTATTTACAATGTAATATTACTTAGGCTTTTACAGTGTGTTGTGTATGCAAAAATATAAAATGGTATAACATATTAATTTAAACCGGGAATTTTATTTCAATATTTATTGTGTGTTTGTGATTTTTTAGAATTTCGGAAATAGAAAAGATTTCCCAGAAGTTTTTCCACCTGATTTAAAGCAAATTTTGAAAGAATGTTGTTTCCACACCGAATCATCTTTGTTGCAATTGATACTGAAGTGATTGCTGACATTGAAAATTATGTAAATAGCAACAGAGAAATATTAAAATATGATTCGTATAAATATGTACTGTGATTCGAATCTCTACGAGTCTTTGCATGTAATTTATATAGATGCATGTACGAATCTCTGTTACGCGTAACGAATCTTACGAGTCATTTTATGTATAGTATGAAAAAGATTCGAATCACAGAGATTTGTGCGAATCATTCAAGATTTTTATGGACATGAAAGCCCCTAGATTTTCATTATGTATTACAATACGCGTCAAAGCGAATTCATGCGAATTACAGATTTTTTATGCAAATTATACGAATTTATGCGTATTTTCAATGAATTTGCGAATAGTAATATTCCCCTAGTGTTCCACTCATAATTAATCGTTCTACGTTGCTCAAGTGCCACTATTGCCACATGACCACTTTTTTCAAAAAAACAAGCCATCATTTGTTTACCAACACTTCGAGCACGAACAACTTTTGTTGGATTTGCTTCATTTTGAAACATCCATACAGTCGATTGTTGTTTATTTTCAGTCTCATACTCATAGATCCATGATTCGTCACCTGTCACGATACTATACACGATTTTTGAGCGTCCACTGTCGTTTCACGAGCTCTGAATTTGTATCAAGATAATTAAGGCTCAAACATGAACACCAGTGTGGCTCAATATATGCATCAGCACATGTACGCTGCTTTGAAACTGGTTTTAACAATGAAATTGCACGATTCAATTTATTTACGTGCTGAAATTTTTCATGGGTTGCATTTGATTTTGGCAACAGTTCGGCTGGCGGCATTTTCAATAAGCCATCTCTTGTTTGAATATCTGGAAATGAGAGATTTTCATAGATAATAAGGAAATAGTCCTTTCAAATGAATTTCTTTGAAGAAAAAAACAAAAAATTTACTAAATTTTTTTAAAGAAAGTTCCTTTCTAGACAATACAAAAAAAAAAAAAAAAAAAAAACAAATACTCACGTAGAAGGTCCAAAAATGTTTCGTGCATATCAAACGGTGTTGTTAAACGTTGTAAATTGCTTTTAAACTGAGCATATTCTTTGGAATATCGCTTTTTGAATTCATTCGGAAATATGAAACTGAAGAATGGCAAACGTTCCTCCAATTTACCTTGAAGCGTATTACGAACCTCGGCGAATCTGCAGTGAAAAAAGGCAAAAAATATGAAAAATGCGTTGAATCATTCAACTTGAATGCTTATAAAATCAATCAAACGAAATTGGAGATTATTTTACCGATTTCCATGATCGGCCATCATAACTAAAATGGTTCGATTGAGAAGACCGCTGTTTTTGAGACCTTCCAGCCATTCTTTGAGGTTATTATCAGCAACACCAACCAAATTGATTGAATCGTGCGAGAGTTCACCGTGAAAACTGAAGGCAAATTGTGGCCGTCGATTACGATAAGCTTGCATAAATTTTTGCGTATAATCAAACATGACTTTATGCCTTGGTGTATCACCAACACACAATCGTTTGTTTCTTTTGATTTCACTTTGAAAAGCTAGTAAAAAAGAAATTGATTAGACTTTCTATGGAGACTGAAATTGATTGAAGCAAATTTAGCAGAATTGAATTTTTCCAGAGAAAATTTTGAATAAAACGCAAAACCAGCTGGTATAAGTGCTTGTGGTGTTCCATCGCCGACAATGTTATATCCCTGAAGAACGTCGGCATTCAATTGTTCTGTCATGTACTTATAGGATTTCTGTAAAAAGAAAATGGGTAAATTGTTGAAGAAAATATCCACATTTTGATCAAATGTCAGAAAAAAAAAGAATTCAAGCAATTTGAAAAAATCGAAAAAAAAAACCTCAACAAATTTAAATAATTTGTCTCAAAATATCGCCTGATGCGATTAAAGAAATATCACTTACTCATATTCATCAGTCCAACATTTTACTCTAACAAAATCCGATTTTTTTAACTCGTAAAACTCCTTGGAACGAACGAGTTTTGATTCCTCCACATAGAAATCATTATTCGGTCGAACTAATTCGACAAAATCACATGTTATGGATCCTAATCGATCGACTATCGAATTTTCAATCCAGCATAACCATGGCACCTGAAATATTCGAATTTATAAATGAATTTATATTCTTTTTTGATTCATTAAATTGAGTTTGTTCTTGTTCATATTTCTTGTAATTGAATTCCTTTGAAAAATTACTTAAAACAAAAAAAAAAAAAAAAAAAAATCCCTTGAAATATTATATGTTCTTTAGTACGTGAATCATTATATTAATTTTTTTTTCAGTTATTCCCGTTATTTCCTTCCTACAACAGAAGTTACGATAAAAAAATGCAAAAATTTTACCTTCGGATCCAATCCACAGGAAACCCAAGCTTCGACATCATCACATTGAATGGGTGCTTCATTTTTCAAAAATGCCATCATTTCCGTTGAATTAAGCGGCAAATCCGACAAATGGCACTCATTTTGATTTTCTTCCGATAGAATTCCATCTTCGATTACATTGCTGCAGAAAAAATCGATTTTTGTTTTGAAAATGACAGTTTCTGAGTGCTTGCTAAACAATGGAAATGAAATGTGCAATGTGCAATATTGATTATGTTATGGTCCGCCTGTGTATAATTAAGCATGCTGCCTATCGAATGCTCATAAAATTAAAATGCCGAGCATACGTTAGGCAGCATGCTTACATAATTGTACATAGGCGGACCACTGGTAATGAGATTGGAATTAAATTTGTATGTTGTTTAATGAGTGATGGTAGTTTTGATTGTGTCATATTTATATTATGGTCATCATTCTTCAATTGAAATACTTCATTTTCAAAGGAAGGAAAATGTTTACAATAAAATGTATATAAAATACATAATTATATGAGAGTTTTACGAATTGTGTATGGAAAAATGAATGAATTTTAATTAATTTTACAATATTTTGCATCAATTACCATTTTTACTTTTTATTCAGTTTTTTTTACATAGTTTTATACAATATCCACTCTTAGAATAAACATAAACATAAACAATCAAGCCATTTGTGTTTTATCATCATTTTTCCCGTTTTCCTTCGTTTATTAGTTTTATCTTGCACATTTTCTACTAATTTTGATTTTACAAAAGTATGTTTCCATTGTATCAGAACCATTGTCCGTTTGAATAAATATAATTAATAAGTTGCCTATGCAGACTAAATTGTGGAACATTAAGAACGAAGATCACCAAACATAGTAATGAATAATATCAATGAGTGATTACATAATCAACATGAGAGATAATACGATTTTACTTTTTTTTTTCACTCACCTTGATTTATACGATTCTACGTTAATTATTCGTCCATTTCATGAAATATGTCAAAAAAATTCAATTTTATTCAGTACAAAATCGCCACCATTCACTTGTACACACTAATTCATATAATAAGAATCATAAGAGTATGTAATATGTTATCAAATCAGCAATGACTTAGCTTCATTGGGAATATTTTGAATCAATGTTTTGTTTATAATTTTATTCGGAAATGATCTTTTTTTGTCTTGTGTTTTTTTAGTAGTGCTATGGGCATGCCCATATTTCTTATCTTTATTAAAAACCGCAAAAATCCATATTGAAAATCTGTATCACAAGATGAAAAAATTGGTTTAAACAAAAGTCACATAAAATGCAGGCCGAAGAAATGTTTTATTCTAACGAAATTTTAAAAAGAAGAAATAGTTCTCTAATTATATTTAATAAGTGCAATTTGAAATGAAATTAAAATTTCGAAAAATATTCATAAAGCGCATTCTATATTTTGGCCAATACAAGCAAAAAAAAATCTTTTGCAATCTTACAATTTAAATTAAATACATATATAAATCATTAAAATATCTTACAAATTTCCTAATTCATAAATTTATTATTAAAAATGATTTGCAATTCATATTCATAGGTTCTGACACCGGCGAGCCAAAAGTAGGGGGGGGGAGCTAAGGCGCAAAAATTCATAGGGAGTCCCCCGAGTTTCAAAAAATTGAAGAGTAAAAAACCACAGGAATTTTAAAATAATTTTCCACTTTTCAAAGGGTCCGTGTGTGCCAGAGTGCTCAAAGGAACCCTATGTCAGAACCTATGTTCATATTAAATGATTTTTTTTTCTTAAAAAAAAAATATGATTTTTATTTCTCAAAAAAAGAAAAAAAAAAAAAATATGGTTTTTTTTTTCTTGTCATAAATATGAATTATTCATCATTGAACTGCACTCACTTTGATGATTTTTTTTCGCACTAGAAATTATATTTAATTTCTATGAATCAAATTAAACGAATTCTATTTCTACGAATTAAATGGAAATTATTTGTTTTCGCGCAAAAATGTGCAGAGTTCAATACATTCTAATATAATTAATGCAGTTTTATAGCAAAAGTCTTTGATAAAGAGCCAAATGGCTCACTTAATAAAAAATACTAGAAATTAGCGGTTTTCGTTTCTCACCCAATTTAAGGTAGTGACTCAAACACGATGCATATATTCATCGAATCCATAAAATAAGATTGAAATGTCTATTTAATGTGAATGTGTTAGAATTTCCGAAAAATAAAAAAGAGAAAAAGAGAATTAGATACACAATGTCTCTTTTAAACAACAGCCTAAACTTAAGAACGGCAATAGCAGAATTTTCGTAAATCTGGATTTTTCTTCAAAATGCATCTTGCTTGATCACCATACATATTAATGCGTGATATATCGCTAATTTTCACAATAAATTGATTTATAAATAAATTGTGTGTTAAACTGGCTTCGAATATTGAATTGCCCGGTTCAACATGAATTTGTATTTGATATAAATTTTTTGTGACTTTTGTTGAGGTCGATGTTAAATCGGCCAAATACCCGTCTAAATCACGATTTTGTTTAAATTTTAAGAGTGTATTCCGGGGCTGAAGAGATCCAGCCCATGTTATATTTGACAATTTTAATATGTGACACAAATGTCGCTCTTCACTTGTATAAACATTAATTTTATCAACAATGGCCGCTGCGGCACGTTTCACGAGCTCTGAATTTGTATCAAGATAATTAAGGCTCAAACATGAACACCAGTGTGGCTCAATATATGCATCAGCACATGTACGCTGCTTTGGCACTGGTTTTAACAATGAAATTGCACGATTCAATTTATTTACGTGCTGAAATTTTTCATGGGTTGCATTTGATTTTGGCAACGGTTCGGCTGGCGGCATTTTTAATAAGCCATCTCTTGTTTGAATATCTGGAAATGAGAGATTTTCATAGATAATAAGGAAATAGTCTTTCAAATGTATTTCTTTAAAGAAAAAAACAAAAAATTTACTAAATTTTTTTAAAGAAAGTTCCTTTCTAGACAATACAAAAAAAAAAAAAAAAAAAAAAAAAAAAAAAAAAAAAAACAAATACTCACGTAGAAGGTCCAAAAATGTTTCGTGCACATCAAACGGTGTTGTTAAACGTTGTAAATTACTTTTAAACTGAGCATATTCTTTGGAATATCGCTTTTTGAATTCATTCGGAAATATGAAACTGAAGAATGGCAAACGTTCCTCCAATTTACCTTGAAGCGTATTACGAACCTCGGCGAATCTGCAGTGAAAAAAGGCAAAAAATATGAAAATTGCGTTGAATCATTCAACTTGAATGCTTATAAAATCAATCAAACGAAATTGGAGATTATTTTACCGATTTCCATGATCGGCCATCATAACTAAAATGGTTCGATTGAGAAGACCGCTGTTTTTGAGACCTTCCAGCCATTCTTTGAGGTCATTATCAGCAACACCAACCAAATTGATTGAATCGTGCGAGAGTTCACCGTGAAAACTGAAGGCAAATTGTGGCCGTCGATTACGATAAGCTTGCATAAATTTTTGCGTATAATCAAACATGACTTTATGCCTTGGTGTATCACCAACACACAATCGTTTGTTTCTTTTGATTTCACTTTGAAAAGCTAAATAAAATGGTCGCATGTAATGTGTTGTGGGTTGCTCATCAAACCCATTCAAACGATAAGAAAATGTTCCAACATCTGGTAAATCTTCATTGAATGCAGTTATATAACCATGTTTTGCATATTCAAAAAATATCATTGGATAAGAATTTACAAAGCCCGATTCAGAAATGCGCTTGCGTGTTTCTGGCAATTCCAGTTCTGTGTATCCAGTGAGCAGCTGAAATTTAAGTGAGTAAAAAAGAAATTGATTAGACTTTCTATGGAGACTGAAAT
The DNA here is from genome assembly GCA_029041755.1 of Resseliella maxima. Taxonomy (NCBI): domain Eukaryota; kingdom Metazoa; phylum Arthropoda; class Insecta; order Diptera; family Cecidomyiidae; genus Resseliella; species Resseliella maxima. The sequence goes on from JAQOWM010000756.1 coordinate 11,967, forward strand.
GGATTGAAGCAAATTTAGCAGAAATGAATTTTTCCAGAGAAAATTTTGAATAAAACGCAAAACCAACCGGTATAAGTGCTTGTGGTGTTCCATCGCCGACAATGTTATATCCCTGAAGAACGTCGGCATTCAATTGTTCTGTCATGTATTTATAGGATTTCGGTAACTTTCTCATCCATGCATTTCGACTCAGAGAATCAAAACCAAACATTATTACATTAAATGGCATTTCTTTGGTAACTTCAGGCTGTGCATGTTCATAAGCCTCTTTTCGAATTCCCGTTAAAAAACCTCGCCAGTACTGACGATTACTGTAAAAAGAAAATGGGTAAATTGTTGAAGAAAATATCCACATTTTGATCAAATTTCAGAAAAAAAAAGAATTCAAGCAATTTGAAAAAATCGAAAAAAAACCTCAACAAATTTGAATAATTTGTCTTAAAATATCGCCTGATGCCATTAAAGAAATATCACTTACTCATATTCATCAGTCCAACATTTTACTCTAACAAAATCCGATTTTTTTAACTCGTAAAACTCCTTGGAACGAACGAGTTTTGATTCCTCCACATAGAAGTCATTATTCGGTCGAACTAATTCGACAAAATCACATGTTATGGATCCTAATCGATCGACTATCGAATTTTCAATCCAGCATAACCATGGCACCTGAAATATTCGAATTAATAAATGAATTTAAATTCTTTTTAGATTTATTAAATTGAGTTTGTTCATATTTCTTGTAATTGAATTCCTTTGAAAAATTACTTAAAAAAAAAAAAAAAAAAAAAAAAAATTCCTTGAAATATTATATGTTCTTTAGTACGTGAATCATTATATTAATTTTTTTTCAGTTATTCCCGTTATTTCCTTCCTACAGCAGAATTTACGATGAAAAAATGCAAAAAGTTTACCTTCGGATCCAATCCACAGGAAACCCAAGCTTCAACATCATCACATTGAATGGGTGCTTCATTTTTCAAAAATGCCATCATTTCCGATGAATTAAGCGGCAAATCCGGCAAATGGCACTCATTTTGGTTTTCTTCCGATAGAATTCCATCTTCGATTACATTGCTGCAGAAAAAAAAAAAAAAAAAATTGACAATTATTTTTTTTCATTTTTCTGAAAAAAATCATTATATTTCCTCCCTAATTTCTTTAAAAAAAATTAATTTTTTCAAATTACGTAAAATTTTACTTTCCAGCAAAGAAAAGCAACACAAAAAAATGATTCAAATCGCTTACATTTTATATTGATTATTTCGATATTCAGGCGGTTCGTTGCCGATGTAAATGGTATAAACAGCATATAGTATGCATAGCATACATGCAGTGGCAATAATCCGTTTCGCTGCTCTTCTCAACAGCCACATAATTGATCTGATGAATTCGTTGTTCGTACTGTGTTTTCTTTTAATAAAATTGTTGAGTTGATGAAGAAAACTTGATGGAATATCCCAGACTGTTTCACATATTTTAAATAGTTTTCATTCACTGTACAATATTTATTGATGGTTTTTACGTTTTTTTAACTTTCAGTTGCACATCAATCAGTTTGGCACCAATCTATAAATATTTGAAAATGCATAAAATACAATGAATTATTGACACAAGTATATTTATATCCATTTGGTTATTGAAATATATCGAGACATTAAAATATTACATTGTCGATGAATTGAATCATGAATAAAGATTCCAAAAATATTTGAATTATTCGAAAAATATTCAATATCGATTACGAAAAAATCAATACATTTGACTTGCGACGATAAATAAAATCTACGAATTCATCGGTATAAGAAAATAAAACCGTTCTCACGCCACACATTCTTAACTAAATTGCTTGAAAGTGAAATAAATGCGTATAATTTATTTGTAATCTTTTTTCGTGTTTTATCACAACTACTGATAATATAGATAGAGAATTACTCAATAAACCACGAATTATGAATCATTCATTTTCTGTATTTCTGTGAAAAAAAAATTACTTCGAACATTTAATTTTATTTACGAATTAGAATCAAACCTTCAACCAAATTCAATGTTTTCAATAGACAGTTCAATCATATTTAATTTGTTGTTAATTTTTCAACCTAATTTGAATAATGAACGGTAATTGTTCACATCGAATGACACAATGATGTATATAGAATCTATCTTCACATTTGTAATTTGAACCGGCATACTGTCCAAGGAAATTAAATATTCTGTATACATACTGTCTAATTGATAGTTTGATAAATTGGGGACTAAAAAATATTTCATATTAGGAGCATCGGTTAATTATTGCGGATTTTTTGGCATGAAAAGATACATTTATTTCAAAACTAAATGAATGCGTACATTAACCAATGTATTGCCCATCGTTAGCTATGACTTCCCCCCATCTTCTGGGAAGTTTGTTGATTCCTCGTTTGAAGAAGTCCTCATCTTTCGAGGCAATCCATTTATCGACCCATTTTCGCACTTCTTCAGCATTTCGAAAGCGTACATCTGCCAGGCTAACCTGCATTGATTAAAACAAATGGTAATCAGAAGGAGCAAGGTCTGGAGAGTACAGGGGGTTCGTAAAACAAGCGCTATCAATGGTCGTTTTTCGTTCAGTTTCTTCGCCAATTCACCCAGTTGTCGTCGGTAGCGTTCAGCTGTAACCGTTTCATTCAACTATTTTCTTCAAATGAAAGAAGGTTATTAAACTTAGTTTCATTAAAATGGCAAAACCATTTTTTCAGGCCCGAAGTTCGACATTTTCGGAGCAAAAAAAATCTTTGTTGTTTACACTTCAACAAAATGACACATACTAGAATCTATAGCCTAATGACGGTCGAAAAAAAAAGAAAATGGCCGCGGTGTGCTCCGATGCACATAATGCTAGTTACGCCGTCTGTTATCTAAATCCGCATTATTAACCGATACTCCCAATACACAATTACCACTATGAATTCAGATCAGAGATATGAACATTGAACAATAGGAAACGTAATTTGTACTCGCTCTTTTGTTCAATTTAAATAAAACATGTGAATAAAATAAAAAAAGACTTTTTTTTTATAAAGTACTCATAGAGCTATTATTACAATTATATTATGTCAATATTTCGGAACGAAATATCCAAAAGAAATGTATAAATATCATAAATGTTTGACAAAACTTTGTGTAAATTATCTTTTTATTTGTACTGAACAAACAAATATATTTTATGATTAACTCAGACGATTTTTCCCTACAGATTTGTTTTTGGTTTTTTTTTTCTCTTTAAACACTGAAATTATTTACACAACAGTTTTATGAAAAATAATTAACTTTTTCTCAATTCGTTTATCAATATTGAATCAAGCAAATGACTAAAGTCACTGAAGCACGAAACAATCATTTCATTCATTCGAAACTTTTCACTATGATCACAAATGACTGAAAAAATAGAAAAATTGCAATTTTTGCTCACTTTTAATGCTTTCCTCGATTTAAATATTGAGACAAATAACAACGAATGTTTACTAAGTAGTAGTGTAATCTCTTTGCTATTGCTCTCAGTGGTTTCAGATTTCATGTTCAAAACATTCTTAATTTTCCAAAAAAAAAAATGTTCCAAGTTGAACTGAAACAGAGCAACAAATAAGAATATTTTTAACTGCACATTTAAAGTCTTCCCAACCTGCACAGGTTTTTCCATTCACTCATATTTAACTGAAACTGTTTATAAATTGACGGTCAAATATAATTTTGAATAAAATATGAAGATACGTCATTCGTTTAAATATAAATGTTGCTCGATAAATACACAACAATGAATGTACTTATTTTTCCTTGATTTAACGTTTACCATGTTTACTGTTTGCTTTCATGGCAATGTCAAATGTCAAACGAAAAAGATTCTTGACTTCGTTTTAGGTAATTTTTCTTGTTTATGCAGTCAGTTACAACGTACTGCTAATCGGTGTGCAGACTAATTACAAAAATTGCTCTTTCTTACAATCGCAATCACTAATATTCTTATTACGTATATCACAATTTGATTGTGTAAGCTAATCTAATGATTATGAATATAATTTCCCGTATTTTGTACTATTTTCAGGATAGAATCTGATTCATATATCATCAATTTGGGCTTATATTATCGATATATTTCCTTTATTTATGCGTGACCCGCTTAAACCTACTATTTAATTTATTGATGAAGAAAGTCATTTTAATCATTCATTAGAACAAATGTTTTCACTTATCATTTACATCGAAATGTAGATTATAGGGATCAGAAGAAACAAAACGTCAAGCCATCAATTGATTTCTTGATTGAAATGAAGCTGAATAGATTTTAAACAACAGAATGTTTTTTTTTTTTCAATCAATAATAATCATTCTTTTCATTTTGTGTGGGTTTCAACATCATTCAACTCATGAAAAATGTTCAATTTGCAGTTGACACATTCTCTTCTTTTATGGCCCATATTTCTTTCCTTACTGAGTCTGTCTACTGTGATATGAAATACAATCTCAAGAATTATGTGATAAGTGTATCTTGGTCATGCCCTTAAAATGGAACAGTCTTGACTCATTTTCACTTTGAATGTATACCTATCAAAATGAAATTTGATCGGGAAAAAAAAAATGTTAACATCCTTTTGTTGCTAAGAAGCAATAAAAGTCGTATTTCTATGACGAATGTACGTATCTTTTGACAAGTTCAACAGCCGGTGACAATTCATAATAAGCCCGAAAAAATCATCAAAAACCGGTATGATTTCGCGCTACTGCAACAAAGCCAATTGTTAAATATTGTTTGTCGCAACATAACTGAATAAAGTTTTGTAATACAATGAGCCAGTGATTTGTAATCCATTGTTTCTGCTTAACTAGAGCACGTCGATATTTCAATTGAATTTCAAATTTCCAATACATTTTATTTCAAAACTGTTCAATAATTGTTTGAATTATCAAAATATCGATTAGATCGAATATCGATATTGGTTCACATGACGCAATCAACCAATTTCCTTTACTTTCAAACGATTATTTAAAAAATTCATAACTTCCCACTGGCTGAATCGTCCACTTCAATTGAACAAAATGTATTCTAATCGATTTCAATACGAAATTTAAATTAGCTTCGTATCGATTCGATCGTCGACAATCATAAACACATTAACAATATCTCTCTCGTCTCTCCATGTGAAATTGACATTCATAGCAAAGTGGACACAATCTTTGGTCGAATCATTGTATGTAAACATTCGAGCCTACTTTCATTCAAATCAATGCAACAAATGGGACTTCAAAATGAAGAATTCGTTTTGCTTTTTGTTTTCTACACAATTTAAAAAAAACTCGTTCTATAGACCGGCAGAATTCGGATCGTTTGACTGAGTGTTTCTTTGAATTGCAAAATGAACGACAACACATTTTCAATAGAATTCACATTATCACTGTCTGTTTACTTATGCATTTTGTTTCACAATGGCTTTTCTAATTCAAAATAATTCGTTCTGTCAGACTGAAGGCCTAAGTTAACTTGATTTTTTGTTACATCATGATTTGTTATAAAAAATGTTTGATTTAAACATGTTCAGAATGATTTAACGAATTTTGTATTTTTTCTTTTCTGCTTGTATTTCAACAACTAAAAGTGTAATTTGATTTTTTTTTTTCTTTCAACGTGTGAAGAGAATTTTATTGCTTGAATCATGTGTCTGAAAATTCACCTTAAATCACACACACATTCGTAGTCGCAATGAAAAATCCAATTGTTATCCACCGACACTTTGTTCTATTCTCATTACAAATTTTATTTGGATCTTATAATTAATATGTATTTTTGTCCGTTGAAATATTCAACACGGATGGAATCGATCCGGTGTCAATCAATGTCCATTTTTCATCATTTCACTTCCATTTTTGTGCACATATTGTGTGTGTTTTGAATTTCATTTGTCATTTTCTACTTCACGCAGTAATTTCAACACTACATGATTTAAATACTTATCAGACTATTATTTTGTTATTCACAACTGTATTTGTTCGCGTTTCGCGTGCAACTGAATTACATGTTTAGGTTTAGTCGTTCAAGAATTTTAAAATCGACAATTTATGCCGTATCGTCTGTATTGTGTGCATTCTGCCACGCTCGCGCGCACGCACTCATGTATACACATACATATTTTCAATCGCTTTGAATTTGAAAATATAATTTTAAATTGTATCGTAAATTATTAATAAACACGCAACGGACAGTTACTGTAAATAAATGACCGAAACTGACTAATGAAGCGACCATAGGTAGTTTATGTATAACATTGGAGATTATGTTCACATTTTTCAAACAATTCTCTTATAGTTTTTAATTGAAATTTTCGGCGCTGGTTCCCATGTAGCCAATCGATGGCTTCCTGAAATCGCAGACGCTCTTTTCACGACATTAATATATCAACATAAAATTTTCATAAAAAAAAAATTTTTTTGTCTTGTCTCGAAAATTATCAGCACAAAAAGATTTTTACGACTTTGGAAAAGCGTCGATTCCATGGGTTACTTGGGTCATATATATAAAATTTTATTACGGTGTAGACAGTCATTTCAAAACTACTTGACTAGTAATGTTCTTAAACATATACCAATGTTACTATAGATTGGTAGTTTGAATTTTTTAAACGGCTACAATACATATATATATGTACCGTACCTGATGTTTATTTGGGTGCCCAATAAAAACTCTTTCGAATAAAAAGAAATTTAATTCAATGTTTGATGCTCCATTGTATCTAAAAAATTATATAAATAATAGAATAAATCACTAATTTAACTTAATTCGCTTTTTTTTGCAAAAAAAAAAAATTAATAAGAGATCGGATTTTTTTTCTTTTTTTTTGCAAAACTAGATTGAACATGATTTCTTATGCGTTTTACAACTATAATCACTACTTATTAAGTAGCACACAATTTTATATTATCATTATAAATGTGTCCTTGATATCAACAATTGCACTGTACAAGTGCTGTAATAAGTATGCATTTTGCATGACTATCGTTTTGTTGAATTATTAAACGTTGACGCCTATTGCTATCTGAAATACGGCCGATCCAAAGTCAATACAATTAGCGCATTTTCGGAAAATCATTATATTTGTTTTACGGCTTTTCTATTTCATATATTGTCAATCAGTTTATATATATTGTCAATCATTCTATTTATAGTCATAAATTTGATATACAATGCGGTAATTTCAAACAATCATATTGATATTACAAACATAAAACGCACAGCTGCGACAATAAAACCGGTAAACAACTTCTTGATACTCGGGCTTTCTATCAATTTGTCCAAGAATTCTTGAACAATTTAGCTCATTTTTACAAAGCCTTACTTCTGTACAAATTTACAGGAAGATACTAATCTGACAATGTGAATTTTGCCGTACGAAATCATCAAAAACTAAAATCAAGAAAACGAAAAAGTCGTTCCAATTTGCTTTGCGCAAATATATTTAAATAAATTCCGCAACATTGTGGATTGTTGAAACCGAAACCGAAATCGTGACTGATACCGAAACATGGCTTTTCCACGCAATGCATCTATAAATAGCTTGAATTAAATTACACTCAGTTGGCACACAGAATTTTCCTAGACTTCAATTACCAGCGATGAATTTACGAAATTCATTAACGACATTGATTACTTGGACGAAACTACTCGATTTTTGTCGTATCAATAATTAGCTAATTGAATCAAGCCACAAATTAATTTACAATCAAATATTTGATTATTCGAAGTTTGAAACTCGAACAGTCACTTTTATTAGTCGGTAATAGTTGATGTTCAAGGGATTTGTTCGCTATTTTCTGTCTTTGTTCATTGTCCTCGTTCCTTTGCTTTCTTTTCTTATCATTTTTGTTATTATTTTTTTGCTAATTTTGTTCTTTTTATTCTTCTTCTCCTTCCTTTTTTCATTATTTTTTATCTTTTTTTCATTATTTCTTCTTCTCATTCTTTTTGTCTTCTTTGTAAAAAAACGAAGCGATTTTTTTTTTCATGTTTCCTTCTTCTCCTTCTTCTCATTCTTTTTGTCTTCTTTGTAAAAAAACAAAGGGATTGTTTTTTCATTTTTCCTTCTTCTCCTTCTTCTCATTCTTTTTGTCTTCTTTGTAAAAAAACAAAGGGATTGTTTTTTCATTTTTCCTTCTTCGAATCGTCAGATTTTTTTTTTCTCCACAATAATTTTGTCTTTTTCACATTTATTTAATTTTAAAAAAGAGTTTTTCTTCCTTTTATCCAAATGACCAAATTTACTTAAAACGAATAATTTGTTTCTTACACTGTTCGTACCAAAATTTAATTACCACATTGTGAAGTTCATAATAATTCGAACACTGAACACGCCTTAAAAACAAGAGATATAATTGCCATTATGACACTCCTAACATCCGATTCCTTTCATTAAAGCACTTGTATAATTGAGATATCAATCTCATGTGATGATGATGAAACACCGTTAAAAAATGAATATAAAAATATAACAAATTAATAAAGACATGAACTTGACTTTTGTTTATATGAGTTATCCGTAATTTGAGAAGATGTTGATTTGTTTGTAAGTAAATGGGTCAAATGTTGTAAACACAACTCAATTGGACCCGACTGATTTGTAAAATGGTCTGAACAAATCCTTATATAATTAAATAGACTACATACACTGACCGATACAACATGAATTTCTAGGTGATTTCGCAACAAAAAAATTTAAACAAAGATTAGATTCATTTATAGTTGAAATTGTTGTATTTGTGAATGGATATCGTTTGATTTCATGCGAATTATGTTGCAATCCATTCCTTTTCACTCAATTAATTTGCTGTATACTAGCACTCACGCGACAACAAACTACGGACTGATGGATAGAATAATTTATTTTGCGATGTGTTATGCACATGCGCTTCATCGTCGCCGAACGAAACGAAAAAAAAAAAAAAAAAAAAAAAAAACAAACTAAACACAAACAATCTCAGTCACCGTTAAAACATTTGATTTATTCTATCAACAATTTTCAAAATACAAAACGCAACTTACACCAATGCAACACATAAAATATTTCATCAATTTTTACATGTATTATATTGTCAGAACATTTGCCAACTCATGTGATTATGACAAAAAAAAAAAAAAAAACAATTCACTGTTTATTTTACGACGAAGAACTTACTTCCAAGTGGATGGCCGATGAATGTGACAGAAAGAGAGAGGATAAATTATTTCCATGAAAAATTCAGCGTGTACAACTGTCAATCCATTTGACAATTCGGTCAAATATTGTGAACTGTCAAAGTCACACATATTTATTAATCGCACGTACGTGGTGTTTGCGCTAAGTGACGAGCGAAAAAAAAAATCTTTTTTTTTTTCTCTCTGAATACAAGAAAATTCGTTCTTTTTTTTTGCTGAATTAAATGAATTAAAAATTTTGTATACAATTCTAATGAAAACATGTGGCCAAAGCGTCAATTAATTAAAACCAAAGATATTTCAATATCATCATTTGCATTTATTGTATTTGTCATTGCTAGTATTTTGCCATTGAGTGAGTGTCTGTATGAGGATCAAGTTGGAAAATTTGACTGGTAATTTAATTTATCATTACTTTTGGAAACGTTGAGTTAGCATTTTTATCGATTTTTTTCGTGTTGTGCAGGAGTCGACATTATGTAGGTAAAATCATCGATGGATTTTATGATGATCGTCTCGGCCACTTGTTAGTTGGTACAGAAGAAAATGTCATTGCCGCATTGAATGTTGAAAATGGTGACATTGTATGGCGTCGTGTACTTGAAAAAGATGATCGTGGTTCAATTCAATATTTTCAATCATTAAACGATGATTTAATAACATCGAATAGTCTTCGTGTGTCTGGACGACAAGAGCCAGATCGTTTAATGATAGCGGTCACTGGAACAAGTTATGTTTTAGTACGCTCATGGAATATACGAACCGGTAATTTAGCATGGGAATGGAGTTTTCAACCAACAACCACATCAAATGATAATGCACATTGGTTCTCAATCTTAAACACGCTTTATCATATTCAACCAAATTGGGATAAAACCATCTTTGAGATAACCGCATACAATCTTAAAACTGGCATTACTGAAGCATCAACACGACAAATTCCATTGATTTCTAGTCAAAAAGAAAACTGTGATTTTCAACAGTCATATTTAGTTTGTACAAATGCCGGTGAAGTTATTACTATCGATTTGGTTTTACTCAATAAAAAAGTTTTGGCTAAAACATCCAGCAGACATACGATTGTTGAGGTTAGTTGAGATTTAGAAATTAAATCACTTGAAATACAATTTCGGGGGGAAATTATCTTTCAATTTTTTTGATGCAATTTTTTTGTTTAAATCAATTTTACTCTCTTCACACAGGGCATCGAACCAGCCGTTCAAATTGATGGTAAATTGCTAGGGGCTGAGAACCCTTTATGAACATATATATTTAGTAGATATTTGAAATATTCACGCGATATTTAAATATTTGTGAGATATTTGTTAGGTTCAGAAATACTCATTCGATCTCATATCTATTTGAAATATCTACTGATTATTCAATTCATTTTTATTAATAAATTAGCATTTGTGAATATATTGTTGATGGCAAAATAAGTATTGCTTAAAATTGAGATTTGGTAAAGAATTTTTTTTCCTTACAGATACAAGATGCAGTATCTATATCCCAACTACCAATCTTAAATTTATACAATATTTAGTCATATGTTTAGACTTTTTATGATATTTAGTATATTTTGAAATATTCACAATATATGTATTTGCAGAATATTCGCAATATTTATTTTTATTTACTTTTGTTGTTTCCCTCTAGGTAAAGTGTACAATTTAAAAACGGGTGCTGTGCTATCTGGATCAAACCAAGGGCCAATCTTGTTTTACACCAAAAATCGCAGTACAAATGAACAAATTTTAGTTGAAGCATCCTTGCTTGATTCGGTAAGACAAAGTGTATGCAACTGTTCATCAGACATTAAATTTTGTAGACTCTAGTATGTCGAGTGTTTTTGTTTACTGAAAAAGAGTTTTTCGAAAAGTTTTTGATAAATTTCTAACGAATATTTTACCTCGCAGTATATCAATGTCAAAGCATCGAATGCAGAAAATGGAAATTCATTAATGTCATTCTCCGTTAATTATCCAAACCATTTGAACACACCACATGTGGTTGATGCTAGCTGTAAAACCAATAAAAAAGGAGACTTTGTTTGCCGAATCGCCCTGTCCACTGATAATGCAGCTGTTGTTCAACTTCAATCTGGTACTTGAATCAAACCTTTCTTTAGAGAGAAAAAATTCTTCACAAATTTTCCCTCGAGGTCTCGCTTGGATTCTTTAAAAAAGTTCTTAGTGCCTTTTTGGATCAATCTGATCCAGTCAACTCATTATGCTATTGCTATAGTATTTGCTATTTGATAGGTCCTATTAAATAGTATCTAGTATGTGCTATTAGCATACTAATATTAATTATCAAAAATCAAAAATCAAACACCATTTATCAACTATCAATCACCATCATCATGGTTATCATTATCAAGATCACCGTTATCATCATCATCAGCGACAAGAAGATAGTTGATAAGAATAATATGCTAATAGCACATACTAGATACTATTTAATAGGACCTATTAAATAGCAAATCCTATAGCAATAGCATAATGAGTTGACTGATCTGATCTTTAGGATAGTCAATGATTTCAAAATTCAATTATACATTTTTCAACAATTTTTTTTTTCGATTTTATTTCAGGAAAAATCAAATGGATCCGTGAAGAGTCACTTGCCGATATTGCTGCCATTGAGATGGTTGATTTACCACTCGCAGATAGTGAAGGAGCCATCGAAAAGCAGCTGAAGAGTGACAATGGTAAGCAATACGCATTCACTAATTTTTTTCATTGTCAAACATTCTCATATTTCTCTTGAATATATTTCACGGTTTTGTCCCATTTTATGCCAATCATAATAGACGAGAAGGCTGTCGATTGTAAGTTCTAGTGTGTTGGGTACACTTTGTGTGTGTGTTTGTTCGTGTTTCTATTTTTTTTTTTTCTTTTTTTTTTAATTCATTACGCAAAATGTCTCATGCATGTGACGATATGAGCATCAATGGTTAAAGTAATGATATTTTTTTTTTTTTCATTGTTATGTGGCTTTTATACCTTGGTTTTATTGCATGGATTAATATTTCGGTTCATTCTTTGACATTTTTCTTTCAGCTCTTTTTTTATCATTTGATTTGGTTTTCTCAACGAATTCTTTATGTTTTGTAAATGTTTCTAATCTCATTTCCTTTTTTCTAATTTTCAGGGGACATTTTGGGCAATTTTATTCAACGAGTTTCCACACAACTCAATCATGTCAAGCATTTGTTACGTACATTATTCGATGTAGTTAGTACACATCACATTCCAACCAAAGGTGAATTGAATCGTGATGCCTTTGGATTACATACGATTATTGTTGCTGTTACTAGTTATGGAAAGGTATTTCGAGAAAAAAAATCATTTTTTTGCGTTAGAAATCGATTTGAATTGATTTTGTATATTTTCAGTTGTTTGGCATTGACAATATTTCGGGAAAACAACATTATGTGACAGATTTACCAAATTTTGTTGAATTTGCCAATGGACAACCAATTAAAATTATCGTCCAAAGAACATCCAAACATTTCCCATATCCAGCTCGATGCGCAATTTTGGCTAAAAACAAGGTAAAATAATAAGACAATGGAAAATTCGGAATTTTCTTCACTGAATTCGAGTTTTTCCTCTTTTTTTCGCCTGAAATTGAATAAATTACTAATATAAATTAAAAATTTCCATAGATCACTGGCAATGGAGTCCTTTACCAATTCAATCCAATTGATGGCACTCCGGTGAATGGAGGTATCATTGAATTAAATTATCCAATACGTCAAGTGTCTGTATTGCAACCCGGTGTTGATTTCCTTCGTGGTATTTTGTTGCTCGATAAAAACAATAATGTTCAAGTATTCCCAGACAGTGCCGCAGAAACTGTACGTAACTATTTCGAGTTTTGTCCTCATTGGAAGATGTTTCATTTTATTTGTTTTTTTTTTTCCCAAAATAGGCTCATGGAACGTTTATTTATGTGGCTGATGTCAATACTGGTATTGTAACTGGTTATCACATTGGTTTGAGCAATAAACATTTGGAAGCAACTGAAATATGGCGCATCAATCTTGGTGGATTGGATAATTCACAAAAAATCATCAAAATTGCATCGAAAAATCCAAACGAACATGTTCATTCACAAGGTCGTGTACTCAATGATCGATCTGTTTTGTACAAGTACATCAATCCAAATCTCGTTGCCATTGTTACACAGGGCACTGATAATGTCTATAAATGTATGCAATTTTTTTCAAATTTATTCTTTAGTTTTTTCCGACCTTTCCAATTAAACCGGAATTTTTAATCCATTTCAGATGTTTTGAACATTCATTTGGTCGATGTTGTATCGGGTGGAATCGTAACAACCATTACTCATCGCCGTGTCAGAGGTCCAGTGAATATTGTACATTCCGAAAATTGGCTCGTTTACTCGTACTATAACGATAAAGTTCGACGCACTGAATTGAGTAAGTCGCTGAATTTCAATTATTTTCGTTTGGATTTAAAAAATTTCAATTTTTTTATAATTTTTAATCCATTTTTTCAGCCACAATTGAGCTTTATGAAGGTAATACACAAGCGAATAGCACCGTTTGGACATCATTTGATGCACCACCATTGCCAGCTATTGAACAACAAGCTTACATCATTCCAGCCACCATCGTTTCGATGAAGGAAACCATCACTGAAAAGGGCATCACAAATAAACACATTTTGAGTATGTTGAAATTCCAATCACTGATTCAGTATATTTTTTCTAGCCAAGAATTTAGTACAAAATTCTCTAATGCTAAATTTAACACAACACCATTCCATTGCTTTCTTCACTTCATTTGGTTATCTCATGAATAAATTGGAGTTAATATTCCTTTTTTTGTCTTTTTCAGTCGGTTTGTCATCGGGTGCTATCATTGAGATGCCATGGCATTTACTCGATCCAAGACGTCCTGTTTTGAATACAAATCAACCACGCGAAGAGGGCACCATACCATATATTCCAGAGTTACCATTATCTAGTGAAAGTGTCATCAATTACAATCAATCGATCTCACGTATTAAAGGCATCTACACAGCTCCAAGTGGCTTAGAGAGTACTAGCTTAGTTGTTGCCTATGGCTTAGGTGAGTTCTTCGTTAGTTTTGAAAACTGAATTTTTACTCAAACTTGAAATCGTTGTTATTTTACAGATTTCTTCTCCGTAAGAATATCACCGTCAAGGTATGATTTTCAGAATAGTTCAAGCAGAACACTGATCATGTTATTTGCTTTAAATCGAGAACATTTATCAATTTAAAATTCGTTGAAAATTCCCTTAAAAATAATAATTTCTTTGTTTTCGATTTCCCAAAAAAAATAGAACATTTGATCTTCTGAAAGAAGACTTTGATTATTTCACATTAACAACCGTATTACTTGGATTGACCATTGGTTCGTTTGTCGTTAAACATATGTCAGCTAAGAAAGCACTGAAACAAGCATGGAAATAATAAATAAACTCATCATTCGTATATCGAAATCAAATCCAAAATATTAGATCCATTAACATTTTCAATTCAATCGATTGCGTCTTTATTTATGTGAATTGTGAACAAAAAAAATCCGAACATTTTCAAAATTATTTAATTAATTAGCGAATTGCAAGATGAATTGCATAATTATTTGTAAGTAAAATGGAAATTTGCGTGTGTTTAAATAGTAAAATTGATCAACCATATGTAATTGATGCGTTTTAAGAGCCAATTTTCAATAAATTCGAAGAAAAATGTTAAGATTTTTCAATTAAATTGTAACATTTTGTTTTATTCCATTTTGTTTATATTTTTTAGATTGATTTTTCAAATTTTTTTAAATTTTCTGAGTTTTTTACATCATTTTTGAAAGAACAAATTTTGGCTTTAATTTTATGTAAAAAAAAGTAAAATGAATAATCATTGAGGTCAACGGCCAAATCTGGCCAATCGCTGAGAGTTGAAAAAAAAATCAGGTTTTTTGTTTTTATTTCTATTTTTTTAATTTTTAAATTTCTTTTTTTTTTTCAACAAATAATTTTCAATCGCTCAAATTGATCCAAAAGAGAAAAAAAATTCAAATGAGTGAATTTTCAAGCGAAAAAAAATCTATATGGATTTTGATTTGTCTATGAAAAATTTCGGGCTCGTTCACGTACTGCATTCAACGTACTAGTTTGGTTTGTTTTGACATAAAACCATTACTGGATACAATGTGTGAAATAGTATGCGATATAGATGTTTTGTATACCGCGTTAGTTTTTCTACAAATATTTCTGGAAAATCTTCTGAAAAAAAGACTTGTATTGTTTAAAACGACAGCCATTGTACAAGATTTCATACTTCAAATCAATCATTTGTTTCAACTCAATCATTTAACAAAAGGTGAGTCAACTATCGACAAAGCATTCTGAAAATTGTCAAAAAAATTTGTAAATTCATTGAAAGTGTAAAAGAATGAAGTTAATTGTGTTGTCACATAATGATTTGATTTACAATTTAATTTAATTTACTATTTTCTTCATCAATTGTATCAATTAAAAAACATTAATATTTTATTCGTTAAAAAAGTCCATAATTCCATACTGAATATATTTGCAGTCGATTGAATATGTTGGATGAAGCCGAATACGCAAGTGACACCGATGAGAGTGACGAAGATTATAATCCAGGTGCCGATGGTTCGGATGTAGCCAGTGAAGTGGAATCAGATGGTGAAGCAGAAAATGATGTTGAAAATGGATCAAAATCAAAAACCACAAAAAAACGATCAGCACCAATTGAAACCACATCAGTAACAACAAAACGAAGTAAACAATTTGAAGAGAAAAGTAAAAGTATTGAAAAAGATGAATTGGATGATGATGAAGATGATAATGAAGATGAATTATGGGCTAAATTTATGGCGAACACTGGACAAACGACTGCAAAAACTGAAACAAAAAAACCAAGCACAGTAACGAAAAATCCTCCATCAAATGGTAATTCAAAAGAAATACCAAAAGCAACCCAACCGGAAAAGAAGAAAATCATCGAAGAAAAGAAAATAGTGACGGAAATATTCGAATTTGCTGGTGAAAAGGTTGAAATAAAAAAGGAAGTGAAATTAAGTGATGTAAAACCGGCCACATCAAGTGATAAAAACACAGATGTAAAGAAAATACCAACAAAGCCAGATTTACCAATCAATCGGCGATCTGGTGGCGGTGGTCTTACATCGGTTTTAGGTAAAATTGGAAAAAAGAGCACTTTAAGCGTCTTAGAAAAATCGGCATTGGATTGGAGAGGTTTTAAACAAAATGAAGGCATCGACGAAGAGCTACAAACTCATAATAAAGGACGTGATGGTTATTTGGAACGACAAGACTTCCTTCAGCGAACCGATTTGCGACAATTTGAAATCGAAAAAAATTTACGAGCCGCTAATCGAAAGAAATTATAAATTCTGAATTCTCTATTCTATTCTATTAAATTTACTTAAGCAAATGAACAAAATCCACACAATTTTTTTCTTCTCTTTTATCTTCTTCAAATCTTCTCTGTCTCATTTATTCAAAATAGTATTTTTATCATTGAGATCAAGCATGTTTTTTTTTTTTTTTTTGTTATTTTCCATTTTAATCGTAAAAACATTTCGATGAATTACTCTAAAACTGATAATAAAATGTATGGTCTCAATTAGAAATGACAAATGTTTTTTTCTTGGATAAACAGGTTTAACATTTCTGCAAAAAAATATAAAAGTGACCAAAGCATATATTTGAAAAAAAATCTGAATCAAAATTCTTCATTTTCCGTGGCAAATTTTAAAATTCGTATTAAGCAACGATCATGATTTACTTTGAATGGCATACGTCAGATGACGCTTAGTCGAATGTCAAATCGCATTGAATTTTGATTAAAATTTTTTAATCAATTTAATCTCACTTTTTTTTTCTCTGCCGGTTTCGGTCACTAAAGTCATATTTCACTAAAAGTACCAAAAAAAGAAGGAACAAATTCCGATTTTCACGTAATCAAAATGGAGATATTTGTAGAGCAAAATGAAACAGCAGTCATTTCAAGATTGTGGCAATTAATTGAAAAATCAGCAAATGAAGCAATTCAAGAGAATGCCGTGTTTCGTGTTGGTTTATCAGGTGGATCTTTGATTAAGTACTTAGCAACTGGTGCAGAAAATGCAAAAACTGATTGGACAAAATGGGAATTATACATGTGTGATGAACGTTTTGTCGATGATACAAATGATGAATCCAATTTTGGACAATATAAAAAATTGTTCATGCCAAAAACTACATTGAATGAATCGCAATTTGTGGTAATCAATCGATCAGTGAATTTGGACGAATGTGCAAAAGACTATGAACAGCAGATCTTAAACAAGTTTGGAGTTCAAAAGGTTCGTGAAGTTTTGTTAAATTTTTCATCAATTTTGAATAAAAAAAAATTGCATTCATTTATTTTTTCTTGCAATTTTTACAATATCGTTGATATTATCTCGTAAAAGCAGATGATTGACACATGTGTCACAATTTTATCATTTTTCATAATGTTTGACTTTTTATCTTGTTTAGCCAACTGTGCCAAAGTTCGATTTGTTGTTGCTTGGCATGGGACCAGATGGTCATACTTGTTCATTGTTCCCCGATCATGCTTTGCTAAAGGAGAAAAATTTATTGATTGCACCGATTTCAGACTCACCAAAACCACCACCAGAACGAGTCACGATGACATATCCATTGATCAACAACGCTAAGGTTTGCTTGTTCCCAATTAGTGGCAAGGGAAAGGCAGAGATGGTTAAGGTAAGAAAAAAATATGAAATCCTAAGCGGATGATTTTACAACAATATTTTTTTCATAAACTAGTTTTTTGATATTTCTGATATTTTTTCCCAATAACTGTCTTCATCTAGCAAACCGTGAATTTGCATTCTAAAAAAAACCTTTTTTTCTTTTCTCAAACAGCGCATCCTTAGGGATTCGGAACCACTGCCAGCTGGATTGGTACAACCAAAGCCTGGTAAACTTATCTGGCTCTTAGATCAAGATTCAGCCAGTCTCTACAGAGATGCTTAAACACAAATTATTGAAATTCAAAGAAAACCATATCATTCCAATTGTCGCTTAATTTTTTTTTTTTTATCGAGAGGGAATAAATTTTCATACAATAATAGAAAAAAGTATTATTTTAATTCGCCACATGCGGTAATCGTAACTTTTTGTGTAGTCGAACCACTTTTTGTACCACATTTCTCCATTTTTCGAACCACTTCAGAGCCAGAGATGACATGACCAAAGACAACATGCTTACCTAAGGGGGAAAGAACGAAAGTAAATAAAAATAAATATTTTAAATATTCTGCAAATATGTTGTCTGACATGCTTACCATCAAGCCAATCGGTTCTGGGAAAAAAATGGGAAAATTGTGATTAGAAGAAAGGAGAATGATTGAAAAGAAACGAATGATTTTGAATACACAAGATCAACTGTTTGTCGAATGAAAAATAAGAGCAAGGAGACAAAACTACATTTTGTTCCATTTAAAATTGAGGATAGCAATTGTTTCAAACAAAAGCCACTCAGTTTCTTTTATTCATACTCACTTTGTCGTTGTAATGAAAAACTGTGATCCATTTGAGTTTGGACCGGAATTTGCCATGGAAAGTGATCCAAAGTTGCCATGTTTCAATACGAAATTTTCATCGTTAAACTTTTTACCATAAATTGATTTGCCGCCGGTTCCATTGTTGTTGGTAAAATCACCTCCCTGGCACATCTGAAAGTCAATATTATTCATGCGTTAATTCAATTCGATTCATAATTTTTTCGAAGAGTTAATTTAATGCAATTTTCAATTCTATTGAAGAGGAATATTATCAACTCAACTGTTGTAAATTCAACTTTCAATCTCTCTCCCCCCTCTAATTTGAAAAAACTCATGAAAATAATGTAAATTTGCAAAAAACTTACAAATTCTGGAATGATGCGATGGAATGAGCTGCCTTTATAACCGAATCCTTGTTCATGTGTACAAAGTTGTCGAAAATTCTCAGCGGTTTTCGGTACAATATCGGCTCTAAGCAGCATAACAATCCGGCCAGCATCATGTGATCCAATCCTAATATCAAAGTATACTTGTGGATTGCGCTTAGGCACATTGCTTTCACTTTCATTCGATTCAGTCGTTTTGGCAATTTGTGGCACAACTTCAGGTTCTTTTTCATTGGGTTTTTCGTCATTTTTCGGCTCTGTATCGGCTTTTTCAGTAAGTGTGGCACCAGAATACTTTTGCAACCATTCATCATTTGCCCAAACTGGTCTCGTACTTCCTTCTTTTACTCTCTGTGGTTTGGCTATATTGCAGCGAATTGTACGACCCATTAGCTCAGCGTCATTCTAAAAAGAAAAGAATGAAAAAAAAAAAAAATAAAAACTTATCGGATATGATTATTTTCTTAAAAATTTACCATATTATCAATTGCAGCCGCTGCATCTTCTGCCGTTTCAAATTCAACAAATGCAAAACCGCGATGTTTTTGTGATTCATAATCAACCGGCATTTGGATTTCAACAATATCACCAAATGGAATAAATGCATCATTCACCAATTGTTCTGTCACTTCATCGGCTAAACCACCAACATAAACTGTTCTCTTATTATCGGCCATAACTTTGATACAAAATTCACAATTAATTTTTTCTTTTTATCCAAATTTAAATATAAATAAAACAAATGCTAAATAGTCAATTGGCATGCAGTGAAAACGTTTTAATGTGTCAAATGATGACATTCATGCAAATTGAAATCACATCAGATGGCGTTGGAATCGTCATAATCATTTGACAGATAACCTTAATTTTCGTTCCCCTTGCTCGTTCGGTCGACGTACAGAGAAACGAAAAGATTCGATTTCAATTCAGAAAATTTCGATAAAAAAAATAATGGCTTCACGTATGGGAATGATTGTAAGTGTAAAAAATATTGAATATATTACGAAAAATCAATCGAATGTGTTAATTAAACTGTCGATTAAAGAATTTTATTGAATTTTTATAAAGATTTTTGTGATTTTCATTTGTGGATTCTGTGAAAATTATGTAATCAAATGTCAAAGTAATGATTTTTTACAACAATCACATCGGTGATATCATAAAAATTCAACGATTTCATATCAATTTTATTTTGACATTTTCACTGGATTTCACAATGAAAATAAATTTAAAAAAAAGAAAATTTGTGGGAAAAATGCTAATTTTGTTTTTGTATCACAGGTACGCTCAATGGCGAGCGGTGCTTCTGATGCTGCTGTCAAGCCACCAATTCATTTGTTCGGTTTGGAAGGTCGATATGCAACCGCATTGTACACAGCCGCCACCAAATTGGGCCAATTGGATTCGGTTGAAAAGGAATTGTCACAATTACAAAATGCCATGAAACAAAAGCCAAAAGTGCGTGCAATTCTAACCAGTCCAATCATTAATCGTACACTTTTGCAAACAACATTGAAAGAGGTTGGTTCAGCAGCTAAATTATCAGCTGCCACAACCAATTTATTGTCATTGCTTGCTGAAAATGGTCGTTTGGCCAAAGTTGATAGTATTATCAATTCATTCAAACAATTGATGTCAGCACATCGTGGTGAAGTTGTTTGTGAAGTTACCACTGCAAATCCATTGAGCGATGGACAACGCAAAGAATTGCTATCGGCATTGTCGGTGAGGGTTCTATTTTTTTTTTTTTTTTAAGTATTTTTCCAACTAAATTTTAATTTTTTGCTTGAATCTCAATCTCAAAAAGATTTTTTTTTTTAAATTCAATGTTCTTAAATTTCATCACTTGAAACTAATTCGCATTGCTTTCTCTGTAATAGAAATTCGTGAAATCAAACCAAACTATCCAATTGAAGGAAAACGTTGATCCAAGCATCATCGGTGGATTGGTTGCTTCCATTGGAGATAAATATGTAGACATGAGCGTCTCATCGAAAATCAAGAAGTACAAGGACCTTATCGAAGCTACTGCTTAAGCTAATCATCCGAAACTCAAGATTTCAGAATATGTGGAAATAGAACAACATTAAAAAAAAAGAACATTTCCGCCAATAATAATAAACCTCTGTTTTGGTAGTCTAAAATGCGATTATTGAAGAATAAAAAAAATTATAAAAATTCAAATTGAAAAATAAATAAACAATGTGGAAAAAAAGAGACTTTTGTGTTTTTTTTTTTTTTTTTGCTATTTTTTTCATTTTATTCGTTTTTTGATAGAGAATAAAAAAACAAATCATTTCAGGAGTTTCCATAGTAAAATTATAACTCTTTGTCTGTTCAATTCGAATATAATGGAATTTGATGGATCCTATGATGACTTTGATGGCGCATTGTTTGCTGGTTGAATTGTACTTCCGCCTCGAATTTGACCCCAACCAATCAATCTGGAAACATAAAAACGTAAAGTTTAGTCTCTCTATGTTCTTAAAATAATTTCATTCAGGGGGAAATAGACAGAAAAAAAAAAAACCGTTTCAAAGAAATGCTTAACTTACCGCCAATGTTTCTCCACACGTCGACTGAGTGCAATTTTTTCCCCAATTTCCGTGCAGACTGGATTGGTGAGTGCGATTTTAGCCAAATCGGCTTTGGTTGCAACAACACGGCCACCAGTACTAAGAGAGCCAATGTTCACCAAGAGAATTTCATTCTTTGACAATTTCTGTACTTTAGCTGCCTTTTTATCGCCTTCAGTACGAACGCCCAGCAAACGTTTTAACAAATAATACGAAACTTCCAATTCAATGAAAATGTCTGGCAATGCACCAACAGCACCCAATACTTGACCAACCAAACGATCAGCACGACATAATGTCGGTTCAATTTTTGTACCCACACCGATCAAACCACCTGGTACAGCAAATTTCAATTCATTTTGTTCCGTAAATAATGACACAATCTTCGAGAAGATTGGACGACAGGTCAATTTTCCTTCAGCATCTTTGCTCACCAAACCTGGACGAACTTCAATTTCTTCGCCAACTTTTAAAACACCACGCAAAATTGAACCACCAGCAACGCCACCTTTCAAATCGTTAACCTCACATCCCGGTTTATTGACATCAAACGAACGAATGACAATCAAACGTGGCGGTGCAGTAAAATTGCGGGTTGGAATTGGGATTTTCTTTGTTATGTATTCGCATAGGACCTGAAATTTATTAGATTTGATTTGATTAATTTTATGCTATAAATTAAAATGTATTTTTGTCTGTTTTGCAATTATTGCATTACCTCGATATTGTATTTCAATTGAGCCGAAATTGGGATAATTGGTGCACCTTCAGCAACCGTACCCTGTACGAATTTAACAATTTGATCGTATTGCTCCTTGGCTTGTGACTCTTTTACCAAATCAATTTTATTTTGTAAAATCAAAATATGCTTGAGTTTCATAATTTCAATGGCAGCTAAATGCTCCGATGTTTGTGGTTGCGGGCATGATTCATTGCCAGCAATGAGCAAAAATGCGGCATCCATAACAGCAGCACCGTTTAACATAGTGGCCATAAGAATGTCGTGACCGGGACAATCAACAAAGCTCACATGACGTACCAATTGGAAGCGACCGGAACAAGCTGGACGATAGCATGGGAAACTGTCATCTTTACTTGAACCACCAGATGTATAGCATACGGGTCGTGGACACTTTGGATTGTCACATTTGAATATTTTGGCATTCGCATAACCTGGAATTTGTGAGAGAGAGAGAGAGAGAGAGAGAGAGAGAGATCGAAAAATTTACGATAAATTTCACTAATTTTCATTCAAATTGACATTTGTATTCTGTTTTTTTTCATTAAAAAAAAAAGTTCGAACATTCCAGCACCATTGGTTCACATAACAAAAAATTCCTTCGAAATATTTATCTTTAACTACAGAAAAAAATACCAGTACCCACGTCATAGTGAATTGTTGTGTGTGTTTCCAACTGATAGCTAAATTAAATGGAAAATTGAAAACTCATTTGATTACTTTCACATGAGCTGAGTTTCCCTTTACATGCATTGAATTTCTCTAAGGATGATAGATAATCGGTTTATGGGTTGCGCAAGCGTACAATTGACATATAAATTGCAAAAAAAAAAACTTGAATCTCGAGAAGTCAATTTCAATTTTATTCAGTTTAAATTTGATTGTCGGCACTGAAACAGTCCAAAAATGACTGACTTGAAGAAAATAACGAAAGAGCTGAATAGCGAATTTGAGGAGATTTTAACAACACCAGATGGACGTCAAGAAGTAATGGATTACTTAAAGATATACTTACGAAATTCCGTCTTGAAACGATATGTTAAGAGGTTCATTTGTATCACATTTTTGGTGACAATTTTAAGTGCGTCGATTTATTACATTCCAGTTTTGAACTGGAATGCATCTGCAATTGGACGATTGGCACTCATTAAATTTGTTCTACCGTTCTACGATTGGCAATATTTATATCGTTCAAGTTGCTTAATTGGACAATTTGGAGAGGAAAAATCATACAAAGATGATTTTAAATCATACAATGAATTCAATAAAGATGAATGCGCTGTTTGTGAAACTTTGGGTAAAATAATTTAGAATTTTGCTCCATACAGAACTTTTTGATAAGAAAATATCAATGAGAAGATTTATGAGAAAAATTTAAAAAAAATTTGGTCAAATTTCGGAAAATTTGGAAATTGTTTAGATTTTTTTTCTTTCTTTTTGAAAAATTAAAGAGAAGATAACAAACAATGGGAATTTTAAAAAATATCAAAATTTGGAAAAAAGTCTATATTTTTTAGCAAAAATTCAACTTTTATGAAAAAATTGGAGAAATTGCGAGTTTTTAGAAAAACGAAAATTTAAAAAAAAAAAATGAAAAAAAAAAACGAAAATTTAAAAGAAATTGAATATTTAGAAAAAATTGAAAATATGAAGAAAAATTCAAATTTTCAAAAAACTAGCACAAGTTTAGAAATTTTTGAAGTAAGGGAAAAATCAGGAAAAAATTCAAGAAATTGCTAAGAAAATCAAAAAAATGTTCAATTCCAAATTCTAAAAGAAAAATCGTTTATTCTCGTCTCTTTCCCAGTGAAAATTGATAAAATTTCGAATACAACATATGGCATACTACAAAGTGCATATTTATCACGTGATAATCCAATAATAATAAGTGATTCTCATGACGTTTGGCCGAATCAGCCGGATGTGGCATTGGATTTCATTGAGTATTTATCAACATTACCAGTCCTAAAGTATTCAATCCCTTGCAGTCTTGGAACAAATTTGCTACAAATTCGCAATACATCTCCGAAACTGAAACATCTTCTACAACAGACCAAAAAAATCGCTTCAATTGGATGGTTCATGCATTTTCGTAACTGTGATTTTGAGGCAGTAAAAGCAAGTCGTGCAATTTTCCCACCGAAATCTCGTCCATATTATCTATCATCACATTTACCACCATTTCATTCAAGTTGGATTTTGCTATCAAAACAGTATGAAACAGCAATAGAAAAGCGTTTACCCGTTAAAGATTTAGTGATTGTACTGCAACTAAGTGGTGAATTATCTGGACGACTCACCGTTCAGCCTGATTGCATTGATTTCTGTTCGGATCATAAATTCAAATTAAATGCAGGCGAATCATTGATATTTAATGCTCAAATGTGGAATTTTTATTATCGTAACACCGATTTACAAGAAAATTTAATGATAACTCTTATTCAAGAAATTCGAATCGATTAAAAACATAAATCGTTCGGGAAAAAGAAGCAAGAGAATAAGTGAGAGAGAGAGAGAGAGGGAGAAAATTTTTTCTTAATATCAATAAAAGTTTTTGACGAGGAAAAAAAAAGAACCGAAAAAGCAAAAAGTTCTTATTCTTAAAACTATAAATGCTAAATAATACAGAAAAATAAACGTTCGCCCTAGAAAATAAGTTCATTTTGTACGATGAAATGTAATTTGGTAGTTTTTAGCAAAAGATAATTTTGCGACAATTGGCCGCCCCACAAAGGCATGTGAATCCTTCTTTGTTTGAATTTTTCGATGTACTGTCAGTTTCAAGTGGCTGCACATTGATATCTGCTAATTGTGTTTGTGTCTGTGTCTGTGTCTGTGTTTGTGTTTCACACTTCTCTTGTGTTTCACACTTCTCTTCATCATTTTGGCTTTCGGCTGTAATCACCACTTCATCATTTGTTTGATCTCTATCAACTTGGATAATTGGTGTAGTTGAAATATTGCTGCATTTATCATCCTCGTTTATTTCCAATTTTTCCAATTTTTCCATTTTTTCACCAGCATTGTGAACAATATCACTCAGTGAATCATTAACATCTGGTATATCGGCTTGTTCTCGTCCACTATTTGTACTATTTATATAATCAAAGGTAAGTTCTTCATTTTCTTTGATTGGTCGCAATGTGAATAAGCATAATTTTGGTAAATTTAAATCCAAGCAATTTGTCCATACAGCCCAAACGCCTAAATTTGGATCGCATGAATGATTAATAAACCGTGATACATTTCCATATTTGGCCGCATCTACTGTATACGGATTATCTTTTTCATTAAAATCCAAATCAAATAAATATGTACGTCCAACGGCATCATATTCTTTTCCACGTCGTTCAGTCTCTTCATATGAAATAATTTCACCAACATATTCGCAAATGTATTGACCTTTTGCAATTGCACGTTCAGTTCGTACACCCCATCCACGTTGTTTGGTTTTAAAAATGGATAATGTTTGCTTGCGACCCTTTTGTACAACACGATTTGGGCAATTTTCCGAACATTTACATACTTTATTACATTCAAAAATCGGTGTACCTTGTTTAACACGAACCAAACCACGTGCTGTATATGGAAATGAAGCATCAAATTGCATTGGGCAACAATTTGATTTAATTGAACAATTTCCATCATCTTCAACACAATTACATCCAACTGGTGGATCATCTGGTATAACAATACCATCGCGTGGAATTACATCATTTGTATATGTAAAATCATCCATTGGCGGTAATTCAAAATCAATCACATTGACTACATGTAAATTTTTTGATTTATCAACAATATTAATACGCTGTTGAAATTCATACATATTTTGTAATTGATCCAAACGCTGAATATAATATCGTAGATATTTCATATCATTTAAAACAAAATCGTAGACATTTTGATATGATTTGGTGTTTTTATTTTTATTTGCACGTCGCATTCGTACCAGCATAAAGAAATGTGCTAAAAATTCATTGTAATTGAATTTTTTTGTTTGTTCAATGGCATCGAAATCGCTTAATTGCGGTTCAAGAGATTGTTCAGCAATTGTTGCTATCAATTCATTCCAAATTTCCTCCATATCGTTGCGCCGTGATCGTATAAATTGATCGGTAAATGCTTGAAATGCCGAACAATCCCAAATATTTTTTATTGGTTCCCATGTTAATTCATCATAACCTTCCCATTTAACTTCAAACAATGGCCGATTATCATATTCCAATTTAATGACTTTGCTTACTTTATATTCTTCATCATGGCAACCTTTTTCATTGACTTTAACATTTCCCGTTTTTGGCATTGTTTGTGGCTTAAATTCGGGATGTGTTAATTTACATAATGCACATAATCGTCGTAAATTTAATTCAATTGCTGTACATTCATCATTATCTTTATTAAAATCACGTACAAATTGATTTGATGTTGAACTTGATGCATCATCACCATTCATTGAATTGGTTATACTACTGTTAAACATGCGATTTCCCATTAAATTTTTATTTAATGCATCTTTCTCTTTCATACCATATAAATCACACATTTTTGCCAGTTTTACATGGCCATGCAATTCAGTGCTAGCTTTACGTTTATTTTTGTTTCGATTAAATGTTTTTGATGGATATTTGGCTGCTTGATCTTTACAATATTGTCGCAATTTGGCAGGTGATTCACACAATTCCTTTATTTGTTCGGGTGATATTCGTTCTGCGATGATCGATCGAACACATGGACGTACGTTCAAAGAATACCAAGAAAAACAGAAAATATACAAGAGAGAGAGAGAGAAAAAAAAATTGTCATGAAACAACAACTGGATAAATTTTTTTGCATTTTTTTTTTTGGTTTTGTTTTTTGTTTTTGGTTTTTTTAATGAAAAAACATAAAAAAATGATTGTTTTTTTTTTTTTTTTTTTGAAAAAGGGATTTTTGGATGGGTTAATGAAGGAAGGGATGAAAAATAAATGAAATAAAACCACTAAAAAAATTCTACTAGTCGTTTCGGTAAAATGGTTGTGCTAGTGAAAAAATTATACGAATTAAATAACAAAAAAAAAAAAAAAACATGAAATGGATAGAATTTTGTTTCTCTGTTGGAAAAAATCGATTTGTTTTTCTCAAGTAATTTTTTACTCGAGAAATAAATGTTTGACGACTTTTCTACTAATTTACTTAATTTTTTTAAAATCTTTTTAAGAATTGGCCGCGATTTTAATGCTTTTTGTAACAGTTATCCAGTTGTTTGTATTATTTTTTTTGCATATTTTCTTGGTTTTAAATATTCTTTGTGCGTTTTTATTATTATCATCTTTTTTTTTTTTTTTTTGGTTCGAATGAAATAATTTTAATCATCATCGACAACGAGATCACACACACAACCACCATCGAAATTCGAATGAAAAGATTCAAGAACAATCATTCCACACACTAAAAATTCATTAAACTATTGCTTAACGTTACTCAATGGATTCAATCAATCAGTTTACTATTGTATTTGTTTGTTTATTTATTTCGTTAAAATCGGAAATACACACAGAGCGAGAGAGATACCGTATGAAACAAGTGCATTTTACGGAAATGTTCGTTCTTTCTTTTACGAGTTAAAATGTACAGCTATTACATGTTCATGTTACTCACCCAATTTAATTGTAATGTTACGTTCCAATTCATTCTTAAAACGAACGGTGTGCACACCAGAAATTGCTTTCACCACAGTTGATTTACCGTGAGCTACATGACCAATTGTACCTATATTGATGGTTGCTTGACGCGATATCACTTCCGGTGATAATGGTGTCAATGTGGATATATCCTGAAAAAATAAAACAATAAATTAATGGAAAAAAGTTCATTTTTTATTTCTCTTTCAATTGATTCAGATAAAAATCAAATAAAAAATTTTCTTCAAATTAAAGTAATTTTTTTGTTTTTTCTTTGGAATTTCCTCCGAATTTCATTGGTATTTCTTCATTATTTCGATTGGGAGCCTCAATTTAGATGTTTTTTAGACTTTAGAGTTATATTTGTAAGATTTCAGAGAAATTTGTTCGGAAAAAATGACTCATTTTCTATCAAAATGGCTAATGTATGAAGAATTGTGTATTTCTTGGAATTGCATTAAAATGCTGAAGTCATGTGTATTTCCCAGAGTAAAACAAAATAAATGCCTACAGATTTACTAAATCATCACATTTTCGAGCACCAAATTGTTTAAAAAAAAATAATTTATTTGCGCGATTCATTTAAAATTTAAACAAAATTCCAAAGTGATATGCTTTTATATCATTCAATTGGTGTGTATTGCCGCAATGAATTAGTAGTTGTAGGTTGAGGTTATGTTTCATTGTACTACTAGTTTGAATGAAATTTCGCCATACAAGCACTATATTAATGCATGTCTACGTGGATAACACATTGCATTTTTATCATCAAAATTGTGAATAATTCACAATGTCCTGTTGCTTTGTTACGTGATTTTTGAAATTCGTTACATCATTTCATTTGAAATTGTGAAATATGTTATTTTTTTTTTTCATAAAATTATAGTAGCCCTTCAAACCATACACTTTTTTCGCCGTGCAAAATATATTGAAAGCATATTTACCAATTGCGATAAGTCCTGTTTCTTCAGATTGGTATTTCCCGTTGTTTGGCTTTCGGCCGACATTTTTTCAAGTTTTTTTTTGTTTCTTTTTAAATATTTTAACAACTAATTTCACTGAAATGTTATTTTCTTCTGGATTTAAACACCTTTGAAAGCACACAACAACCAAATTTATTTTTGGGCAACAATGCCAAAATGTACTGCCGTTTGGAGGTTGTTCTCTGTCTTTCTTTTGCTTAATGATAAATGTCGCTTGGTATTCGGCGAATAATTTAACTTGAATGGATGAGTTCAATGAAACAATTTAAAGCGAATTGAACTAATGATATTTTTTTTTTTAAAGCAGCGAATCCACTTGAGAGAAAATTCTGAGAGAAAAATTGAAAATCAAAATAAAAAAAATTAAGACGAAATGAAATTTAAAAAAAAAGTAAATTTTGGAAATGAAAAAAAGTAAAAATTTTTTAAAAAAAAGTAAAATTCCATCAACATGAAACCAAAGTGAAGAACAAAAAATTCATTTGACAAAATTGACCGTCTCCATTAGGTGCGTACACGATTGGCGGCATCTCTACAAATACACTCACAAGCATACATTCCGAGTCAAGAAAAATTGACAGCTGCTCAAACCAAACAAATGAACAAGACAGAGACAACGTTAAGAATACGAAAGAAAAAAAATAGCGGCAAAAAGCGAGCATTCAATACAAAGTGTGTTCGCATTGAAGCAACGGCCACAGCGAAATATAAGAAAAAGAAGAAGCAAAAGAAGAGCAATTCGGTTGATTGCATCTACTTGTCATCTATTGAAAGAAACACACACAGCGCCGGTTAGTAGTTTCGCTTTCGTTGTTCGAATTACAAATTGTGTACAGTCATTGAAATCATGTAAGTAGAATAGAATTTGCGTCCCTTTTTAAAAAAAAATTAACAAGATTTTATTATTGAATTATGAAACAATTTTGAGAAAGAAAAAGATTGACAAAAATGGTTTGTGCAGAAAAAGTTTTTTTTTTTCGATATTTTTGGCGTCGTTTCTGTGTTGTCTCATTCCGACACACATTCGCAATTATTGTTGTTGTTGTTGTTGCGTTGTATGTTTGTATGAAAATAAGAAGAATGAAAAAAATGAGAGACAAGAAGAAATGGATACCAATAGGAAAAAGAACGCGTGAACAATGAAGAAACGTAATAAAAAATGGCGTTGTATAAATGATGAAATTTGATTAAATTTCGTCATTCACACAAACACAGTCTGCATACCATTAATTATTTTGCCAAATTAACATTTTGCCATCTTTCTTATTCCATTGTTTTTTCCCTCCTCCTCCTTCTTCTTCTTGAATTTTTTTAATTCATTTCTTTCTTTCTTTCTTTCTTTCGATCTCTCGATTTTCGTTGGATTTTTGGGTGCTTTAAAAAAGAAGAGAATATTTTCTCAGCGTGACACACAATTGGACTGCTCAACTGAATTTCAAATCGCTGCGTTTGGTGTTTTTTTTTTTTACTCATAAATTCAAAGAGTTTTCATCTGTTTTATTTTGTGAATCTCAACAATTGATAATGGCATCGACTGCAAAGAAACCAAAGGGTAAACATAAACAATCTATTCATGATCAATGTTTTCATTGACAATGACAATTTATTTTGAAACACATTGTTTACTTTGATTTATGTGACATATTTTCAGATGAAGGAATGGCCGATGGTGAATCTGAATTTTTAGAGCAAATCGATACATGTCAAAATGAAATCGATTCATTGAATGAAAAAGCATCCGAAGAAATACTGAAAGTTGAACAGAAGTACAACAAATTGCGGAAACCACTGTTCGAAAAACGCAACGATATCATCAAAAACATTCCGAACTTCTGGGTCACAGCCGTATGTTTATAGAATTTTCTTAATGATTCTTCTTCTTCTTTTGAAAATCAGATTATATTTGGTACACGATTCTTATTGGTTATTATTTTCTTTTACAGTTCATAAATCACTCGCAAATCTCCGGGATGTTGGAAGAAGAAGAAGAGGAATGTTTGCACTTTTTGAGCAAAATGGAAGTTGAAGAATTTGAAGACATCAAATCCGGTTATCGCATTAATTTCTATTTCGAAGAGAATCCATTCTTTGAAAACAAGCTACTCTCGAAGGAATTCTGCTTGGGCGGTGCATCAGGCCCAGTGTCAAAGAGCACAACAAGTAAGCTTTCCATTTGGTTTATCGTTCTGTATCTTTCTAACTCTATCTTTGTCCTTCTTTCGCTCGATATCGTTCTCTCGCTCCCTCTCTCTCTCTCTCTCATTCTCTCCTCTCCCCCTTTCCGTCTTTCTTGCTCTCTCCTCGTCTTTATATATCACTTTTTTCTTTCTTTTCAATCTTCTCACCTTTTCTAAGTGAAGTGTGTTTTTCTCTTATTCACCTACCCCTCCCCCCCTTCCGGTTTGTCCCCGTCCGTAAAAACTCTCTTTTATTCACTACATTCAAATTCAGGTTAAAATTGTCTCATATTTGCTTATCTCGATGTGTTTATTTAAAAAAATAGTTGAATGGAAAGAAGGGAAAGATTTGCGTAAATCAGGCAAACAACAGCAACAGCAAAACAATCGGCGGAAACGACCATTCGAATTCAAAACATTTTTCGATTGGTTCAGTGATAACAGTGATCCAGTTAACGATGAAATTGCTGAATTGCTGAAAGATGACCTCTGGCCAAATCCATTGCAGTATTATCTCGTGCCAGACATTGAGGTTGAAGCTGAAGAAAATGAAAATAGGTAAGCGATACTCATTATCTATCACCGATATCGACACGTGATTATTATTTACTATTTTCGGTCGAGAGCTGCGACGTGATGTGTTATCGTCAATGCCTCATAAGATATTTTTTTTATCTCCATCGACACAATCGAGACATAATTCTGAAAATGTTTCGATGTCTTTGATAATTTTTTTGAATTTTCGATTTTCGTCACATTTTTCAGAATTTCTTTTTTATTGGAATTTTTAATGCTTGAATACAAATGCATCATATGAATCCTTTATAAAGAAATTTTTGAATTAACAGTTGTGCCTCAATTAATACTCGTTCATCTCATTACAGTGGTGAAGAATATGGCGAAGAGGAGCAGTTTGATGATGATGAAGAAATTGAAGGTAAATTTTGTGAAGAATTTGAATTTTCACGTTGAGTTTACTTAGAGCTGAGGTTTTCACCTCAAAAACTGCTAGTAGAAAACTATTCCTCCATCTCAAATCAATTCTTCCATTCTAATGTAATTTCATTTCTTTTTACAGAAGAGGCCGAGGACGATAAGTAGAATGTTTTTTTGTTCACGTTCGTATCGTTCATCACATTCAATCGAATCCAGACACAAATCACATCCATATTCCCCCGAGAGAAACCTAACAGTATCTATCCAACAGGCTACTGATTAGTTTAAGAAATTTCAAAGAAAATAAAAAAAATTGATCAATTCATTTAAAATTTAGAACATAACGCAATGATTGAAAATAAATTGTGTCTAAAATTATTCAAGTTTTAATCGAAACAAAAAAAAAACAAAGAAAATAAATCGCGCATTGGCCGATTGCATAAAACAAATGTAGCTACTTTTTAGGATGTTCTGTATCAAACGCCGAATTTCAGCACTCTTCAATCAGTAGTTTGATGTATACAAAAATAAAAATCCGGCAAATCTAATAAAATTCATAAGTTCTTCAATAGATTTTGCTAGTGGGCAAAAGTAAAATGAAAAAAAAAATCCGATTGTTTTTGTACAAATTTTTGAATGATTTATTCAACAAATAGCTTAATGATTAAGGTGTTTTTTTCCGTCGCACATAGAAAAAATTATCGTCGTCGTGATGGTATTGTGGTCCAGCCATCTTCATCAGTTTGTGGTTTATTTCTTTGGCGTTGATTAGCGTCGACTAAATTCGGCGCCTCATCATTACCACTCATTTCCATATCTTCATCACTATCACTGTCTGAATACGAATCACTATCATCTCCTTTTGGTGCCGGTGTTATTTTGAAACTTGGATCCAACCAATTTACACAATTTGGCAATTGACCTAAATGCTGTTGCACCTCATCAAAATTGCCTTCCATACACAATTTCAAATAATTTACCAGGTGAAGACTCAAATCTGAAAATGAATGGAATTTTTGTTGAATTTCTTCTTGAAAAAAATCGACGTTTTTTTCGTGAAGATTTTCTTTTCTCTTTTGTTTTTCCCCCATTTTGGTTACATTTTTCTTATTGAAGGAAAAATTGGTTTTATTGAAGAAAAATTCGACAATTTAGTTCCAAAAACAAAAAAACAAAAAAAAAAAAAAAATAATTTTGTTCCATATTTATCAATAATAACATTCAACTAACCATTAACTGAATTATCTTCACAAATTGTGTTGAATTCTTCGTCTATGACATCGTTTAATATTTCCACTAGTTCACTTGGGTGAATGTTATCGTTTTGTGTGCAGTAGTTGAAGATGTAATCTCGGATTTCTCGGGCAGTCTGAAAATGGGAAAATAATGAATAGTTAATATTTTTTTAGCTCACAGCTGAGTTTTGGTTGTTCATCATGTCTAATGGCTCATGTCTCATATCTTCTGTTTCTTCTTTCATGTCTCATCTCTTTTTGTCTCATTTTTTTCATGTATCAAATCTCATACGCCTTGTGCCCAAATTGGACATCAACAAACATATCTTTGATCAAAATTGATAGTTGTATCGATTACCACTGTGGTAAAAATCGTGAAATCACTTGGAAAGTGTGAGAAATGTGAACTTAAATGCAATTAAGTCAACATTTATCAAAAACACCATTCGAATTTTTTCTTACCTGTTGTCCATTGCGACCTCCCATGTGTTCAACAGCCAATTTGAGTGCATCCCATCGAATGAAAAGCTCATGCACGACTGCTTGAAAGCTATTCAATATCACCTGATTCATCTTCGGCAAAAAAACCTCCTCAAATTATGGAAAAACTTGAAAAAAAACCTTGTCCAAGTTTCATACGTTCGTGCAAACTGTGTGTTTCGGTAAATAAAGCTACTACTACTATTGTTTTGATTAATACGGCCACTTAACCTCACACTCACAAGACCATGCTTGAAATCTGTCAACATTTGACAATTCTCACTATGTCGAATTCAAAACACAATTTCGTTGACATTTTTCCAGAATTTTCTTTTATTTGCCTATAAATAAAGCTCCTAACTTCAAACAATGAGTTTAAAATGTGTTATTATTTGTTATTTTTCATAAAATTTTTTATGAATTTTAACGTGTAAATGAAAAAAAAAATGCTTGTATGAATCTTAATGCCTAAAAAGGAAATAATATCTATTCGTAGCGAATGTAATGTGTGTTACATTCTTCGCGCAAAAGCACAATGCGATTGAAAACTTTGATAGCTGTGCCCACAGATAATCCCATCATATCGATCATATCATTTTGACGTAACGATAAGAATGCCAAACCATCAATATCATGTTCGATAAATTTTGGGCCAAGCAATGATGAATTGG
Organism: Resseliella maxima; assembly: GCA_029041755.1. Lineage (NCBI taxonomy): Eukaryota > Metazoa > Arthropoda > Insecta > Diptera > Cecidomyiidae > Resseliella > Resseliella maxima. The sequence goes on from JAQOWM010000756.1 coordinate 46,623, forward strand.
GCAACTGTTCAACAAAAGCAGCTACTTCTTTGACTGTCCAATTTAGTGGATTTTTTTTCGCGGTCAATACTTGAACTGGTCTTAATGGTTTTAAACGTTGCATCCAATGATTATGTATTTCCGAAAGTTCATTATGATTTTCAAGCAAAAAATTGGCCGACACCTGTAGACGACGAAATATTTCGAGGTCTTTGCTTGACATACATGCCAATTCAGATGGATTGAGCGTTTTTTGCAGTGACACTTGCACCTTATCAAATGCAGGATTGACAGAAACTTTGCGTGATGGTCCTGCACCAATGTTGAACGTTGAATTTACAGTTTTGTGACGACGATCAACACGGCATGGTCGCAATGCACTATCATCACCCAACCAATTGCTTTGCTCATATGGACATTCGTCTAATGTTGTATGCGTTGGCACTTCTGGATGTTTTCCATTTCCAATGCCGCGGCAACCAGATGTTCCACACGTATTTCTTGGTAATTCATAGATGAAATCGTCTGGAAAATTAAAATTTTCAGAAATGTTGATTATTGATTATTTACAATTTTTTTGTTCATTAGAAGGGACGAAAAAAGGGTGCCTCGATTTAAATTTTTTTTCTTCTATGTTGAATTTCTTACCTAAAGGACATTCAATCGGATGACCAGTTCGCTTGCAATAGTTTGGCGGGAATATGTCACAACTATCATCTTCAACCCAATAGGCATATTTTTCCGGCCATCCAATAAACAACACTTTTATTAGATATTCATCGATGTTTGTAACTATAGCAGGGCGAATCAGTGATGGGTTCTTCTTGTCGACCACCTCTAAAGCCATTCCAATTGAAAACGTTTTTGGCTTACGCATATGGAACGCATCTTTTGGCACTGCTTCAGCGCGATTCGATCGCAAATAATTATTCCAATCAAACGGAATAATTCGACAGGCTAAATGGACAATTTTTGTAAATAAAAGTAATTTATTTAGTAAAATGATATTTTCAAAAAAATCGTGTATTTTTTTTCGAATTAAAATATGCTTGTCATTTTAGTCATACTCACATGGTGGGCTCATAATAGACCACCCATTTTCCTTATGAAAATCAATTGGATGAATGTGTGGCGATCTAATGTCTGTCCAGTAATTGTAACAACTATCAAAACCATCCAAAGTCACCAAAATTCGACTGTCAATCACATCGCCAATCGTGGCCACACTCAAACGATTTGTATTTCGTGTATCTTCAGCTTCAAGTTTCATACCAATTTTGAATGGATTCATTTGTGTTCGCTATTTAAGGCAATAAATAAGAAATATTTTCAATACTTTACGAAAAGTTTATGATAAATTTGGAAAATTCGGTTGAGAAACTTATGATAATTTGAAAAGAAGCAACAAAATAATTAAAAATCCTTACCGCAGTATTCAAGTGAGGAAAACAAGCCCGATGAGCAGCCTGGGAATTAGTGTCTCGTAAGAAATTTTTCCATTCGAATGGCGTATTACGGTTGCTTAAATAACGCCGATGCACTTCCAATTCTCGACCTAAAACATGACAAATGAAAACAAATTTCTCAAATTTTGAAATTTCATCCAATTTCTAGCATTTTTTTTCATTCAAATCAACCAATTATATCTTTTCATTTCGAAGCGAAAATGTTGAATATTTATAGAAATGGAAAATATTATGGAAAAAAGAAGTAAAAATCAATGTCAAATGAAAAAAAAAAAATGCAAAAAAAACAAAAAACAAAAAATTTCGGAAAAAGAAACTCACCAGTTTTACTGCACCATCCAGCCGGAAAAATGTTAACCGAATCAGCATTAACCCAAAAATCATAAATGGCCGGATAGCCATCAAAGCGTAATTTAATGCGATAACCGCATTTATCAACAATGGTGCACAAACAAAATAAGCTATTATTTTGTGGATCGATTGCTTCCAATTTTTGTCCAATTTCGAATGTGTTCGGTGTCTTTGGGAAATTGTTAACAAACAATTCGGTGGGTGCCATTTGAATTTGCCCTTCTCTTGTGCATTTTTTATTATAATAATCAATATATCGTAACCAACTAAAATGGCTTGAATTCTTTGTACGATCATACATGTTAGTTTCGCGGAGCGCTTCACGAATATCATTGGCTGTAATTGCTTGACAATTATTATTTTTCTTTTGAACCAATGCGCCAATAATTTCTTTAAATTCCATCGAATGATATTGATGTGGTTTTTTATCATTTACTTTACACATAATATTTGCATTACCACTGTCCAAACGTTGAATAATTGCATCAAAGCATCCAGCAAAATCGGGATGTCCGCATGCCATTGACGATTGAAATTGTGGGAAATTTTTGTAATCAATTTTATGCGATTTAAATGCTTTAACTTTGGTCATTGCCAATGGGTCCATTTCAACCATATTAAATTCATTGCGTTGAAAAATCACTTCGGATTGTGGCAATTTGCCCAACGTACGTGTTGTATTCCATGATAACATTTGTTGTATTTCCAGCGGGCTTGCAGCCCGTGATGTGCCATTGCTTTGTTGAGGTGTACTTGTGCCGCTTGAAGTTGCCTCTAATTTCGGTGTCAAAACATTAGTTAATGTTTGCCAATCCACATCATGATTGATTGGATTTACTTTGGGTATAATTTTCTTTACTTTTGCCGCATTATTCGGAATGTTTGTAATTTTAAAATGCATTTTTGATTTAACATTTAATTGCTTTGCACTGCCATATGTTCGTTGAACACGATCTGGAACTTGTTCGATTTTCTTATCATTAACATCGATTAAACTCAAAAATGATTGATGCGATTCAATGGATTCTTTGAGCTTTTTCGCCTTTTCTGACAATGGTAATGATGCAATTACAGCATTTTGACTTTGAATTCGTGCAATATGGATGCCAGTTGGTTTTTGCATTGTTTTACCTAAGGGGGAAAAAACACAAGTAAATAAAAATAAATATTGTAAATATCCTGCAAATTTTGCAAATTTTGCAGGATATTATGAATATTGTGAATATTTATAAATATACTAAATATCATAAATATGCTAAACATGTGACTATTATTAAAAATATTGTTTAAATTTGAGATTGGTATGTTGAATGTTGACTTGATCTCAGCCACCAGATCTCAATTTCAAGCAATACTTATTTTGCCATCAACAATCAATTCACAAATGCTAACTTATTGATAAAAATGAATTGAATATTCACTAGATATTTCAAATATGTATGGATTTGGCGTGTGTATTTTTGAATCTAGCAAATATCTCATAAATATTTAAATATCGCGTAAATATTCTGAATATCTACTAAATATATATATTCATAAAAGGTCCTCAGCCCCTAGGTTTTACCAGTTTTATCCAGCAAACGTATCGGCCCATTAATATCGGACAATTGTCCATTTGTTATTTGTATTGTTTTACTGCCAACGGTATTTACTTTTCGTTGTTCCATCATGGCCGGATCCGAACTAATCAAATTAAATAAATGATCATGTTTTTTATCAGTTTTTTCATCAACGTCCAATGATTCTATGCTTTTGGTGCGACTTATTTTCGATGGTAAACCAAGCTCATCCAATTTTACATCCGATATGTATGCACTTTTTGCACGGCTACGTTTTTGCGCTTGTATCCTTGATATTTCTGTCATTTTAATTTGTTTTTTTAATGGCAACACTTTCACTTCTAATTCGTTGAATGTTTTCTATAAGTTAAAAACGTAAGAAATAAAAAAAAAAAGACTACAATTTCGGAAGTTTGTGCAAAATTATTTTTGAGAAATATTTCTAAAGAAAAAAAGTACGCACAAAATATTTGACGTCAAGCAAAGTGCAAGAATGTGAACCAAATGAAAACAATGAACATAACAATGAACACATTACAATGTGCTTTAATGACATTTGTTGCTTACCTGAGTAGAAAGATGTGTTTGGATATTGGTGGTTTCGGAAATGTGACCGTTGCCCAAATTTGTTGTTAAAATGCTGTGTTGTTTATTTAAAATGGTTTTATATTCGGATGAAAGATGAAAATTCGTATCATTTATTAGTTTGTTATGATTTGTTGTTGTTGTTGTTGTTGTTGTTGTTGATATTGGCTCAATATTTGTGGCCACTACGTATTCACCATGATTTTTTATACACAATTCACGATTATTCAATTGATATAAATGATTTGCAATGCAATTTATGGATTTTTTGTCTGGTGTTGTATTCGTATCGGTTAAATCAATGATAATATCCTCATAATTATTGGCAATATTTGCTGAAGCGGTGTCTATTGTTGTCACTGGCTTTCGATAATGTAATGAACGATTAGCATGAGTGACGGTCATTGATTTGCCAGTAGATGGCATTGTTAACAATGATGAGACGGTTGTTGCCGTCTTTCCATCATTCATTTTAAATGGACGAAACAACGAATTATGATTTGATTTGATTGTAACATTTGGCATTTGTAATTTTTGTTGCACATTTATCGGCCATAATGGTTTCGATTGAATGGTTTGTGTACTTGTTTCAATTGTTTTTGAATAAATATATTCACCATGATCATTATCAATTGATTGCCATTGACGATGTTGTTTTATTGCATTCATTCTTGGCACATTCACCGATTGCATTGGAATATTTGTTATTGTTAATGATGGAGTTATTCGATCACGTTGAATTATGGCATTTTTTTTGTTGCCATCATAATTATTATCATCATTTATTGCAAATACCACACACTCATTTCGCAAACTATTCAATGTCGTTGGTTTTATTCCTTCTGTATTCATTTTTGTAACTTATTGTTGTACTTTTTCTTCAATTTCATTATCTGATTGAGACTCTCAATTTGAGAGTGTATTTTTGGAAACGGTTTTTCAAAACTTTCAATTGATGACCAGTTTTAGAACGAAAAAGCCAAAAATCTTTGTCAAGATTTTGACTGAAAAAGTCACTTTTTTTATAGATTCTCTGAATCTTTTGAATTTACTCACGATTAGAAAAAAAAATTGCAGTCAAAAACTTGCCGGGATTTTAAAAATTCTTCGAAATAAATGGCTATTGTTCTTGTATATCCGCTAGCGCAGCGTGTTTCTATGAAACTAACACGGTTTCGGCAACATAAAACTTAAACCACACAGTCCACTAATACCGTTATCCCAAACACTTTTTTCTTCGTCTTCTTTAATGAACAACGACTCATTGCAATAACAAATATGCACATCTTGTGTTTTTTGCTATCAAGGGTTTATTACAACAAACATAAGCACACATATTTTATGTCGATGTGCAGTTTATCGTTCAACAAATAGGCATTGATTGAAATTGATTTGTTGCGAAAAAGTGATTTGACAGTAAACAAAACATCGAATTGATAATGTATATTTGTGCACTGCACAGAGATGAAGAAAAAAAAAACTCTTTTGCACTCTAAGCTTATAATGATTATGCGCTGATTGCATGGAAACCCTATCGGAAAAAAAGTCAAATTTTTTTTTAGATTTTGTTGACAAGGTTTTGTTTTGGAATTTTGAGATCTTTATAATAATTCAAATAATATCAGTATTTTCTTTTATTTCTTTTCATTTTTGGCATTTTTCTGTATTTTTTTCAGTCCTTTTTCTCAAATTGTCCAATTTTTTCTTAAACTTTCTCAACTTTTTCAATTTCTCCTATTTCGCTTTTTAAGATGAATTTTTTCATTAAATTCAACTCATTCGGTCTAAAAACAACGATCCAAACAAGATTATCAATTTTGTCTAATGTTTTGAAATATTGACATTTCATATTCAGATTGACAGATGAGCAATAAACATTCTGATACAAAACAAAATTCAGTGTGACGGTTGTTTTTCATATGAGTGAAAATAGAAAAAAAACCTGTAATTATTTGATTTTTTTTGCATGAAATTTTAAAAAATTGCTTGTGTTTTTATAGAATAATAGAAAAATGTCAACGACACACACAATTCGTCAGATGATAATCGATGAAAATTTACCGAAGCTTGTGAAATTATTGACAGGATTCAATGTATGTTTTTGTAAAAATATGATTTTTTTTTTCAATTTCCTTAAATTTTTTTCGCCAATTATTTAAATTGTTTTTATTTACATGAAAAATACACCAAATTAATGATTTTTTCTATCATTCTGCAGGAAAATGATGAAAATTTCAAGTTATGTGAAACATATGCATTCTCTCGTATTGCAAGCCATCGATTTTTATCTGTAAATAGTCATGAGGTGCGTAGACGGATTGATGGTGTTGCCGAAAGGTTTATGGCTGACAATTATACGCAGTATGGTGAAAAATTGAAAGAATTGGTGCAGGAATTTGTGACAGATCCACTATGCACAAATCATTATGAATATGATATTCAATGGAGTATTTTGCAATTTTTATTAAATGTTTCGAAAAATCCGGTGGCTGCACTGTCAGAGGATAAAAATAGCATTAAACTTGATGGTGGCATTTATGCTGATGATTTGGAACCAGATCGCCGAAGATCGTCAACGATGAATGATTTGGTCAATTCGCTCATTAAACATAACATACCGGAAGCGTGTGATAAATCTACGGGTAGAGATGGGGAATCGGATTTGAGTGTAAGTTTTCAGGGGAGTTTGGTAAATTTTTAGGAATTTTCATGTTTATTGGTTTTTGAAGCATGAAATTCGGAATTTTAATGAGTTTTCTCTAATCCAATTTGGAATTTCCATAAACAGGATTGGTCAGATGATGATGATAAAGGTGCGATCGGTGATACAAGTATTAGTCCAAATACAAGCAATGATTTTCTTCGACATGGAATGCTGCGATTAAAATTGTTACCATTTTCCAAGGACGTATTGCGCCCGCCGGAGAAAAAATCAATCTTCACCAATTTTGATGCGTCAAAATCGATAGCTTGGAGAGAAAAAAATATTCAAAGTGCATGGTGGCAGGTGAAAATCCCATCAAATGGCACGGCTGTTCTATCGGAATGGTGTTTACAACGTGAAATAATTTGGATGCTTCAGATGCAACCACTGGATGAAATGGAATCTGAGCGTCTCAAAAAATTCTCAAAATTTTTCACCCTCGATACAACTAACGATACATTTCTGGTTAATTCAAATGTCACTTTGAGCACCACACTTCCCATCAGCCTTGAACAAATGTTAAATGGTTTTGCTTCAGTTTCCACGAAATTATATCGATTTCGAAAATTTTTCAAAAACGTATTCGAACCACCAATTGTCAATAGTTTCTTAGAATCAGCTCAAATTGCACCACATTCAATACAAAATTATGCCAACGGCCTTAAGGATTTTGTACGTGTTGTGGATAAAGCAATTATTGAATTGGAAATTGAAGTCATCGAACAGGATACCACAAAAACACACACAATAATCTATCTTTACAATCAATTGTTGTTGCATTTTCGGAAAATTCATACACTCTACGACATTCATACGAAGGTTTACATCGATTTTAAAACGAATGAAGGTACCAATTGATTTACGCAGTTAGATTAATGTTGAGAAAAAAAAAAATATTTTGAAATAATCCAATGGATTTTCTTCAACAGGTCACGTCTGTGTCGCTCACTTATTTGCTGGATTGATTCATGAAATGGACACAACACCAATTGTTGAACGATTGAATATTGCCACTAGTTTGCTTGCAATGAGCATTCGATATTATTTGCATGTTTTTAATCGCTGGTGGATCGAAGGACAACTCAAAGATTGGTGCAACGAATTTTTGGTGGAGAAATGGTGAGAAAGCAAGCTTTTCTCTTCTTCTTTTCCCTTCTTTTTCGTTCTGATTTCTTCTATCCCCTCCTATTTCTTCATCCTTCTTATTCACATTCTTTTTCAAATTTATCATTTTCTTTTCCAATTTTCAGCGGCAAAAATCGAATCTCCAGTGCATCATCGAACATCTATCAAATTCGTTCAATTGCATCTGGTATATCACGATCACTGGATGCAGCAACAATTGAAAAACTCATTGATGCTTGTGAAATTGTAACTTTATTTCAAAAGGAATCATTGGAAGCCGGTTATATTTTGAATATTTTGTACAATTTGAATAAATTGACCGAGATGAAAGGTGAACAGACAACTTATCAATCGCAACATATGGAAGAGGTGTTTATAAATAGATTTTGGGAAGAAGTTAACAAGTTTCACGTCGAAGAATCAGATGAAAATGATGATAGTGCAAAAGTAGAAGAACCCGATGATCCCAATGCTAATGTCAGCTTTAATCTCAATGAAAATGGAAAAGTTAGCGACAGTTTTATTTCAAACGAACATTTTGGGGGTGAAATGAATGCTCTACTATCAATGGCTTTTGAAAAATATGCGACAACCACAGTTACTTATGAAAATAAAGTGGCGGAAGTCGAAGAAGAACCGATGAATTGCTTTAAATTTTATGAAAAGTAGGTTTTGGCTGAGATTTTAGTTTTCAAAGTGTATGATTCAAATTGATTACTATAATTTATTATAAGAAAACATTTATTTAATTTTCGAACACATTTTTTTTTTCAGATTATGCCAAGTAACCGATTTCCCATTGCCATTGAGTGGAGTCATTTTTCGATGCTTAAAGACAATTTTCCGATCACGAATTTCAATTGCCAATGAGTATGTGCTTCGTATTTTCCTGGATGAATACAAAGTAATCGATCATCTAACTAATTTGCAGCGTGTATTCTTCTTTGGAGCTGGCGATTTAATGCTCACTTTTTACTCCAAGTTGTTCAAGAGTGTGAGTGTCCGATCCAAGATAATCTTTGAAAAAATTCCGTGAAAATATTGGGAAAGGCCCTTGTCAAGGCACTAACAAAATTCAAATTTCCCCCTTTTCAGATGAACGCCGGTGAAGATTGGAATAATTCTTACATACTCACCATTCAGTTGGACGATGTGCTAAGCACCCGATACTCCGAAATGCACTCATTGTTCAGTGTGCAAGTAACAGCAAGCGATAGCCATATAAAGGAGACTTTGAGTGCCATAAATGACATAACAATCAATTACTCTGTGCGAGATTCAATTCGAGATGTGATTCATGAGCAGGCTTTAATCAAATACAATGAAATATTTCGTTTTTTATTGCAAGTCAAATGGGCCATTTGGACATTGGAAACTCTACAATTTCCAGTTGCATTCAAAAAGCGTCCAGCATACCAAGAGTTTACATTGATTGATCTCACATTTAAACGATTGGCATTACTTCGTAATTGGATCATTTATTCGGTCCAATGCATTCATTCGCATTTAATGACATTTGTGATTCAATCAATGGGACAACAGCTCAATAAACGAATGGACAAAGTTGAATGTTTGCGTGAAATGATTGAATTACATGATTCTTATATTGATACAATTTATCAACATTGCTTTCGAAAAAGCAGCGATATCACACTCAGAAATGGACTTGAACAATTGCTTAGCTTAGTTGTTGTCTTGAGAGATGAATGGAATAATTTGGAAAATGTTAATTCACAAGGCGATTTTATCGATGGTGAAAATATATTTGATGTTAGCGCTACTGTACAACAAGTTGATATTATTGAGGGCACTTACATCAATTGCCATTGTCACATCGCCGAAATTCTTACAAGAGAAGTTTATAGAAAGGACCAACTTACGCGTAAGTTTGCATTTGGGATTTTTGGAGGATTCTTTCTTTTTAGATATGAAGCGGATTTTTTTCTATTTGTTTTACAAAGATTTTTCTTAGTCTTACACAGCTTAATCTTTGAGAGGTTCTTCAAACTTTTTTCCATTTTCGATTTTACTTTCATCCATTTTGCCAATTTTATCATTTATTTTAATTTAATCAAGTTTTTAACTTTTTTTTCTTCTTTTAGTGGCATCACTCTCGGCGGCATTCAACTGCAGCTGTCCATATTAAGATATTTTGTTCAATACTCATACCATACGTTACCTTAAATCAACTCAATATTTGTAAATAAATCAAATTCCAATATATTTAAATTCACATTTTTTGATGAATAAAATTCCTTTTTTTTAAAATTTAATGTACAATTTATTTGGGGTTTCTGTTGTAAAATCAATGCTTGTTAAAAGCAAACAAACGGGTTGTTTTTTGGGTAAAACTTCTGAGGAGGAGGAAGATCTGGCTGAGCAGTGCAGTTGAAATTTTTGGGAAAACAGTTTTAGGAAAAAATTGACAATTTTAGTTAGCTTCGGAGACTCCTCAACCAATTCCAAAAAGAGTAAAAATAGAAAATCTAGAAAAATTTAAAATTAAAACTCAGAAAATAATCAGCGTGTCCAAAATGTATAGAACGTCTATGCGAAATTTTCTCTAACCATGATTCGTTGAACATTGCATCAAAGACGTCACTGGCAGTGGTCAAGAAAATCTTGTGTGCTGGAATTTCTTCGGTTTGATTATCGGCCGTTTCGAAAACAAAATGAATTTCGGCGCTCTTTTTATTCAAAAACAATTTCTTGGCATTTGTTGAACACATTTCCACTGCATAATTATCAATTGTTTTAATGATTGTTGACATGGCCAATGTTATTTTTTGTTATTCTTCAAAGATAAGAGATTGTTATTGTTGTGAATAATCCTGAGAAAAAAATAAAGTGCATTTAATAAGCGACATTTTTAGGAACAATTACTCTAGATTTATATCAATACGTACTAACTTGGATAAAATTGACCGAATGACTAACTAATTTGTAATGTGTGAGAGTGCATGCCTTATTGTCTTAGTACATTTTTTTCAATTCAAATACTACCAAATATTGTGGATTATATGAAACATTGAACGATGAAACCAACCGGACTATACAATGGCCATTTTGTGTGTCTTTTTATAAAAATTTTAACCGATTTGTGTACATATGTGAACTTACCAACATTTCTTTTTCATTTTCTTCATAATTTGAAAGACATACTACTGCATACAAATAATAAACAAGATGTCTTACATCCGTAAGATGAACTTTTCCGCACTGAAAATCCAACGCATACAATTTATCCAATTTCTGTTATCAATTCGTTACATTTTATGTTAAAATAACATATTTTACGTTTTTCTATAATCAAAACAAATTATTCTCTAACTAAAGTAGTCCCATACTATGACATTTTCCTTGCAAAGGAAACTAGAGGAAATGCATTTTTGAAACCAAAATAAGATGAATCAGGCACAATATCTATTTTTCCGTTTAAAGTAAACCGAAAATGACTTACGAATTATGCTCAAAACTGCATTTTTACTTCTGTGTAATTGTTTTTGCGAAATAATAATAGTTTTACATGATTCGAACTTTGAACGTCATAAAATGCCATTTTTACACTTTCACATACAAATTGCAATTTTTCACTGAAAATCTTATCTGGGGACCAAACAAACAATGGAACCGACTCTTTAACATTCGAAGACCTTTATTTTTTTCGCAAAAGAACATAAGTTTTCTATGAGGAAAACGGCAAAAAATACTTATTTCAGGTACTTTCCCATACAAAAGTGAATGTATGGGACTACTTTAGTTAGAGAATAATTTGTTTTGATTATAGAAAAACGTAAAACATGTTATTTTAAGATAAAATTTAACGAATTGATAACAGAAATTGGATAAATTGTATGCGTTGGATTTCCAGTGCGGAAAAGTTCATCTTACGGATGTAAGACATCTTGTTTTTCATGAAATCCTAAAATTTAGATTTTTGAAAATTCTAGACGATTTCAATTATTACACCAATATAAATAAACAGTATTCCCGAAGGTAGAAAATGTAATTTTTTTCATTCGAAACTACCCGAAGAGGACTTTAATTTTTATTGTTTATTGTTGAATATGAAAACTGGCAACAAACTGTCGTTTTTCTTCCAAAATATGAAAAAACTTTCATGAAATAACTCTCTTAATATTTTTTTTTTTAAAATATCATATTGTAGGAGAACCTCATACGTGTATTAATTTTTACGCACTATCCATAATAGATAAGTGTATAAGTTACATTATTCATTATACTGTGTCTGTGACTAACATTTCTTCGGTGCAAATGTAGAAAATGTAAATGAAAAACACAAAACCGTTTTTTTTCACATGGAATAATGCATTTTCAAATGAAATCCTTATTTAAACAAAAAAATTACATATTTTTGTTCTATTTAATGTAAATGAGCTTAAATTCCAAGAAAACTTCTATTGTTCTTATGTAGTTGTATGGTTTTGAAAATGAAATGAAGAAGTCTCTTCACTAATGATCAAATTATGGCCTTGGTCTTATTTTAGCATTGGAGAAACTGAAAGATGAGATTGCTGCAACTATTACCGATACCACTACAAATAAAGTTATTAACAACATCAATGAGATCTAATCTGCGAGCAGAACTGTTTGATTATTTACCACTTGTCTTGCACGAAAATGTATCACATGACCGGTTACTTCTTTCAGAAAAATTACGAAATAATAGAATTATAATGAAATCATGAATGGGCAACAAATGGAAGAATCGATTTTGAATTGGTTATTATGAAACGCTTGGATTTGATTAGAATTAAAAATAATGTTTTTTTCTCATTAATTTTCAATGTACAATGGATTTATACAAATTAATATAAATTGTTAAAATATCTTTTTAAATGATGAAATGAAAATAATCAAAATAGCAAAACGAACAATTTTTTTTTCAATTTCAATTGTATTTTTTGGCATTTTTCATCGTACAGAAAAGAAGCGCTCTATACAATTGGGTTATTTTTTAATTTATGGGGTCATTTCTCAATTACATTGTCCATTTTCCAACTCTGCCATATGCATTACGCATTCAGTACCCAAATGATTCAATCATGAAATGCATTTTTTACTCATTCAATAATACTTAGTATTAATAACTGTATAGTGTATATCCTATGAAAAAAAAAAGAAAACCAGTTGAAATAATGTCTATATTACTTTGAAATGAATAAATAATAATCAAATATCATGAATTATGTCGCCATTCAAATGAAATTTCACTCACATTTAAGGCGATTCGATCAAATATGATTCAAAATTGATTTTTATTCAAAGCAAGTGAAACATTTGTTTCTTACATCTGTTGTTGAATTGTTAAATTTCAGAAAAGCGATCAAATCAAAACCAAAATTTTAATGGTACACAAATTTATGCTGAAAAATGATTGTTTTACGAAATTCTTAGTTGGGTGTGTTTAAATGATGTCACCAAATGCAGGTGAATCGTACAAAGGCTTGAGCTATTTGCAAGAAACTATACTAGCGCTGACATGGTGAACTCTCAAACTCTGTAGAAAACGAATGTGTTCATTTAAATGATTTTAGCGGAATTTTACTTTTCCGCACACAACATGTTATGCATAAAAGTATTGTAATCAGCGAAAAAATTAAGGGCACTCAAAAATTTTCTTTCTCAGCGTTTTGAACTTAGGAGAACACGAAAAACCAGCTTTTAGAGCGTCGTAATGTGAGTGTGTGTTACCCTGTACGCTGTACCTTGTACGCAAAAATTTTTTAACACGATAGCTCATTCCCAACGAGCTCAAAACAAAATCTGATGATGCAGAACAGAAATCATTAAATTTTCAGCCAGGACCTATATTTTTTTCGCAAAAAAATATGAGTTTCCAATGAGAAAAACCCCAAAAAATACCTATTTTGGGTACTTTTCCATACGTCATTTTTCACCAAAAACCCATCTAGGGACCAAACAAAGAGGACCCATATTTTTTTCGCAAAAGAACATGAGTTTCTTTTGTCGAAAATGCCGTAAGATGCCAATTTTGGACACTTTTCATACAAAAATCATTATTTGTACTGAATATATCTCCATTAAAATATGTGGTCATCATCTATGGCTGAAAATTCAATAGTTTCTATTCCTGAACTATCCTAACAATTCTGCATTATCAGATTTTTTTTTTTTTTGGGCTCGTTGGGAATAAGCTATCGTGTTAACAAATTTTTGCGTACACCGTACAGCGTACAGGGTACGACACACTCACATTACGACGCTCTAAAAACTGGTTTTTCGTGTTCTCCTAAATTCAAAACGCCGACAAAAAATATTTTTGGATGCCCTTAATGTTTCGACCGATTACAATACTTTTACGCACAACATGTTGTGTGAAATATTATGAAGACAATGGACAATGCACAGGCGTGTATGAGAAAAAAGAAATCGCTATCTCTATGGAATTTTGAATTCGTTATTTTTTATTTGCCAAAAATTATGTAAGTACATATTTCAATGATTTTACTTAAAATCAATTCTACAATGAATGAGATAATATTGTGACTAAATCTTGTAAAATTATGTAATATATTAGAAAGTCTTGATATCTATCTACAAAATCATAAGAACTTTTATACGATTCATGACGTTACACTTCAATTAAACTTAATTTCGTCGTCATCGAAAAAAATGTCGAAATAAACATGTAATTTTGAGAAAAAAAGGCGCTTTCATTTGCATACATCTAGTATACATTTCGAACATGCTGGAAAAATGTTAAATATGTCAAAATTTATTCTATTTAAGCCAAATTATTCCATGTCTAAATCAACCCAACAAACCGTAGATTGATTCATCTTCAAACATTCTACGGTAATTTGTAGAAAAAACACTCATAAAATTGTTGACATTTATCTAGTGGTCGTATTAAACTGTTGAAAATATTCGTCAGTTGGTTTAAATTTGTAAACATTTTCATTCAAATAGTGATTTCGTTGTTTTTGTTCTCTCAACAATTGTTCATTCAATAATTGTTGTTCGGTTAACGTCTGTAATTTTTGTTGTTGAATCTCATGCAGTTCGGCTTCAAATAAACAATTTCGAGCTTTAATGGTTGCATCAAAACGTTCATTAAATTCTTTAATTTCTGCCGATTTTGCTCGTTTTTCTTCCATCTGTTTGAGTTGTTCTAGTCGAATCTCTTGCAATTGTTCATGAGTCATTCCACGGAACATGGTCGGATTGATGCGTTTTTCTCCAAAAAGGCTCGACGAAATGCCCGAATCTTTGCTTTCCTTGAGAATGTCACTTGATAAATTGTTCATAATTTCAGCTAAATTATCTTCTTCTTCGCGTCGTTTATTTTCCATTCGTTTGGCATGTTGTTGTCTTGCCATAGCTAAATTGTATTTTACTGTGTCTGCTTGGATCTTTTGGCGTTGTTTTTGTTCATTTTGTGTGGTTTCTGATAATTTTACATCTTTACACAAAGCATCCAATTCCAGAGCCATATTAGCTGCATTTAAATCTCTTTCCAATTGCTGTTTCTCGTCAATTTGCTGTTGAAGCCATGATTTTTGTTGTTCTCGCTGCAATTTGACTCGATGTGTAATATCAACGTCTTCACCTAACCAATCAACATTATCTAATGGTGACATTTTTTGCAAATATTTTGGATCATTTAAATCAAAATCACGTGATTGCTCTTTACGTTGAAATTGCATACGAAATTGATTCAATTGACGTTGAGTTTGGATTTTCTCTTCGGCTACTTCATTGAGTTGAGCATTCAATATTTCGGTTTGACGATTTTGCTCAAGAGCATAACATAATTCTTCTTTGTGCTTTGCAAGCAATTGATGTTGTTTTTCTTGAACATGCTGATCCAATGCAGTCTTATCAATTCCAATTAATCGTTTACGAGGATTGAAAATACGCTCTTTACGAGCTTGCTCTTGTTGCTGACGATATTCACGTTTTATGATAGATTTCAAGTCGTCTTTTGTTGGAGCCAATAATTTATC
This sequence comes from Resseliella maxima, assembly GCA_029041755.1. Classification (NCBI taxonomy): domain Eukaryota; kingdom Metazoa; phylum Arthropoda; class Insecta; order Diptera; family Cecidomyiidae; genus Resseliella; species Resseliella maxima. Next base: position 62,383 of record JAQOWM010000756.1, read on the forward strand.
CATTTTTTTCTTTCTTTTCTTTCTTTTTCTTTTTTTTTATTTCAATGGCTTTGGACTTTGAGCTGACGGTGCTTTTTGAGATAAACAATTTATTGAATTGATTTAATCTCAAAGTCACAATATTATCGAAAGGTCAAACCACGCAAGCTACAGAGTCCGGTCACTTTCACGTAATTGAATATATTTAGACAATTTTCTAGAAATATTTCGCAATTTGCCAACGTTAATATGACTATTTGATTAGGAATTTAGAATTTAAAATTGTAATTCAGTAGCTACAATGTGAATTAGACATTTCAAATCGTAGTAAGCAAATTGACGTAAATACTTTTCGTTGTTACGTGTATTTGTATTGATCAAATAGTTGAATTGTTGCCAAGAGTAAAAAAAAAAAGAAGAAATATACAAACATATGGTGTGCGCACACACGATTGAACAATGTATTTCGTTGAATAATTGTAAACATGGACGATGAACGACAATTGCAAATTATGAAAACAATAACAACAATTGAAAAACAACTTAAATGAATAAAACATTTACGATTGTGTGGTATTTTTGACTGGTTTATTTTTTATGGCATTTTGTGCATATTTTCAAAACGTAAATACAAATTATGCATGCTTTTGCGTGACATAAACAATTTTTGTTGTGTTAATTCTTTTTTTCGTATTAACATATAGAATAGTAAACAATTGAAGAGAATTTTTTTTTTTTTAAATTATAATGAATGGTTAACAACAGATGCTTATTTCGCGAGCGACTACAAAATGGATTTTCTAATTTACTATGCGCAATTTGTTTTTTTTTTTTAAATTTAGACTGAGCAGCTTCGATATATTCGAGAAACATTCTTTAAATTATAGTTTAAAAATTAATTTGCAGTATTGTATCTGCATTGGGATGCTTCTGTTATCCTTCGATTTGTACAGAAATATTATTGATTGAAAATGGTATCTATTTTAATAGTTCTCTCGCTCTTCTGATAATTCATCAACCATTCACCTTCGTCACCAAAATTCATAAAGGCTCCAAAGAATCGTTGAAACTTAAATCATCTTCGTCGGAGTTAATCAATCGAAATCAATAGAATATTCTTGTTTTTGAAAACACTTAATTTGGATATATCACATGATTGCATTCTGTATAAAAATAGAGAAAAAAAACTAAATAAATTGAACCATTGTCAAAAATTACCTGCGAGCAGATGGAAGCTCGTTTTTATCACATATTTAAGGTGGTCTTCCTTATATGATATCGAAGATCGGTCATAAGGACATGAGATATTGTGAATTGGCCGTACGCTCGCGTTCTTCGGTCGTTGGTCATAGCTCATGGATCATTGGCTATGACACTTGAAGTGGGAGTGTTCTTCCTTCATGAGTACTAGCATTCCCAGCTGAAATCGGGCCTTCTCATTAGTACTCCACACGGATAAGTTGGTTTTCATCCATAAAATGTTGGTCATCTTCGTTGCTAAGGCCACAAGTGCCTTAGGATTTTTGTGATTTTTTTTTATATTTTGCCTTTCAGCTCGATATATCGCGCGTCAAGGGCTTTTATTGTGTGATTTTTTATCTTCGAGATCTTTATGAATAATTTTAGGGGGGGGGGGGGGATGTGGATGGGAAAGGATATTTCGCTTCGAATCATTTATTCCAATCAAAAAGTAACAATCAAATTGTTCACTCGATTTATACTTTTCCCTTGAAACTCAATTAATTCTCGGCGGAAATGTTCGGATGGGAATTCGTGATGGGTGTGTGTTGGGTTTGTAAAAAAAAAGTTGTATTAAAAAAAAATAAAACTGTCGGATACGGTAAGTATGGGTAATAATGTGGATCGATGTGATTGTTTTGGATTTTGGTACTGTATGGCTGTTGCCTTTTTTCTTTTTTTTTTTTTCATTTGCAAAAATTGTTGTTTTCTTGCGTATGTTTTTTTTTTCTTTTTTTCATATCATCTTTATTCTTTTGATTCTCTTGTCTTTTCTTCTCTTTTCATTTACATTTCTTTCTTTTTTTTTTTCCTTCATCTCTTAGTTTCTTTTCATTTGAGCCATCATTCATGGAAATCACTTCCAATATGGGCTATCTTTTCAGAAAATAAAATTATCATTCTTTTACAATTCGTTTCAATATAAATTCAATTACAATTCATTTTCATTTAACATCACAAATTGTTTTCTTTAAAATTACAAAAAAAAAAAAAAAAAACGCGTAAACTTAAGAGGAGAAACAGAAGTAAAAAACGAAAACCAATTTACAGCAACAAAAATAAAATCGTTGCAATTCGTGTCAGTTCTTGAATGTTTTGTTTACTTTCGTTTTGAAATTTTGGTGTATCTCAAAATTTTCTCATTTGTTTTTTGTTCTTGATTATTCATTCGGTAGGCAATGGTTTTTGTCTCTCGTTCGAAAAAAAATGAAACGAAATGAGTAAATTTTAACATTGAATTTTGTTCACATTTTAATATTTTATGGGTCTGTTGTTCCCATCAAAATCGATTTTCAAATTCAGCGGTTCTTTTTATTTTTATTTGTCGTAAAATTGTAGCCAGTTTTGGTTTTCGTTTTCTCTTCCACAAATATTTATATTTTCATTAAACTTCTTGATTAAATCTCCTTTTTTCTTTCATTCAATTTAAATCTTAATATTAGATATATTCGATATATAGCTATATATAATTATATAGTAATAAGTGTGTTTTGTTTTTAATTATGTCTCGAAAAAAAAAAAAAAATTATTGATTCGTTCATTTCATTCTTCTGAAAAAAAATTGGCTTCGTTAACCTTAGTTTATCTTGCTTCTTATGAAAAAGAAAACAACAAACATTTTCCTTCTCTATATTTCGTGTCACATTCCTAACACATCTTCTTAATTGTTATTCTTCATTTCTATCCCATTTTACATACATACTCATCTTCATCTTCTCTCTCATTCTCTTACTCTCGCTTTTTCCCTCATCTTCCTGCATTTGTTTTATTCAAATTTATCATTGTTTTTCTTTTTTTTTTTCAAAAAAAAAAAAAAAAAAATTTTCCTTTAAATTCCGTTCTCTTTTTGAATACAATAATTCGCGTTAAAATAAATCACAAAATCAAAACAAAATGATAGAAAATTATGATGCAAAAAAAAAAAAAAAATGAATTGTGGTTGGTGAAAATACGTTTGTTTGTTACTTAGAATGCATACATTCATTTGCCATTAGTGGGTTGATTTTGTTTACTTTTGGTCAATAAAAAATGTGAGATTTTTTTCCATTTGCATTGTCAATTGCTTACTTTTTTTTACTTATTTTGCAATTTCATTACTTAGATTTTGTGGTATCGACCGAAAAAATTGCGCGTTCATTTGTCAAAATTTTTTCTAGATTCCTAAACGAATCGCCCAAAAGTTATCAATCAATTTTTGTTTTGATTTTATATCGGAACATTTTTTTTTTTTTTTTCGTAATATGTGAAAAACGCATTTTGTTTTACTTTCTTTGAATTATTATACAACTATTTTATTATATTGCCGACTGTACTCTATTGATTTTACTTTTTTTACCTGACTATTGACGATCGATATATCGATCGATTTATATTTTGAACGAAACAAAAAAAAAAAAAAAAGATTATTAAATCACAGAATTAGGAATAAACAAAATTCTTCATCCGAGAGAGAAGAGAAATTTTCCTTTTTTTCATAAAAAAAAATAATAATGATAATCAACTGAAAAAATAATATTCAGCGTTTTTGGCGCGTGGTTTTTTCTTCTTTTTTTCGATTGCATCTTTTAACAAGACAGAGAATATACAAAAATACATAGGAGAAAACGAGATAAAATATTGATTTGTTAAATTTTTTTTACACAGAAAAAAAATGACAACAATTTTCAATTTCATACATCATACAAATTAATGGACAAATATAATGAGAAATCATTACATACTTTCAATTTGGTACTTTCAATTGATATTTTCGTTGCTGCGCGGAGAGATAATTTGGTTTATTGTCGATGGCATATTTTTTGTTATCAAAGCCGAAAAATTTCAAATTTTTTGTTTTTTTTTTGTGATTTTTTTCTTGGATTTTTTTTTTTTTTTTGGTATTAAAAAAAAAGTTTGTAATAAAGTAAATAAAAATGTGATAATTTAGATATTGCATTTTGTGTATGTTTTAAAATTTGTGAAGTGTCGGAATTAAATCAAGAAATATCTGACAAAATTAAATTCTTTGGTTTCTTCACGCCTTCTTGTTTTGTGTGTTTTTTTTTTCGTAATTTGCTTGTTGCAAAATACTCAATAATCCAAAAAAAGAAAACGTGTCATTTTCTTTCATATTCATAAAAAAAAAGAATATTAGAAATTGAGGGGAAAAAAATATAAAATAAATATGAATTAATCGACGAAAACGAAAGAAATTGAATTGCCAAAGTACGTGGAGAAATAATGTGTTTTTTTTCATGCAATAAATGTAACGCGTCAAGAAGTTTGCATTTCAATTTGCTAATATCCTAAATGACAACGATCGAAAGGAAAAAAAAAAGTTTGCGTATTTTTTCTAATAAAAATTTTGTTTTTGTTCAAAATTTGTATGTCTAACCATCAAAAATTTGCTTGCCAAATCTTGTCGGTTTTATTTCGTTTTGTAATTTTCTAAACTGGAATTATTTTTTCTGGACTTGGAATTGAATTTCCTTTTTTTCCGCTTATTTCCAGCAGCGTTACAATCATCATCGACATTGGCCAATGAAATTGATACGCTTATTGTATTTTCATATCACACTTCAAAATTGGAGAAACCCGAATGCAAACGTGGCTCGTTCTGTGTGTTTATTTGTTTATTTATGTTATAAAATATGTTTGCTATTTTAATTGGCTGCTTTATGCCCGATATATTTCCATTTAGTTTTATTTTTTATTTGTTTTTTTTTTTTTTGCTTTGAAATTTTTCGCGAAAAAAAATGCCCGGTCTAAGTGAGATTGGATTTCATTGACTTTTGAATTTCATTGACTTTTGAATTTCATTGACTTTTGAATTTGAGTAGAATTTCTTGTGAATTTTCTTAAAAAAAAAAAAATATTTCAGAATTTCTCACGAATTTCATTTGAATTTTCTAAAAGTCTCTTTAGAATTTCGAACTGAAATACCAGCCGCCAAAAATTTAGTTAATTGCATCAAAATTATCTCTCTATATATGATTTCTACTTTAATTGTTCAATGTGCATTTACTATCCAAAGAGTAAAATTTGGCCTAACGAAATAAAAAGAAAAAACAAAAATCAATTTGCAAAACACACAAATGTGTGTTTTTGTTTTTGTTTCTATCATTCGGTAAGTTAATTTTTGCTTTGCTAAAAAAATCCATTCACACTGAATTGATATTAATATTTTGTAAGTGCTGTGTTGGTTATAAACGTTTGCCATTAAATTTGTATGTGAATTTGCGCACATTTAATTACATATTTGTTGCCTTTTTGTTTATTTTTTTTTTTTTCATATTTATCTTCTACATTTCTCTGCTTTATTACATCAAAAACAAAAAAAAAATTGTTCAGCTTTCTATCAATTTTTCTTCATTTAAATTTTTTCCTTATTTCGATTATTTTTTTTAAAAAAATCACATTTAAACCATTCAATTGTTATCATTATTATTATTATTATTTTGTGTTGGTTTGCCTTGGTTTTGCATTCACTTAAATATAGAGTGTTTTTGTTTGTTTATTTGTTTCCATTAACATTTAAATTTGAGAGCATTATTCATATCGCTTCTCATGTCATAATAGTTTAGTCTCGACTACGTATTTTAATTTTTTTTTATTTTAGTTTGCATCTCTCTCTGCGTAGTCACTTTCAATAAACGTGAGTGAATTTAATTTTTTGTTTGTGTAATACATCTAATTTTTGAATGCAGTTTAATAAATTTCCATTGCCACTGACACACTTAAAATACAAATTGTTGTTGTTGGTTTTTCTTTTATTATCAACGAAACAAATAAAGTAAATTGATTATTAGTTTATTTCTGTATTTTCCTCACAGATTTCTAGTTTTACTACATTTAATTATTGTTTGTTCACCAATGTTTAAATTCTTATAAATGTTTGCAATCATGCGTATTTTTAGAAAAAGAAATGGATTTTTCGATCGTCTTATCGACCGTTTTTACCAGAGAATGAGAAAATGTAGTTTTTTTTTTTTTTTTCTTTTCTTTTTTGAACGAAAGTTTGGGTCCACACAATTTGGGTTGGTTGAGGAAGAGAAAAAAAAATTCATTGAGCCACGAAAAGTTGCGTATTATGTCAGGATATCACGATTGAGCTGTGTCAACAATAGTTTTGAATGGTTCAGTTTCATCGGTTGATTTGAAGCAACAAAATTACAAGCGCATTATTTTTTTTTTCTCACTTAAAAATGTTCTTACTCTGCGTAGTAATTTCCAGATTAATTAGTTAAAACACTCATTAATTTGTAAATGCAGAAGAACCATAAATATGAATGAGGACAATAAATGCAAGAACGCTATGGATTTTGCGATTAATGGTTTCGTTACGAAACAGAATATGAATGAAACTGATGCTCTTGAGAGTTTCTTTTCCTCTCACATGTTCAGTATCCACAATCAGAATTGTATGAGTTTAGGAATCGAGTTAAATCAACGACACAAAATGAATAACAAATCAAATTAGATTTGTTGATTTGTTCGTTTGATTCATTGGCAAATGCGTTTGGAAAATTGAATTAAACTAGCCTATAATCGGCTGTTTTGAACATTTCTCGTGCTATTTCCATTACGATTGATACATTTACAAGAGTTTGACTGCTTCATACTGATGATAATTCACAAAATGAGAAGATTTTTGACATACGAACTGGAGACTAATTTTGACATTATAAATCTGATCTGAAAACTGTCGTCAAAGATTTTTTTTTTCGTCGAAAATTGGGTGTACGCCTAAATGGAGATCACCAAAAAAACACAACGCGCTGCGTGAATAAGAACATTGAACAACACTTTTCGATTTATATTTTCATATAAATGTCAAGTGAATAATTGACGGGACCCGTAAATCTTTGACAAGAGTTTTTGTTTTTCTGTTCATTTTTCGGGACAATTGTACAAGACTGAAATGATCAGGATGGTTGTTAATCAATCGAAATTATTTTGTTTGAGTGTCGAAAGGAAAATAAAAATGAAGCCGATTGAAAATTTGCGGCGTTTTGATGATGGAAAAGATAATCATAGAGATCATTTGAAGGAATTGTAATTTTCTCAGAGGAAAATCGAACATTTTATAACATGAAAATAATGTCGATAAGCATCTTTTTTTCAAGCAAAAATACACTCATGGAAATAAAAAAGAATCGAGTGTATTTTGCAAGTCGTCAAATCGCCAAAAATTCCCAATCGATCACAATTCAATTATTTTGCATTTTTGTATTGCCATTTGAACGAAAAATCAATCTTTTTTTTGGTTTTTTTTTATTACTCGAAAGATAGTTTATATCATTTTCAATGTTTTTGTTTTTGTTTTGATTTTTCAAAAAAAAAAAAATATATAAAAAAATGCTTGCAATTTATACAAATTTCAAAAATTTTATGTTATTGCTGCTAAATAAGCATTATTGAATTGTTCATCATAATAAATTATTCAAAACATATTAAAATGAATAAGTGGACTTTGGTTCACTTGGAAGTGTACTTTTCAAAAGGAACAATTCAAAGTTAATTCTCACAATGAATGCGCGAGATGTGTGTAAATTGAATTTTGTAATTTTTGCACATTGTTTTGTTGTTCTTCATAATAAAATTTGTTGTTTTCATTAAAATTGTTTTGGGTTGTTTTTGATTTCGTCAATTGAATCCACGCCGAAAATATTGCCGAAAATATTGTGCTCTGATTAAGATGAAATTAATTTGAATTTGCGTGTGTGTGTGTGTGTGTTGATTAATTTGATCGTTCAGTCTATTCCTTTTCGTCTCACAATGAATTTGTTTTGCCATTTGAATGTCTCAATTTGAATTTGATTGTGTTTTATATTGAGCTGCAGTATATTCATCAAATATTTGGTTATATTTGTATGTGTGTGTTTGTGTGGACACGTAAGTCTGCTTATTGGTGTTTGAATGTGTGTTTAAATTTGAATTTGATGACTGATGATTGTTTATATTGTCGAAAATGAACTAAAAAAAAGGAAAAAGAAACGTTAAACATATGGTGTGTGATTTCTCTGGTTCTGGAGAAAAGTTTTGTACAATGGTGATTAAGCGAATATCTTTAAATTGTATCTAATAACTGTTTATGTGTATGTTTTTTTTTTTCTGTTTTAATTTGTACATGAAACAAACGAACAAATTGAAGTAAATTTGACTGGATTTCGATCTCATGCGATGAGAATTACAACTAATACATTACGAACGCAAAAATGATTAAATTAAAAAAAAATTTCAATTTTCATCATTTTGTTTTATCGTTCATAACTCGTCGTTTCGTTCGTTTCTTTCTAGGATTCATTTTCTTTATGCAATATATCTGTCTTTAATATCTCTCTGTCATTTACTTGTTTCGTTAAAAATCTTTGGGCTAAATTGATTTTGATTAAATCTTTTGCATGTAGTTTATTCATTTTCGTTTTTAAAAATGTTGAAATTTGTTGCTTTGCCTATTGATAAAAAATACCTTTTCAATTTTGTATTTTCTCTATCTCTCTCGCTCGCTCTCATATGATGTGATGTTAAAGTTCACGATCTGCATGTAATTATCAAATTCGATTTATTCATTTGTTATGTAGTAGTTTTTGGCTATTGATTTATTTTACTGATGTGAAAACACACTTTCTCATTTCGGTCGAAATTTATAGTTTGGTCAAAATTTAAAGGGGATGTTTTATTCTCACATATTTTATTTCGGTTATCTTTACTTTTTGCCATTTTTTTCTATTCATTCATCAGCAAAATTGTTGTTTTTTTTTTCTTCAATTCATTTGAATTCGTTTTTTTTTGTATTATCCAGTTTTGTTTAAGATTAAAATCAGGTCAGTTAATTTTCATTATTTTTTTTAAATCTTTAATTAAAAAAAAAAAAAACTTGTTTTCAGTATTTTTTTAGTTGCACGGTCCGGTTGAATGTGTGTGTGTGTGTGTGTGTTCAGTGTTTATTCAGTGTCCACTATTTCAGGCCTGAATATTTAAAATTAATTTTAAATTGTGCGAAAAAATATCACTGCATAGATTTTTGCCAGCTACTTCAGCAGCAACCAACGAACACTTTTTATCACTGATGTCACTGGAAAACAACCGGCGTTTGGATGGAGCCGATTCAACGGTTTTTTGCAATGACATTTTCGGTAGTGTGGTCAATGTTGTTGTTGTTGTTGTTGCCGTTGTTGTTGTTGTTGTCCAATTGCTTGGTGGACGTGGAAGGGCATTTGGTGATGGTGCATCAAAATATTTGCTCCCCGCAAAATGTAAATTTGGTGTTTGTGTTGATATACCTGCGGGAGATGCAAATGATATTGGTGAACGTGGTGGACTACGACCCATAATACCATGTGGGCTTCCATTATGATGAATACGTTGTTGCTGTTGCTGTTGCTGTTGCAATTGATGATGACGATTCTTTGCATGCTGTGGCGGTGTTACGATATCTTTGGGCGATGATGAGAAATATTGCGGCGCACTGCTCGAGTGCTTTTGTGCATAAAATCCCTTACCCTTATGATTATCGTTGTAAAATGTTACCTTACGGCTATTGCCACCATTTTGGCTAGCATTTTTATGGTGATTTGGACTCACATTAGACCTATATAGAAAGAAAAAGAGACAAAAAAACAATGTCACGTTAGAAATAGAAAAATAAATGAAATGTGTATAGATTTCGTCATAAAATTGTTTTTTGTGTAGGAAAAAAAAAGTCATTCGATTAATTCCCAAGCGAAAATATTACGTAAAAAGACAAATCGTTGAAAAATGAAAACAATGTAGAAATGCATCATTTTTGTTCAATTGGAATTTTAATTTCTTCATTAAATTCACTTCAAAAGTGTTCGACTCATTCAATCCAAATTTGCACAATGTGAATTTGCTTAAAAAAGCTGATTCATATCATCAAATCGTAAATTATGAATTTTTCATCATTTAGAAAAACTGAATCATTAGCTCAATTTGAGCTCGTGTCATAAAGTCAATTTGTTTACAAAAAATTTTTAAAAAAAAGAGAAAAAAGAAAAAGAAAAACTTCAAATTCCGTCTTTGTGAGTAGAAATTGGACAAAGAATTTATTCAAGTGTTGAAAAAGTGTGCTGTTTTCACCACAGCGTTTTATATGTCGTGTGATCGCTGCGAGAAAAAGTTTATTTTGATGAAACGAGTAAGAATTCAGTGGGTTTTGAAATGACGTTATAAAAATAGTATGACGGCAGAAACAAAGCTCAGCTGACAAATAAATCGCGAGACAAATGATTAAACACGTAGGAAATTCGCAGTAACAAAAACAAATAAATGTTGTTTTGCAAACAACGCATACATAGAATATAATTTTTCATGTTTTTGCATAAAAAAGGAAATCATTTCTTTATTTACATTCGTAGATTTTGCAAACGCTTTGTAAAATGGTTGATTTGCGTTCATTCCACTCAGCCGACTAAAATGGTTATTTCGAACACTTGGTGGCTACTTAAAATAGCGTGACAACGTTTCGTATCGATTTTCGGTTGTTGTTGTTGTTGTAGTAGTTGTTTTTCATCAAATTGTATTGAATGAACTAAACCATGCTGAGCAGCTTAAAATACGAGCAGAAAAAGAAGACCGAACACAACAAACCATAAATTGTTGTTTTTTTTCTTCCACAATTCATTTGCGTTTTCGAATTATATTTATAAGCGAAAAAAAAAATATTGTTTGTAGCCATATTATGATGTTATCTTTTAATAGCGCCTAGCTATGAGAGACAAGATAACAAACGTTTGTGGTTTTGATGAATTAATCTCTTGTGCTTGTTGGAGATTCATTTCAATAAATAATATTTCTCCTCGTCGTTTGATTCAAGCTATTATTCCATTTTTTTTTTTTTTTTTTTTTTGTCATCAACACTTCATTCAGGGAACGAATTTATTTTTATTTTTTTTGTTTACGATTCATGGATTTCATGGCAAATAGCCAAGGCGACATTGAAAAATAAAATCATTGAATGCAATTCGGTGTGTGTATTTGTTGTTATGGTTCAGCTGCCGAGACCGATTATTGATTTTATTTTATTCATTGGGAGGGAAAAAAATGTGTTCATTTTTTTCTCCACATTCTAAACTTGGCAACAACTCAATATATACACGGAAATCATACGAATTGAGCAAAATCATATGATGATGGAGGATGTTTTTATTTGAAATCGTTTTTTTTTTTTTTTTTGTATGTATTAGACTGGCATGTTTGCCGCGCAACTAACCAAATTCCATGTATGTTATATGTGTGTACCTGACTTGCGTACTAAATCGAAGTCCCGGCAATCCGAACAAAGGCGAAATGCTGTTAAAAATAACACCGTATCTAAAATCAGGCTGCTGCTGTTGCTGCTACTTGCCTATGTGTTTGGTGCAAAAGCAAACGCGCACAATGTCACGTAATTCTGGGCAAACACTGTAAACCTCATGGAACCGATGGGAATTTATTCCGTCGCATATTTGCCAATTTAAAATTTTCAAAATGTTATTGAAATAACCTTCTGTACATTTTAAGCCCAAGGATTGCCAAATGGAAATTCGCTCATGACAAGAAAAAAAAAGAATGATTATTTCAACAAAAAAATTTTAGCAACACAAATTATAACTGTGTACGCATCAATAAGTTTTGTTGTAGTTTTTCGTTTCCCCAATAATTATCGAACGAAAGAGCAGAAAAGAGTAATAATACGCATTGTGTGTACGGAAAATAAAAGACGATGACGACGAAGAAGAAGAGGAAGAGGAGAGAGAAAGAAAAAATACGACGCAGTTTAATGTAGCATACAAACCGATGAGAACAACTGACAAGGCAATTTTTATATTGTGATGAAAAAACAACACACACAGAGGGAAAGACCATCATAATCACACTCATTGAAACTAAAGGTCGGGTGAATGGCAAATAAATCTATGCGTACTGTTCGTCTATCTCGCACATAATTTTAATCCATATTGATATTGCAATTCCTATTTGTGTCTGTTTTTTTCCTGAGTTCGCGTGTATTTCTGTTATTATTACTTCTGTTTTAGCTTCGATGTGCTCAATTGTGCGAGGCTTCTTTACATGCACTTTCACAAATTAATCATTCTCTCATCTCCGTTTTGTCTGTCTGTTTCGTTCTTTTGTACTCGTTTTTTTTTCAACTCTTTTCATTTTGTGCTTTTTCTCTTTTTCGTGTGATTTTTTTTACGTTTCTCAACAGAAACTCTATAAATGCTCTCGTATCCCTATGTCACATGCATCAATTTTATGGCTTTCGAAATTACAAAAAAAAAAACACGTTTTTTTTGCAACGACACAAAATTGCATCTGGTGTTTTGCTTTCTCGTGGTTAAGCGAGAGACAAGCTGACTGTCTATCCACACGCAGCATGTTCAACCAAAAACAGCTTTCTTATTCAATTTTGCTTTAATTATTTCAGTATTTTTTTTCTTTTTTTTTTCTATTTTTACTCTTGTTTCTTAATTTTTTTTCGAACAATTTGCTCTTGTTATGCATGGAATAATGAATATCATATTTTGTATTCGAACTTATCTTACGGTGTTATCACCGACCGTTGTCTACGCTACGGCATTTTATCAAATTGTCCTACGTGACGACGAGCAAGAGAAAAAAAAAACAACATTTACGTCAATAACAAAAAAAGAAAACGATTGACATGAATCGATAATCCAAACACATAAATCATTTGTTATTTGTGTGTTAACAATTATCAGGCGCTGATATATTTTCGATGTGTTTTTTTTTTCTTCTTAAATTGGCTTTTTTACATATGAAATTAAATGTTGGTAAGAATCCAAATTTTTTTATTTCGAAGTTCGTTTGACTTATGGATGACTGAATTGTGTGTGTGTGTGTGTGTGTTTCAGTAATAAAATTTACATGAACCACCGACAAAAATAACAAACGGTTTCTTAATACGGGTGATATTTGTTTTTCTCGAGATTTTACGAAGAATAATGGTACATTCGTAGAAACCGACATTTTATGGCACTTTTTTACCATTAAGCTTCTTAAATATGACAAAAAGAACTTATTAACTAAGGGCAAAAAACTTGTACTTTGCCATCATTACCTTCGACCAGATCGAAGGGGGAATCATGAAAATGAGAAAAAAAATTATAACGTTATGAAAAGTCGGACAATGTCATAAATAAATAATCGGGTTTTTTTCTCTGTTTTTTTTTTTACGAAAATAGACTAAATCTGGTTTTTAAATTCTTTCGACAAGATGAACTGAAAAGTTTCGATATGTAAATGACAAATGTGGCACAAAAACCACTTCACGAACTCTGGACATTTAAATTATTTAACAGCATATTAATATTTAAATCGAGTCCCTTGTGTCGATTCTCATCCGAAATAAACATGTGACTTTTATTCATCGAACAATATTATAAACGTTCTTAATGAAGTATTGATGAGAGTTCTAGAAACTGTATTTTCAAGAGAAAAAAATGGATTTTTTTTGTAAATTTTTTCAAGGAAATTTAGCTATTTAACCATAGATCGATGCTACACACAAAAAACGTTTGGGGTGTGTTCATGATATTCATTGGTGACAATATATGTTTACCACAGTTGTATTTGACTCTACCACATGCAACGTAATAAATGTGACATAGTATTAGTTTGACATCAAAACTTTTTCACAATAAGTCTGTTCGACATGCGCACATATTTATAAAAACTTGCATGTGGTAGAATCAGGTACAACTGTGGTAAACATATATTGTCACCAATGAATATCATGAACATACCCCAAATGTTTTTTGTGTGTAATTTCAATGATTTCGTACTGAATTCAAACTTTTTGAAGTTTAACGAAATTTTTCGTACTGAAATCAATTGTTTTAAATGAATTATGACTTTTCTGTCGAATTATTTTTATTTCTTCTTCAAAATTGAGTTTTTCAAGATTAAAATGGCTTTTTTTCAAAAAATTTCATAGTCTTTTTAACGGAGATGCCAATTGTTTTAACTAATATGTGTGTTTTTTTCGAATTTTTCCAAATGTTTGATTTGTTTCTATCGTTTTCAACTTGAATACATTGAAATGTTTCCATAACAAAAATTAATGATTTATACAAAAAAAAAAAATGGGTTTTCCAGAAAAAATTGTTTTTTCCTCCAAAAATGCTTGTGACAAAATAAGGATTGATTAAAGGAAAAAAATGTGCTTACCGTTCAGAGTTCCGGCCCTCCTTTTGCGTAGCTCGATTATGTGAATTGGTCATTGTAGCTTAGTTTCGTCAAAAATGTTGTTTTTTTTTTGGTGAATTTCAGTGAAATGCGTCTATTGCAGTAAAAAAATTCGTCTGAATTGCTCGAAAATATTGTGAAATTTCGGCAATATTCGCACAATAGTTAATTATTTAGTCTTAACAACCGAATTACAAAATAAGATGTATGACTATAATGGTGCTTTTTATTAAAGCCAAGAAAAAAAAACTCGGAAAATTATTCCTTTCAAATTTAAAACAAAAAATAAACAGAAAAAAAAAGATGAATTCGTATCACTTATTTGAAGCACGCACTTGACGATATGCACAAAATCGTAGCAATTTGTTTTTTTTTTTCTCTCTCTGTGTGTTGTTATTTTTTAAAAAATGCGGAATTTTTTTTTAATGTTTGTTGATGGACAACTGAAGGCAAACTGTGAGATGGATCACAACTTTACAAGATGATATGACTGATTGGTGTTATTTATCCTTTTGCTTAATTACTTTCGTTCTATTTATATGTCACTCTTTGTCTTTGTCTCTGGTGTGCGTGAATGCGTGCGTATGTCTATCTGTATGTATGTATGTATGCTGTATATCCTGGAACTGGGGCTGGGCGTTTGAATGCAATTACTATGGTGATGCTTAATGATATCTTCTGTCTATGTTGGCAATTGTGTGAGTGTGTGTGTGGCAAAACGTTATCGTTGTTGTGTAGGTGCTTTTGTATTATATCCGCAGATGCACTCTGTCCGAATTGTGTGTAATATGCCAAATGGTTGCCTACAGATCTCGGTTTTATGTATGCCTCGAATGTGGCTATTGTGTCTAAAGTATTGGGCTAATATTGGTGTGAATTTGGTTGATTTTGTTGCGGATTGTTTCCATAGATGATGCATTTATAGCAACACCCTTTAATAATTCTTTTTCTACACAAATCGAATAGATCCGTTCGATTTTGTTTTCGTATCACTCTTTCTCTCTGTCTTCTATGCACAATTTCTATTGTTTTCGTCTCTTTGGAAATCTCAAAACGTGAATACGTTTATTCACTGGTTTTCTTCTTCACCAATATGTGAATTAATTTTTTTTTTTTTGTTTTTTGTAATCAGAGAATACGTCTATGACGTCGTTGAAATACACACCAAAACGTAACAAATAACAATTATTTTGAAACGAAAAGAGATCTGTGAACGAGTTTATGTGTGCCGTGGAACGGAGTATTGGGATGAATTGTTGTAGCTCTATACGAATGAATAACAGAGAAAAAAAAAAAGAAAAGAGAAAAACAAATAAATAAATAAAAATATACACGAATCGGGTTTAGCGATCGCAGATGCTGTTCAAAACGTATGAGAAGATGAAAAGAGAGAGAGAAATGAATTGAAGAGAATGAGAAGCAGAGGAAAATCGACAATGGCATTTTTGTTTATTGTTCCATTGTGAAACGTTTCATAAGCAAAACCAAATGTGAATTAAAATGCAAAAATGCATTTTGCGTCAATCGATGGGGCGAAGAAAAGAACAATGAAGAGAATAGGTTGGTTTTTTTTTTGTGAATAAATGATATTTGACGAGGGGAAATATCGTATTTGACGTCACTGAACTCCGAACACAACTGGTTTGCCCAGATTGTCGACAAGCAACCAATCCATTTTTCACAAATCATAAACGTTTCGATTTTTTTTTTTCTTTTCTTTGTTTGAAACTCAAGAGAGTCTTGCAACCACGGAAATTCTTTCAAATCGACTGAAGCAAGGAAATGCACTCAATGTATTTCACGGTTTCTTTATTCTTTCACAATTTAACCACATTTTTCTCTTCATCATTTTCTTCACGAGTTTTTTTGTTTTGTGAAATTTTCTTGGCTTCTTGTTTCATCACAAGTTTTCATCTCTCTTCCTAATCTCCTTTTCTCCATGTTTTCTGTCTTGCTGTCTGTTTTTCATTTTTCTCTTTCTTTCTCTCTTTTTCTCTCTCACTCTCTTTTTTCTTTTTTCCCTAATTGAGTTTCTATCTCTCTCCATTACTCTTTTTCTCGTAATCTTTATCTCAGTATAACTTCTCCAAAGCAAAAGTTTTTTTTTTTCTTTTCATTCTAGAATTGTTCAACCATATTTTCTTTGCTATTTTATTCAAAACTACATTATTTTTTTTAAATGCGAGTTTCAAAACCCTACATTAAATCGTTTGAAATATACAGTATGGTTGAAAAAACGAAATTCACACATAACGAAAAATTCATTGAACTCACCTTGTTTGACTGTATGCTCTGTTTGCAACTAAAGCCTTTCTATATCACGTAATGCTATCTCACTTTGTTCAACGCTAAAAATGCTCCACTTTCTATTGAAAATAGCTGTGTAACTGCGTTGTATCTATTTGAGTTGTTGTTGTTGCTGCTATTTTGCGTAATGTTCGATGCTTTTAGTGTTTGTTTTGTTGGTGCATACACTCGGAAAAAATTATGCTCGGTTGCGATGGATGATTGAGATCGGACACACTCAAACGAAATAAATTCAGAGGAATATATATATATATATATATATATATGAATGTATACGCGCGCAGAAAACAAAGAATGTTCTTTTATTTTAAATTTTAAGCTTGCTGTTGTTGTTGTACTTATAAAAAAAATTGATTTATTACTAATCTATTCACTCTTCTTTTGAATTTGGAATTTCTCTTTTTTTTTCCTTTTGTACCACGTTGATGAAATTTTGGTATGGATTTTTATTTTGAGTTACGTAAAAAAAATTGAAACAACAAACGAAATTATTAGTTTTTCTTCTTTTTTTAAACTGAGAGAGTGAGAAGGAAAAAAAAAACAATTTTTTTCTTTTTTTCTCAACTTTTTTCGTTTCAAAAACTCAAAAAAATATATAATTCGGCCGATTTAATTTGGCTGCACTAAAATGTATTTATTTTCTATATCGTTTCTGTTTTATTTCAATTTGTTTTCTTTCACGTTTTTTTGTTTGGTTTTTGTTTTTAGAAACTTTCCAATTTTCAATTTGTATATTGCGTTCCTTTCCTCACGGTATTTTTTCTCTCTTTATTTTTTTTTTTTCTCTATTTCTGCTTTTGGTTATGAATTTCAAAATGGCTGCCGTTTTTATGGGTACTGAACTGAACAGATGAATTAAAATCCAAAACTAAAACACAAAGTAAATGTGTGTGTAGAAAATTTTGTAGTTTATTGTTGGTATGGCTGCTACGTGACTCTGCCAAAACGAGTATGGTCGATGTGATCAATGTTACATTCACTTGAAGCCTACTTTTTCAATGTTTCGTCGCTAATACGAATCGTTGAATTTTGAGTGGGGATACACACATAAACATATACACCATTGAATATTCACTTTTGGTCTTTGTCATTTATACGATTTTTATACTACTTTCTTTCTCTGTTTCTTTGTTTGCTCGAATTCGGTAAACAAAATTTGTATCTCAATGTTGTGTGTGCATGTGTGTTTCTTCCTCTTTTCAGTCGTTGTTGTTGCGAACCGAAAATTGCGTCGTAAAAATAAACTCGTTTCACAATGCTATGGTGAAATCAACGACATACGTTACGCTTTGCTTGTGTCTTTGTGTAGTCAAATGGAAAGTACGTTATTTTTCTAGAATTTTGACCGAATTTCGCATCAAATTGAATGAATCAAAGACGAAAATGAAAGTCAAAATTAAAATATGAAATTCAATGAAATGTTTATAGATCTGCCAAAGATTTTGGAAAGTTTATGAGTCAATTGAAATAAATTATAACTTAATGTTATGAAATTTCATATAAAATGACACACTGCCATCTGAACATGAGTCATTGAGCTGCTTGAACTGTATGAATAAAATTGTTTCAGCTGATGCAACCCAATGTCGAAATATTGGCATGAAAATGTCAAATGTTTTGTTATTGATGTGTCAACTGCGGCGATACGTCGATTTTTCGGAAAACTTTTCTGTGGAAAAGTTATCACAATGTTTATTAAATCTTCATTTTTTCATGGAATGTAAATCCAAAAAGGAACTTTTTCATCCGAAGTGTTATTTGTTGTTTAAGTGTTTTTAATTAAGACTATTAGTTTGTTTATTACACTTTTTGGTACAATTGATTTAATTGATTTTTTGAAAATTAAAATCACATCATGGTGCGAGTGTTGTTCATTCATCCCGATTTGGGAATTGGCGGAGCTGAACGTTTAGTAGTTGATGCGGCATTGGCTTTGAAAAAAACCGGTCATTCCGTTCAATTCTTAACAAATCATCATGATCCAAACCACTGTTTTGAAGAGACGCGTAACGGTACATTGAAAGTGGAAACAGTTGGTGATTGGTTGCCACGTTCAATATTCAACAAATTTGCGGCAGCATGTGCTTATCTTCGAATGTTATATGCAGCATTGTACACAACATTTGTGCTCTCTCGTCAAGAAAAATTCGATATCATTTTCGTTGATTCAATTTCCATTGGAATTCCCATATTGAAATTTGCATCAAATTCACCAAAAATTATTTTTTACTGTCATTTTCCCGATATGCTCATGGCAACTAAAACGGGCAATGCATTGCGAAAATTTTATCGATTTCCCATAAACTGGGCTGAAGAATTTACTACTAAACAAGCGGATGTAATTTTGGTTAATAGCCAATTTACACGACGTGTGTTCAAGGAAACATTTAAAAGCATCGATGTTATTCCATCAGTTCTTTATCCATCATTGAACACTAAATATTTTGACAATACAACTGTAAACGATGCCGATTCAAATGATTTAGAACTTCCAAACGATTCCGTAATCTTTTTATCAATCAATCGATTCGAAAGAAAGAAAAATATTCCATTAGCATTGAATGCATTTAAAGAACTTGGAAAACATTTATCAAAAAATAGCTTTGAACGTTGTCACATTATTTTGGCCGGCGGTTATGATAAAAGAGTCAATGAAAATGTGCAACATTTTGATGAATTGGAAAAATTGGCAGTTGAATTGGATGTGAAAAGCAAGTGTACGATGCTAAAATCACCAAGCGATAAATTCAAATTGTGGCTACTTAAGAGGTGCGATGCATTATTGTATACACCGTCGAATGAACATTTTGGCATCGTTCCCATTGAAGCAATGTATATGAAAAGACCGGTCATTGCATGCAATAGTGGCGGACCTACAGAGACGGTGAGAGTTTTGACTTTTTTTTTTTTTTTAAGAAAAATTGTGGTTAAGGGGAAAATCATTTTTCTTTTTCGAGAAAAATTGATTTTTATAGGAAGACCTTTTCTTCAGAGAAAAACATTATTACAAAAAATCCGTTTAAAATCATAAAATTTTGCTGAATATAAATAAAAACGATTCTAATTACCATTTTGCAGGTTGTTCATGAATCGACCGGATTCTTGTGTAAAGCCACAAAAGAGGACTTTAGCCAATCGATGAATCGATTAGTGATTGGAGGACGAAATTTGAGTGAAATGATGGGTGAAAAGGGGCGAAAAAGAGTTCAACAACACTTTTCATTCGAGGCATTCACTGAGAAACTGAATATTATCATCCAGGAACTATTAGCACGCGATGAAGCGAATATTGTCAAGAAAAATGAATAAAAATCTTTTTAAAAATTGAAAAAAAAAAAGAATATCCAAAGCATAAAATGGAAATTTAGTAAAAACCTAGATAAAAGCGCTAAAAAACCTATAATCTTGAACAATTTAAACAAATCACATTAAACTTCACATGCTTCATTCATACAACTCTATGTCTAATTAAAAAATATTCTGTTTTATTGCGTATTTTGTTATTTTTCCTATTTAATTAACATATTTCATCTTAAAAACATGCTTTAATGAAAAAATTTCTTTTCAAATTTTTGTGTTTATAAATGTCCAAAAGAAAAAAAAACCAAATTCCCGAAAAATGATTCACTCTTCATAAGTTGTGTTGGAAACCCATGATTGCTTCGTGCACCCGGGTGCAACTTTATCACTTTTTTCTCTCAAGAATTTCAGACCCGCTTCAATGGATTCTGTAATATCATCGTTATTTCGTCGACTTTTCGGTTTTGATGTTGAAGCCGGACCATAATAATCAAAAGTGGGTGGCGGTGGAACTTCGGCTCTTCGTCGTTTATTTGTTTCATGATTTTCAACCGGAAAATCATTTCCATCCAATTCATTTTTGATCGGTTCATTGAACATATTTTCACAAGCACTTTCATTTCTCCGTTTCAATGGTTTTGCTTTTATTGTTGTGAATCGATTAAAGGACTGTGTTGACGGTGGTGCAAATTCTGGTATTCTTTCCTCTCGTTTCATTTCATTCCATTGTTGTTGTGACAATGGTTCTGGTTTTTCTGGTTTATATTCCCAGCGTTCATCATCGCTCGATGAATCTTTTCGCGATGCATTGTCCTTACCTTCATCCCATGGTCGTAAATGTTTTTTTCGATCATGTTCACGTTTTTGTTCTAATTTTTCTTTCTTTTTCATTTCTTTTTCTTGTCGCTTTATTTGCTTGCGATCCTCTTTGCTTTCTTCAATCTCTTCTTTCTTTTCACTGCCCTCATATTCGTCTCGTGAAAGTGGTGGCAATCCAAGTCTAGCTCTTTGTCGATTTTTTGCTGCAAATACACGTTCGGCAACAATTTTTTCCCGGGCCAATCGCAATTCTTCACGTTTTCGTTGTTCTTCTAATGTTTTTTCACGTTCTTTTTCCATTAATTTTTGCTGCTTTTCACGCTCAGCAGCATCCACTGAGAATGCATAATAACCAACACCATGCGTACGCGCTTCATCAAACAAAACATCTTGATAATGAATTTGATCTCGATGTAAATTTTCTTGCTCTTTTTGTTGCCATTGTGTGCGCATCTCTTCCATTTTTGATGATTTTGAAATCATACTCATTGTATCGTCGTCATTTGTTGGCTTGTACAATGGTAAATCCGCACTTGAAATTCCCTTTGTGTCGAAAAACCATGAAGTTTCTTTATCGGGTCCTTCATGTTTTGGTGCTTCTTTTTCTGGTGAACGATTTGAACGATTTTTCGATGCTTCGGCCAATTCACGATCTTTCTTTTTGAAAAAGTCCAAATCGGATTTTAAGCAACGACGTGTTCGACCTAAACAATCAGTATATTCGGTCCAATTTTCACCATCATCATCATCGGAAGCACCTCTTTTGTCATCGATATCACTATCTGATTCAGAACTTGATGATTCGGGCGGTCGACGGTCTTCTTGCTTCTTTTGATTAAATCGCACCAAGCATGTATCATCGGAATTCAAACCGCCACCACTGTTAGTCATTTTTTCATACAACTTTGCTTTGGCCTCGAGAATCTTTTTGGATTTTGCCAACATTTCATAGTCTTCATCGGCACGTTTCTCTTTTTCATTTTTCTCAGCATTTGATTTTGGCTCCGGCACCGATTCACTTTTCTTTTTCTCGCTAGAACAATTTGAAAAGCGCTTTCGTACAAAACCAGCGAATGGATCCAATGTAGTTGGCTTCTTGATTCGATTTACTTCTTCTTGTTTTCGCAACAATTCTGCTTTTAAACTAAGCAACTGGAAGTAGAAATTGAAGGAAAATTTTTAAAAATATGGACAAAGTTGGACAGTGAAGATAAATTGGCAAAAAATTAAGGAGGAAAAAAACATGAAAATTTTTTTTAAAAATTGGGAAAAAGTTAGGTTAAAATTGTTCATTTTACAGCCACATTTCGATAAATTTACAGAGAAATATTTAAAAATTAATGAGAAATATTAGAAATTGAAAAAAAAAAAACAAAAAAATGTGGGGAAAAAATATAAAAAAATGTTAACAAAATCAAATCTCTAATGGTTTTTTACATACCGAAGACAAATTAACGTCAATCCTTTTGTTTGGATCATTCATTTTGCAGCCAAAGTAATATATTTTCGTTTTAAATAAAAAAATCCAAAGCAAAACAAAAATCACTTATTCCATGATGAATTTTTTGTTTTTCTGTAGAAATCGACGATAAACGTTGACAGCTGTTTTGTTATGACATATTCTGTCAAAATGTGTTTGAGTCAACTTCATTATGGTTTCATAAATTACATTTTCATGCATTTTTTTTTTTTTGTTTTTGTCAAAGCACATTCCATTGTTGTGATTGCAGACGTTGCACCAACACACATCCTGATTTAATATCGCATTGAAAGATCAAAACATATTTTTTTTTTTTTTTTTTGTAGAAAAATACATTTAACAAAACTTGTAATAAAATCCGTGGGCAATTTTTTAATTAAGTTAAAAAACCCCATCATAGGAATAAGTGAAAAAAATAAGGTGCAGTGCATTGGATTTTTCTGTGGTGCACAACAAATCAAAAATGTCATCACCATCACCACCATCGGTAAAAATTTCATTATTAGTTAATAACTGGCGAAATATTCAAAAAAAAAAAAAAAAAAAAAATAAATAAATAAATAGAAAATATGCAAAATTGACTAAATCATTTAAATTTCATTTATTGTATTGTTTAGATATCATTTGGTGACCAATTGTTGTGTCCCGTATGCTTTGAAATGTTTGATGGTCGCATATTGCAGTGCAGTCAAGGCCATTCAGTGTGTGAGAGTTGTGTGCAGAAGATCAGCCATCATTGTTCAAATGAATGTCCACAATGTCGCGGTGCATTTGTTGGTACACGAAATTACATACTTGAAGAAATGGTAAAACAGCTCACAATATTCATAATATTTATAAATATTATAAATATTATATAATCATATTTATAAATATTATATATAATACTGTACACAGTATTTGCAATATTTGCAAAATTTGCAGGATATTTACAATATTTATTTTTATTTACTTTCGTTCTTTCCTTAGGTAAAACAGCTCAAGCAATTGAAAGCATCAGTTATGGTAAAGAAAACTGATACGGCCAGTACAAGTGATACAAATGCAAATACAGTGTCAAATCAACATGACAGCGACACCGAGAATATTGATGATGAAAAATTGACCAGAGCAATTGCCAATTTGGTTGCATCAATTCCAAACCCACCAAAACGTGATAACAACAATTCAGAATTGTCAGATTCACCACGACGTACGGCTGGTACAACATCAGCAACACCAGAACCAAGTAAGGCATGGTTGGCCGATTGACTAGTCTTCGAAGAAAAACAAATTTGTTGGGAAAAAAATGAGGAAAAAATGTTTTAAAAATAATCATTTTTGTCTATTTAATAGCCGAGACCGCATCACAACCACCATCCAGTGGACCTGCTCAACCACGTGGGTTTTTCTCATGTCGCATATTGAATTGTACGGAAAAGGTGCCAGTTTGTCGTATGCTTAATCATGTGCGCACTTTTCACATCGACAATTTGACTGAGGTAAGTGAAGAAATGTGTTCGGTTACATTTGGCTCCATTAACAATGCTTTAGTCAACCTATTTTTTCTACCTGTTTATTGTCTCAAGTTGAGATTCTTCAATACATTTCACTCTGATCGTTTTCGTTTCGAATTTCAGCATCGTTTACAAGATACCGACGATGAATTCATAATGCATTACACATTCAAATGTCAACATTTCCGCCAAATCATCAAGATAGCTCAGTTTGGCCTATTCTTTTTGATTGTCAATGTAAATGGTGAAGACAATAAAACCATTATTACATCATGGGTTCAGTGTGTTGGTCGAAATACTGAATGCAAAATGTTTACATTCAATTTACAAATGCGTATTGCCAATTCCATTGCTCACTTCACGGATTATGTAAGTTTAAGTAATGCCTCAATGCGCGATTTGCTTGAAAATGTAGTTTTTTTTTTGTTGTTGTTACAATTTATTACTTACAATGTGTTCTTTTCAAATGGCCGACATAAAAGTGTCAATATAATGATCGATTTAATGTTTTGCATACATGACATTTTGTAACAAAGTTAGAATTCCCGTTTTTTTTCTCGCTCTCAAATATCATGTTTCATTGAATTTTCACAATTTTCAGACATACGGTGACTCATCACAGGCAACATATATTGAGCTAAAAAAGCAATGTTTATTCTACGAGACAAATATGACGGTCAAGCGTATCAAAGAAATTGCCGTCGATGTAAAGATTTCGAAAGCAACCGGCGAAGGTACCGGACGTCGCCGTACAACCACCACCGTTGTGCCAATTAGTAATTAAAACTGCCAGGCTTTGAATTTCCCTTTAAACTACAAGCCAATCCAAACAATGAGCAAAATCATTTAAGAAAATAAAGACTTCTTGTAATAACGTTACCAATTAATTGGATGAAAAAAAAAAAAAATGACAAATGCTATCAACAACCACCATTATCATTATCAATTAATTTACATTCAATGAAAATGAAATTCGGAAATAATTCATCCAAATGATAATTCTAAAATCGTGAACTGTGACTTAGAAAAATTCAAAACGAATTTCCGTTTTTTTATATATATTCTCCATTGTTTAAAATTAGTTAAGAAATTGTCAAAATCATTCTATTTTATCAATCATTTTTTGTTATATTCAAGTTTAAGTTTAAGTGTAATAATTCGGAGCAAATCAAACTGAACAAAAAATAAATGAGAAATTCCTTCTTTTTTTGGATTTTGAAATATTTATTTTGTTTATTTATTGTCATTTTTAGCTAAAATATTAAATTATGTTGGTTCGATGGAACGCACCCATATCTGATTTGACAATGAAATATAAACATTTGACAGAAAATGTTGACAGAAACCAATTTATGTGCACTAAAAGAACACACACCATTGCAAAAAGCACATCAACACAGATAGCATCAAGCCAAAACGTATGTGACAGTAATTTGCATGTTTATCATAAAATCATGTCAAACACTGTTTTTTAAATTGTAAGAAGTGCTGCAGTAAAAATGCGTACAAATGTGTCATTCAATTGATTTCATTGATTCAGTTTATTACTTTTAATTAAACCGTCAACAAAACGAACGTTCATCGAGCTGATTTAATTCAAGTGGTTTTTGGTCAAATTTTTCGTGGTTTTTTTGTCATTTTTTATTCAACAATTTTGGTTTATTTTTGCTGAACAATATAAATTAAATACGGATCCATCAATACAATGGTAAGTAAAATTGTGCATTTATGATGAAAATTTCTTTATAAATTTTGTGCATAATTTTGGAACATACAGGCTTATTGAATTGACCTCCAAACGTACGAAACAATTCATTTTGCATTATTGATGATGATTTACACGTATTATAATTTTTCGTCTCTCATTTATTCAGGCATTCATTATAAACGATGTTGAATTGTCACCGGGACCAAAAACACTTTTATTCGATAAACATATTGAATACATTGCCAATCATGGAAATGATCAAAATGATTTTGTAAGTTTTGACAAAAATATTCTATAGAAACAAATGTTAATAACATTGATTATTGTGAATATCAATGAAAATTCACCTAATAAAAAAACATTTTTCGAATTGTATAGAATGAATGAGTGATTTAATAATGAAAATTGATTTTTTCCCCCAAATAGGAATATTGCATGACTGAATTTCTACGAATGTCCGGAATTTACTGGGGTGTTACGGCTCTTGATCTCACAGATCATTTGAATAAACTCGATCAAGAGTCAATTGTTGAATTTATCAAGAAATGCCAATGTCCTGTTTCTGGTGGAATTTCACCATGCGAAGGTCATGACCCACATATTTTGTATACATTGAGTGCTGTTCAGGTATAAATCGGTCAATTTTACATAGAAGATTTTTATTCGGGAAAATGATAAATGTTACATTCTTGAAGTAAATGAATAAAGAAGGGAAAATAGCAGGGATCCTCTGTGATGGAACAAGACAGAGATCCCCTTTTTAGGGAAAAAGAGATAGGATAGAACATTAACAATTGAATTGGAAATTTTTAGATTCTCTGTATTTATGACCGATTGCAAGAGGTCGATTTGGAAGCTGTGGCCAAATATGTGAGCGGACTTCAGCAGCCAGACGGTAGTTTTTTTGGTGATAAATGGGGTGAAGTTGATACAAGATTTTCATTCTGTGCCGTTGCTATTTTGACATTAATCGTGAGTTCATTTTCCTTCATATAAAAAATTTTCAGACAAGATTTTCGCTTGAATATTAATATTTCTCAGTTTAGAATTTCCTTAGATTGACATTTCTTATAATAATGATAAATTGATAATTTATAATTTATAATTTCAGAATAAAATGGATGTGATCAATTTACCAAAAGCAATTGAGTTTGTGATGTCTTGCTGTAATCCAGACGGTGGTTTTGGTGAGTATTCAATAAATGATTTGTGTGTTTTTTTTTTTTTTTGCTTTCCATTTCCACAAACCTCTTCTATTCACACCATAGGTTCAAAGCCGCACGCTGAAAGTCATGCCGGTTTGATATATTGTTGTGTTGGATTTTTATCGTTAACTCAACAATTGCATCGCATTGATACTGAAAAATTGTGTTGGTGGTTATGCGAACGTCAATTGCCAAGTGGTGGCTTAAATGGTCGACCAGAGAAATTACCCGATGTTTGTTATTCATGGTGGGTTTTATCATCATTAACCATTATGGGTCAATTGCATTGGATCAAAGCCGATCAATTAGAGCAATTCATTTTATCGTGCCAAGATAATGAAACGGGTGGCTTCAGTGATCGTACCGGCAATTTGCCAGATATTTTTCATACATTATTCGGTTTGGCTGCATTGTCATTGCTAAAAGCCGATAAACGCCTTAAACCAATCAATGCAACGCTTTGTATGCCACAATACGTTATCGATCGACTCGGAATCAAACCACAATTCTTGTAATGAATCAAATCGAAATATATTTATATGTATAATTTGTGCACTAGTTTAGAGAAATAAATGATGAAGATCGCTTTTATTGTTTATAATTTTTTTCGAATTTTATTGCTTTGAAATTTATTAAAAAAATGAATAAAATCACGTCCATAAAAAATCGATGATGGACTAATTTCAAGTATTATGTACAATATGAATACAAAGTCAAATATAGAACAATAAAAAAAAATTGCAATTTTAGTATTTTGTGTACAATTGAATTATCATTGATTACAAGTGGCAACACTGAAATTCTATATCACACTTGCTTACTATCACAAAATGATTTTAAAAAAAACGACCAACAACACATTGTCATTGATTAGGTAAAGTAGAAATTTTTCTGTAGCCAACACTAAAGGAGGAAACACGTTTCATACTTTCATCTCACATTTGCGATGAAGTTTTGGGCTATCATTTGGGACGAAATTCGGCTTTGGACAAATGAAGTAAATTCATTTATTTTTAATTTTATTTGAAAATGAAAACTATAGATGAATGAATTATAATTGTCGCAATTGAGACACAGAATAATATTCTTTATAATACGGTAACATGTTTATGATATTTTCTTAACCTCAACAACATTTGCTTCTTTTTCTTAGGTGACCTCATGACACTGCAAGGAATTCAATTCAAAGCAACAATCATACCACTGAAAACAAACAAAAATATCAAATTAAGGAAGAAAATCATACATTCTGTGAAGTGGAGGTGGTTCCGAGATGTAATTATACGCGCTCTACATCAATGACAGGCGACATCAATCAGACGAAGTCAAAACAGAAATAAAAGAAGGATCCAAGAACAAGAACAAAGACATATCAAACAAAGAACTTAATAATAACTTCGAGGAAACTGGAAAATAAAACCATAAGCTTATCAATCTCCAGAGAATGGTGACATCAATTGAGGAATGCTTGAAACATTCTTCGTGTCACGCTCTTCTTCGTTTTTCTCATTTTTCTCTTCCCTTCACTGCACTTAGCTGTTATTCGAGAATAACCACAGCTATTGACTACACTGTTATTTCAAATGGATTAGAAATAATTGCTTTTGGTTTAATTGAAGAAAAAATCCAAATGGATTAAAAATAAATCCAAAAGGATTAAAATATTTGCATATAAATAATTCATAAGATCACTCATATATTTTGTGTTTATAATAAACAGCCATTAACTTGATTACGCGAAAACAATGCGTTCTTTCAATTCTACTTTATTTTACTGTGTAAATCGTAATCGTTTCGAGCAACACTGACTTGACATGAAACGTAAACTGAAACACCAAAAGAAAATATTCGAACTATAAAATGTGCATTGAAAACAATTTTAAAAAAAACGGGAAATGATAATTTGATGAATTATATTGTGCGATGCACAAGTGCAAAGAGCATTGAAGATACAAAACTGTGTCACTTGGCCTCGCTACAATTTTTGCACCGTGTGAATTCCAATTTCGACCAGCAAAATTGGGAATATTTTGAAAAGAACAGCAAAGAAGCAAATGCAGAAATTACGGATTGTTTTAAATCGGTGCTTAAAGATCACGCCGGTGATTACGAAATGCCAGCAGAATTCTTCGATTTGTGTGTTCAAAATAATATTGACTTCCTAAACTTAACGATGGACAATCCGTTCGAATACACATCGTCAACGTATGCCACAAATGTTAAAACAAATTTAAAAACACACTTGAGTTGTTGCATTTGTTTTTAGTTTTCAAAATTAATTTCGATTGAAATGGTAACAATTATTCAAAATGTTAATTGATTTCTTCGTTTATGTTGTTTACGTTTCTCTATTTAGGTCAACATAAAAGAGCGAAATAAAGCATACAATTGGCATGCCAAGACAAGATTCCGTAAAAAACACTGGGATAAGCTCACCAAACATTATCGACGTGAAGAACAGGATGATTTGGCAGCAAATAATAATCCTTCACCGCGTGGTGTTGGATAGGTGAATTACATACAGCATCGTCTTCGAATGCATAGAAATGCCATTGCAACGCATACGAAAAGGTAATGTTGTTTATGCGATTGTTGAAAACAAAATCAAATTTGATTTTTGTTCACATTTGACATTACATTGTATTTTGTATTTGTTTTGAATTTAGATACTATGCCCGTCTCGCTTTTGAGAAATACATGGATGTGAATCGTGCATTGGATGAAATGGCTATGAAAATTGTGCCGAACGGAAAACGATCACTGATTTATTTAGGAGCTGCTGATTTTGCACCCAATTCACCAATCAAAATAAAGAATTTTGTGCGTGCACCGGGAGCTCGACGCTTGATGAACAGCGTAAGGAAGAGAGAAGATTGTGCTATGATAATGAATGTCGACGAATACATGACATCTCAAACGTGCGCCAAATGTTTCAAGCGTTTCGACAGGCGAACGAGGAGTCATAAGTTCAAAGTGTGCCGTAAATGCATGTACAATTCACAAATGCTGATACCAACGAGCATTCAAACTAAGTCACGTGAACAATTGGCCCCAATAATTCATATTGTACCAGAATGGCAGCTGAAAGTCGCACGGACTACCGTTTGGCATCGTGATATTGTAGCAGCAAAGTGCATCTTATACAAAGGTATGTGTTTATTAATGATTGGTTGTTTATTTATCATTTGAACAATATGAAGGAGAAAAAGAACGGATTGAATGAATCAATTTATCTAATCAATTGTGTTTATTATTTTCATTCAACAGGGCACAGCATTGTATGTGGGCATGGAATACATGAATCACTTGTGCGACCAGCAAACAATAACAACAATCAATAAAATCGATTCAAATATGTAGATTTAAGATAAAAAAAATTAGATATTTAAAATCTAAAATGTAACATTTTGTTGCAAGCCTGTCATACATTTGTGGGTGTTGCTGCTGAGGCATTTGCTATGACAATCGCTGATAACAAATGTCGCAGCAGAAGCGTTCACAATTGTATAGCTTTGTCGACTATAATGACACATTACTTTCGCTGAACCATTTTCTCAAATTGTTCGGTATGGTGATTATGTATCATTGTAGTTGTAGTTGACTTGGCCCTTTTGGGCAAAATACGCTATTTGTTAGGTGTTAATAATTAATCCATTTGGATTTTTTCTTGAATTAATCCGAAAGGATTAATTTTTAATCCTAATGAAATAACAGTGTATCTATAGAAACTATGAATATTATAACGTGTATTTATATACAGAATAGTTCAGATTGAAAATGTTATACAGAAAAGTTCCGTGGAAAAATGTTATTATTCAGTGTATTCAACATACAAAAAACAACAAAAAATACATTCAATAATAACATTTTTCCACGGAACTTTTCTACATAAAATTTTCACTCTGAACTGTTCATATGATCTCTGAAAGAAGTTTTCACAAAAATCAAGTCGCAAACAACATGTCAAACGATTTCACAACAAGGACCATTGAGTCAACTGCTGAAGGGAAACGTATCAAACTACTATACTTTTGAAAATGAGAATGTTTTTGAGAAAAATATAGATGGTTTTGAAATTCCCCCACTGTAATTAATTCATTCTAAATTTTTCGATGCAACAAAATTTCAAATGTGAAATATTCAATTGAAATAAATAATTTCCAATAAATTGTCTCTCGATTTCAATCTGAAATCTATAGAAGAAATCTTTATCAATCTGTAATGATAATTTGTACTTAAAAATTGAACAAAAATAAACTCAAGATTTGTCCATAAAATGTGTCTTCTTAAGTTATTCAACTTCCTCTTCACAATTTCATTAAAACACACATTTCTAAATCTTGTTCTTATTTATTCAAAACTAAATGTAATAAACCGTTCTCAAATTACACTTTGAAACAGTTTTAGCTTATAAACTTCCGCTTTGAATATGAATATCAAAACGAAATTCATAAGTTGGAGACAATCATCATCAATTCATCATCATTCTGTGAAAAACACTTCATTTGCTTGATTGTTCTCCAACTCAGGATAATCATAAAGATAAAGAGATAAGCATAAAATTAGGATTTCATTATAAAATCCATTTCATTAAATGAATGTCGACAATTTCATTGTCAATGCATATTTGTATTGTATAATAAGATTTCTAGAATCTAGTTGTTAAACATATTTTATGAGTGGCGGTTTTCGCGATACAACTAACGTTGACTGCAATGTTTAGTAATTTTGTGAATCATTTTTCAGTATTTGACAGCATCGCCAGCTTGTTTAATGGCCAATAAAGATTTGTTGCAAAACTCTCTGAATGCTTTCACTTCTTTTGATTGAATTTTCGACGTTACATTTCGCTTGTGCTCAAAAATATCCTGAATACACATCTTATTATTCGTCCATCGATTTGGTTCTGTGTCAATTAAATTTTTAAAACTGAAAAGAAAAATTTATTCAAAAAATTAATGACTATTTCCATGGAAAATGTGAACGAATATACTTTTTGAAGTAAAAAAGATGCAATTTTTTGATAGAACTTCAACTTGAATATGGAAAACTATTCGAAATGTATAAATGTGAGATTTTAATATGTAAACAATACTCACCGTCGCATAGATCGCGACAACGAATCAGCAGGACAATTGCGGAAGTTCTGATGAATTTCAACACCTTCAAATGGACTGATGATTTTGTTGAAAAAGTCAAATTTTTCATAATAATCAAAGAATCCAATAAGTAAGTCACGAATACGATCCTTGCAAATTGTTAAGTTCTTTGGTTTACTAAAGTGTACCATATTCTCTGTCGAGAAATAAAACAATGAAATTAATTTAAAGGAAATGATCGCTGGAGAAAAAGTCTGAAATATACCTCCACATTTGACAATCTGAAGATTTGGATCAGATTGCAAACTCAAGACGGACGGAAGTTTTTTAACAATTTGCATGTAAAAAATGACCAACAAAGAGACCACATATCCAGTGAAATGATTTGCCCAATTGTTCATTGATCCCTCTTTCAACGCCAAACGAACACTGAACACCATCTGACGAGCTAAATAATGAAAAATACAATTTACCAAATTTGATACTTTGATTTTTTTTTGTTTTTATGCTGATTTTAATGTGATAATGTTATGAAAAAATGATAAATTCTCAAAAACTTTTAAACACTTACCAACTGGTTGAGCGTCGAATAGAGCTTTAATTACATCACTGTTTCCCACTGAAACTCCAGTGCCAAATTGTATTTTGCATTCAACACTGAGTGGTTTATATGTGGCCGATAATACACCATATCGCGTTTGTTCCGAACAACCTTTAACAAACCAAACTTCACTTTGTGCCATCAATTTCACAGTGTCATTCATTCCATTCACAAACACATGACCAGCTTTGTCAGTATGGAAACTGTCATCTGTCAATTCAAAAACAAAAAAAAATATAAAAGGAATAATTTTAGAACGAACAAATCAAGTCGAATAATTGTGAGAAAATTTAATCGATTTTCGAGTTCATAAATTGACTTACGTAGATCAAGATAAATATCCATTGGTGCGAGCCCACCTTTGGCTATTTGATAAACTTGAGATCCAATAAAGTGACACTGAATTCTATTATATCTCGCTTTTAATACTTCTTCAATAGAAGTTCTTAAAATGCTTTGTGTACCTCGATCATTGGAATTGAATTTAATCATCATATTGATTAAAGCCGATAAATCACCAGAAAAAAATTCTGCAAATCAAGAAAATGAAACGCACGTCAAATTTTAAATCATTTTAAATCGGAGGACGGAGAGGTGAATGCCAGAAATTGTTGGAGCGTCTCCTGAAGAGATAAACAATTTTTCTTTTTCAAAAATGAAATACAAAAAAAGCCTTCACATTTTCGAATATTTTGTGGGAGGACGGAGGGTCTTCAGAGTGGGATCAAGCATATGTCAGTTGGATTTTTTTTAAATTGATAATTTTCCAATATAAACTTACTTGTTAGTTGTATATCATTAACGAGTTCTTCTGGTACTTCTTTATTTTTCTCGTCACCTTTTGTTGATTCAACACTTTTCACATCATTTTTTTGTGCATTTGTAGCAGTTTTTCGTGAATCATTTAATAGCCTATTCGTGGGCTGCTTTGGAATGGCACCTGTATTCCGATCACATGATATCGATGATCGACCTGAAATTGACACAAGCGTAAAAAATGAAATATGACAAAATACATGAAAGAATTCGCGAACAAACCTTTTGCTTGTCCATTTTTATTTTGATTTTGATTGTTTGATTGTTGTTTGTTATTACCTAAGGGGGAAAGAACGAAAGTAAATAAAAATAAATATTGTAAATATCTTGCAAATTTTGCAAATATTGCAAATATTGTAAATTTTGTAAATATTATGAATATTGTGAATATTTATAAATATACTTAATATCATAAATATGCTAAACATATGACTAAATATTGTTTAAATTTGAGATTGGTAGTTGAGATCATACTGCATTCTCCTGTGTCTGTAAAATTAAAAAAACTTACTATAGAATAGTACTTTGTGACCGCCAGCACTACCTACAAGAGAAATATACAAATAAATAAACATTTAGAAATTAATACACTCGAACTAACTTATCAATTATGTTTCATCTGATTTCATCAATATCAATTCAATACCTACATCTCTCCCCTAGAGGACGCCCCGGCCAAATTTCTTCTTCTTCTTTGCTGTTCTGCTGCCGCTGCTGCAAGATGTTTTCTCAATGTGGTAGCTTTCCGATTAAAATCTGGATTCACTGGTATATTTGCCAACATACACATTGCTTTGTAAATCATGTTGCGTGATGCATTGTTATCACGATCCCACACAATTGTTTTTCGTTGATTTTCATGATTGAATGTCATTTGCTCTGGTCTTGGTTCCACATTCAGTTTCTTTCGATGTGTATGATGTACTTTTCCAATCCATTCATCAGGAGCAGCGTATATATTTCTATTCTTTTTTTTTTTGTTTTTTTTAAACAACTTACCGATACTTGATGTTCCATCTCTCTCCAACCAATCCTTTCCTTTTGATTCTTTCGAGTAATTTGTTATTATTTGTAATAATTCTCTATCGAGTAATTTGTGACATCTGCTACACAGCATCGATGTTCCAAGTTCTTTCACATTCATTGCCATTGCGTATCGGTCCATGGTTAACGTAATGGCTGCTTTTGGTGTTCGCAAATGGCCTTTGATTGGAGAATTGGCCGCAGTTTTAGCATTGCCAAGAACTTAGATGATTGTTTGCTGATTTCTCGGGACCTTTTTGGGCATTTGTGTCATTTCACGCACCACTTCATGTGTTTATGCAATCTGCCGTGTTCCGTATTCATTTGTTCGTCGAAACTGTAAATACGTGTCTGTGTATTGGTTGTGAAATCTCAATACGATTTTGTATCATTGGTCAGTTGTTGAGCGTACTTCAGTGCATAAGTGATATGCATATTCTCTTTGTCTTCCTCTTTCCCATTTTCTCTTACCATCACACAGACTATCGTTTGTGTTACAATGCAAACAATATTTTACAAACGGTATACTATGAAATGAAATGTGTAAATGATGTAAATGTAAAGGAAAGGAAAAATACTCACAAATGTTTAGAATATGCTGTGTTTCTTTCCCCCTCTTCTTCCATGATGTGATTGTGTCGACAATGTTGAATGTTGAATGTTGACTTGATCTCAGCTACCAAATCTCAATTTCAAGCAATACTTATTTTGCCATCAACAATCAATTCACAAATGCTAACTTATTGATAAAAATGAATTGAATATTCACTAGATATTTCAAATATGTATGGATATGGTGTGTGTATTTTTGAATCTAGCAAATATCTCATTAATATTTAAATATCGCGTGAATATTCTGAATATCTACTAAATATATATATTCATAAAGGGTCCTCAGCCCCTAGTTATTACCATTTTGTCGTAAATTGTCTGGTGTTGGTGATTTCCGGTTATTTTTTTGAGCATTGGCACCCTTAATTTTTGCAACACCAGTCAAGCTTAATGACGATGCTGATCGTTCTGGCATACGATTACCTTTCAGTTCATTTGATGCATTGGCTTTGTGAAGTGTTGTAAGTGAAAGTAAACTATTTGTTAATTCGGAGTTTTTTGATAAATTTCTGATTTTTAAAATATCGCCTGTAGATGAATGCTGTGGATTATCCAATAATTTCTTTGCTGCATTTTCATTCTTTTTTGTTTCAATTGACTGTTTGACATCTTCCCCGGCAACGGGTTTTAGTGGATTTGCGACTTTGTTTGGATTTAAATGTGAAAATTTATTGTATAGATTATTGAGTTCATATGTTGGACACGGTTTAACGCCCATTCCAGTTAAAATCGCACCATTTTGTATAATATGTTCTACTGTTACATTTTGTATCATATTTGAATGACGTCTTTGTCCAGACACTCGTGCACCATCTTCAACTGGTGGAACAACCTTTGATGAGGCTTGTTGCGTTGAATCATCATCATCCTTTTTGACACGCCATTGCTCATTCGGCCTTTCTCTCCAAGAAAGCAGTGAATTTTGACGCAAATTTTCGGAAGACAATTGTTTAGTTGAAGTGTTTTCATTGATACCGTACTTAAAAAGATTCTCTTTCATTGTTTCAACCAATTTTGATGGGTCATCTGATTTTGGCACATTCGGTAAATCTACGTTTTCTTTTATTGATTTGATAAAATCATAGATTCGATCATCAAACACATTTGGAATTTCATTTGATGCAGTGGATTTTTGAGAACTTGGTTGACATTCAGTTTTCTCTTTGAATGAATTTGTTCCAATTGCACTAGTGCTTGAAACGCCCATATTGTCATTGGTATCGACATAATTATTTGGATGAAAATCTGGCAGATTTTCCAACGGATTATATGAAGAATCATGTGAACTGTTATTTTCGTCAATTGATGGATTTTTATTGTTATTTATCGTATCGCACGATGAAACATTGTTGTGATTTTTGATCAATAATCTGTCATTGTGATTTCCATCGGCCAAGTGAAGCAAATATTTAAGGCGAGATGCTGGGAAATCAATCTGGAATTGAAGAGAATTATTAGTTTGGATTTGGTGATTTTAGATAAACAATTGATTTTTAACCAAAGTATGAAACGTTTGTTGCTTTCTTTTTCGAAATTTCATCTTGCTTTATTTCATTCTATTCTACACACTCATAAGGCGTTTTCTCAATAGTTCCCTCAATTTCTTACTCATTCTTTATCAATCTCTCTCGCACTCTCTCCCACTTTCACTTTCACTTTCACTTTCCTTCTCTCCCTCTCTCCCTCTCTCGCTCTCTTGCTCTCTCGCTTTCTCGCTCTCTCCCTCCCTCCCTCTCTCCCTCACTCTCTCCCTACCTCCCTCTCTACCTCCCTACCCTCCTCTCCGCTCTCTCGCTATCTCGCTCTCTCGCTCTCTCGCTCTCTCGCTCTCTCGCTCTCTCGCTCTCTCTCCCTCTCTCCCTCTCCCTTCCTCACACATTCGATTACTCAATCTCTTTCCTTTTCTAATTCTTCCTAATTTGGAATCTTCTTATCCTCATTTTTTTCTGTTCCTCTTTTTTTCTCTTTCTCTCTTTCTCCTTCTCTGATTCTTTCTCGCTCTTTCTCATTCTTTTTCTCTCACTCCCTTTCTACCAACTTCTTCCACTCTCTGTCGACCGTCCTTCGCATGTATTTTTTCATTCTTCTTTTCCTTTTTACTTTCCACTTAATTCTTAATTTTTGTCTATTAATTTAAGAAATAGATGTGGCCACGCCTCTAATCCAAAAAAAAAAAAAAATCGACAAAATTCGTATTAATCTATTAAGCAATTGCATATAACAACCATTTCCAAAAGTTAAAGTAACAAATCAAGTAACCTGTTGTTACAATTATTATGTGAACAAATATTCAAAGCCTAATATGTGAATTATGCCTATTTCGTAGCTAATCTCTCTGTCTAAATATAGAAGTCATAAAAATCAACAAATACAAAAAATAAAAATAAGAAATAAAAAGAAACAAAAGAAAAGAAAGTGAAAAAAAAACAAAAAAAAACCCCAATGGAATTGCTTACATTGCATACATGACAGAAAATCGTTCGCTTAACCTCGAATTTATTTGCATCAAATGTGCAAACGATTGCATCATTTTTACCGGCAGCAGCTTCATCCATATTTTCCAGCAAATCTTGTATTTTATCCACAATATTATCGAGCAGTTGAAATGTAGTAGGATTTGCTTTGTTCACCTTTTCTTGATGATTGCTCAAAACATCAAGAAATAGACGAAGATTCCAATTGAAGTCTTCAATCTGTGAAAAACGCAAAAAAAAAAAATTGAATAAACAAATGGAGA
This sequence comes from Resseliella maxima, assembly GCA_029041755.1. Taxonomy (NCBI): domain Eukaryota; kingdom Metazoa; phylum Arthropoda; class Insecta; order Diptera; family Cecidomyiidae; genus Resseliella; species Resseliella maxima. Next base: position 99,995 of record JAQOWM010000756.1, read on the forward strand.
AGAATCTAATTGGAAGAATTTTTTGCACAGCAATAATGGATTTAACATTCCAATTTGGAATGCCAAAAATGTGTCTAAAAATTCTTCATTAAGTCTGAAAATTCTTAAAATGATGTAATTGAAAAGAAAAACTGAAAAATACATGGAACAATGAGCAATGAAAATAAGCTAAAAAATCGTATAAAAGAAAAACAAATAATTTCCAAACCGTTGAGTCCATATTGATTTCCGATATTAAATTACTGTTTTTTATTCGTTAAAAACAATGCGGTATTCCTAATTACGTCGTATAATTGACGATTTAATTTTATTAACCGTAATTGCAAAAATCTATTAAGCAAATTACAGAAGAAAAACTATGAAATTGCCGATTTAAATTAAACACTAATAGTCAATCACACATATTTAGAATGTAATCAATCATAGCCGACGATGATAAAGAACATAGATTATATGCTAAACTAATTGAATTGCATTGCAATGGATTTTTACAATGCGACCGAAATAAGATGAAAAAAAAAAACAAGTTTAGTGCGAACGAAGAATGAAAAGAAAAACAAAGTCAAATGACAAGTGAAAAAGTGTCAACTATTGCGCCCAATTTCGAATTAGAATGTAATCGTAATGAACGCACCCTACAATAATATTCAGCGATTAGAAAAAGAATAGCAAAAATGTGGTTAAGTTTTTGTTTTTGACAAAATAATCAAACAATACACATTGAATTATTTATGAAGAGCATATTCAAAGTGATTTACAAGTAAAATCATTAACATTCTCTAAAAAATGAGATACGCACAATTGGTGATGGGTCCGGCTGGATCAGGAAAGGTAAAATTCTTTTGTAACAAATTTTCATTTGATATTCAAACATGAGAATGGAATTTAATTTTCTTTTAAAAAAAATTTTAGTCGACTTATTGTGCAAATATGCAACGACATGCAGCAGATGAAAAACGTGTAATTCAAGTGGTAAATGTTTGCAATATTTGCAGGATATTTACAATATTTATTTGTATTTACTTTCGTTCTTTCCCCCTTAGGTAAATTTGGATCCGGCAGCCGAACATTTTGACTATCAGCCATTGGTCGATATACGTGAGCTAATCCATTTGGATGATGCAATGCAAGATGAAGAGCTGCACTTTGGACCGAACGGTGGTTTAGTGTTTTGCATTGAATATTTAGTCGAAAAACAAGAATGGTTGAAAGAGCAATTGTGCGGCGGCGGTGGTGATAGTGATGATGAAGGAGATATTGTGAACAGTGATCCAGACGATGATTACATTATATTTGATATGCCGGGTCAAATTGAATTGTACACACATCTAAAGGTTGGCAGACAATTGGTTGATTTATTAACATCATGGAATTTTCGGGTGGCAAGTGTTTTTCTACTTGATTCACAATTTATGATTGATGGTGCAAAATTTTTATCTGGCACGATGGCCGCATTAAGTGTTATGGTAAATATGGAATTGCCACATATTAATGTATTAAGTAAAATGGATTTGCTTAGTAAATCGGCCCGAAGTCAATTGGATAAATATTTAGAACCAGATGCACGAGCACTACTCGGTCAAGTCACAACTGAATCGTCATGGGGCCGAAAATATCATAGATTATCGGAAGCCATTGGTAATCTTATTGAAGATTTTAGCTTGGTTCGATTCACGCCATTAAATTTAAAAGATGAAGAAAGTATCGCCGATTTATTGCTCATCATTGATAATATCATTCAATATGGTGAAGATGCCGATGTTAAAACACGAGATTTTGAAGAACCCGATCCTGATGATCAAGATGATGTCGATCCTTCGACATTTTTCAATCCATGCTAATGGAAAAATACACATTTTTATTCGATTTAGATCATTTTAAACACTCATCTATTTTTCTTTGTTTTAGATCAGTTTATCTGTACAAAAGTATTGTAATTCATTCTAAGAACATAGAAATAAAGCAATAAAATAATAAAAAATCAATTTTGTAATTTCAAATCTTTTTATTATCTTCCTTTGATCACAATTTTTTCGGATTTACTTTTTTCTAAATTTTTTTTTTTTTTTTGGTCGTCTTTCAATGATGAAAAAATTAGAACGCAATGGACAATTAGAAGTTTTAGAGCTAATGTTCATGGAAATTTATTAAAGGAATTCTTGAAATTTCATTCATGATAATCACTTGAGTCTAAAGAGCTATCCAATGAAAATGGCGGAATACGACAATCAAAACTAAAACCGTCCTCACGTTCCATTAAAAAGGTTCCCCTGCAATGAAGAAAAATGATTTGTTTGAAGATTATTGAGAAAAAATCAAAGGAAAAAACTTGAAACATTTAAGGCGAAAATTTACGGAAAATTTAAAAATTCAAGGAAGACACTTGAAAATTCAAGAAAAATTGACAGATTTGTAAAATTTTATTTGAGAACAACTCTTTAATTTTAGATTTCTAACAAGGAAAATAGACCAAAAAATGAATTTGAAAAATTGAGGCTCACCACATGTGACCACTGGGCGCCTGTAAACTGATGTGCGACGAATATTGAAAAGCTGGCGCTCGTGAATTCAAAATTGGCTCTTGACCGACAACACCTCGTCCCCTGACAGTTTCTAGCGTTCCGGATAACGCGAATATCCGCCAGTGTCTTTCACGTAACTGCACACTCAATTTGCCCAAATTTTCTAAACGAATGCTGTATCTCCACTGCAAAAACAAAAAAAACTCTTAATAAATTTTCTGAATAATTCAAACTGATTGTGAAAGAAATTGTACAATACAAACCCAATGGACTGGTGTACGTGCTGCTTGCCTACTGCCCATCTAAAATTGGAATAAATGGTATTTTCTTCATTTGCAAAAAGCACAAAATTAATAATTGTAATTGCTTTTTATTCTATTATTGCTTATTGATTAAAGCACACGTCGTCATAATAAAAAAAAGTGTCAAAACTTGCATAAAAGTAATCGCAAAAAAAAAAAAAACAGACAATCGAAACTCACATAAAACGGAATAACAGTAACTCGTATATTCTCCGTTGTTTCACGATGCACTTCAGTCAATTCAAGCCACGGATGATTTTTCTCTTGCCATGCATACAACGTTTCGGATGCTTTAAATGAAACATCATTTTTGCCTGTATGCACCAGAAATTTATCAAACAATTCATGACGTAATGGTTTTCGATCTCGATTCCATACGGAATACGGTATAATATCTTCATGTGAAACATAATCAAGACCAGGAATTGCATACAAATTACGATTTGAATCTTTGTTGCCCAAGAATGTGACCGCTTCGGTTTGAGCTCTCTAAAATAAACGGATGACTTGAGTAAAATGTGTTTTTATTTGAAATGGGCAAAGTGGGCTATACCACATGGGGACAATCCCGGGAATCAATAAGCACTTGATAATAGGTTTGAAATTCAATAGATACTTCTTTTCTGCCTTCCATTCGTGCTGAATCATTGTCAGGCACTTTCTTTGTACCATTAACATTCACTTTGATTTTGATGTCTGCATCATTTTTTGTCGTCGTTGTTGTCACCGTCGGATTCTTTGTATCTGTTTCACTAACATCGGCCATACTATCTGTGATTGACGTTGTATACGTATTTCTGTCATAAATTTTTGCACGCCACGGAAACAGAATGACACCTCGATATCCAAACACACGATGCAAAAAAAATTGACCTGTTTCATATTTCTCATTCAATTTCGGCACTGCTAATTTTCCCACTTCAGCTAGTCTGGTGAGAGAATTGAAAGAAAAAAGAAAAGAAAAAGAATTTCCTCAACTGCAATCAAATCTAATCACGTCAATCTATTTTTGAATTCTCAATTGCCAACCAAAACAAAACTTATATAATCATCTGCGCAAATTGTCAAAACTTGAACTTTGTTTATGCTTTACAACAATGCTGTTGTTTGCTCGAATGCAATCACAAAACATCCATTGAATTTCGATTTAATTTTGTTGGCAACACAAACTTACCGTGCATTTCGAACGATTTGCGTGGATAAACATTTTGCACTCGATACAATGTTGCATGTCAAATAATTTGGGAGGCAAAGAATTTTGCAACTATTTAATGCAATCATTATAATATATACAACTTAACGCACTTAAAATATGCTAACTAGATTTTTATCACTAAATAAATTATTAACCACAATGTACAAAGTAATCGATCGTGTTCATTTATTCGTCAACACAGTGTGTGTTTTGTTTATTTATTGTTTTTTTTTTTTTCAATTTCTTTTTATTAAAGAGAAAATGTTGTCACACTGTCCAACGACGATAAGATGCAGTGCCAATCTAAATACTTTTTTCTCTTCAATTGGTGAAATGTATCGCATGTTCACTAAATGTCAAATTGTATGACATTTCATAGATAATTTCATTGGAGCGCGAATTAAATTCAAGGCACTTTTTGACAATACATGTCAATGTCGTTCAATTGGCATTTGACAAATTTTTCAGCGGCAATTGCTTTTTTGAGCAAATTCAATATTTTATTATTTTTAAAGATTCTCGTTTATTCTGCTTTTATGTCGAACATTTCGAATCAAGGTCGTTCTAGAACTATAAGAAGTTTCTTTTGAAGAATAGTTATAATACTGATTTGAGGACCCTTTGGTTGTAAAAAAATGTATACTGTAGAAGTTTAACTTTCAATTTATCAAATTGGTGAAAAAATCAAAAGACCCCGAATTTCATCGTCAAATAGTTGAAGAAATCAGAAAAATTATTTTAAATTTAGAAAATTGAAAAAAAAAAAAAAAAAAAACAAATTCTGAAATTCAAGAACAATATTTTCAAAAGAAAAAAAAATTACAAAATATTAAATTAGAATTTCATATTAAAAAAGATTTTGAAAAAAAATATGGAATTTGAAAATTTTTTAAAGTTTCCCCTTCAATTTACTAAAATTAAAAAATGTAATTTAATTGCTCAAATTCAATTTAAAAGAAATTCATAAATGTCAAAGCTGAAAAAAGATCTAAAAAAATCACACTTATGTTCTCGATAGTTTTTCCATTTTCTTTTATTTTATTACATAAATAGAAGCGAAATAGCCCAGAAACGAGGGCATTTTGCCATGGCGACATATTACAATATTTTTTAGTACAATTTCTGTTTTTCATGTTTTTTTTTTTTCTTTTTTTGCTTGATTTTGTTTCAATTTAAATAACTTATCGAATTAAGTTATTATTCAAGAGCCCGACGAAACACGTTCATAGCTAAGCATTTGGATGATGAAACGATTGGATTTGCACATATTTGAATTTTATAAATGTATCAAAATTAAATGTGAGTTTTTTTTTGTAATTCAATTCGGCTATGTAATTTAGAGAATAAATCTGCTAATGTAATTTGAAAAATATATTTTAACATTAAAAATTGCTATTGATCAAAGATGTGTTAATGTATCAAATCCGAATGTTTCTATCCGAAATGTGTGTGTGTGTGTGTCTCATGCTTTTATTTAACTAAATCTCCTCATGGTTGTTTATCTTCGGTTGTTTTCACCCAAAATCGTCGTTCATTCCATAGGCGATTATAATTTATGAAAAATTCAATGAAAAATACCTTCCCTTACACACCATTTATGTGCGGAAAAATAATACGTTTTTTTCTTTAATTCTACATACTTGATTTTTTTTCTTCTTTTTTGTTTTTGAAAAATGTAAAATAATTATTCACCTAAATATTAAATTGTTCTTGAATTGCGATTTTTTTTAAATGTCTTATCATTTGATTAATTTTATATTCGCTTCAGAATGAATGAGATTATTTTGACTGATACCGTTTGAATTCCAACGACAGTTTTCAAAAAAAAGAGTTATGTTTTTATTTTTATCGATCGCATCGAGAATGAGAAACCTCTTTGATTGTTGCACATGATTTTATAAAAAAATTGCAGAAAATTTTTCGAAATACATATACAAAATGTGTATATTTTGACTAGAACTTATTAGAACGACTCCATTGATTTAATTGAGTCGATTGCCACACGTGAACACTATAGTGCACGCACCACGCATTCTAAAAACTGTTGACGCGAATTAAGCTTGAATATCGATTATAAATTATAAAGAAGAAATGACCGTTGATTTATCGCAATACATAGGAATTCTTCGCGGGAACCCAAAAAAATTAAAATCCATACCATGATCACATGGCTAGGATTTGAAGCCCCACTCATTGATCGACACCCGTCCGATAAATTCGACGTTGTGGTTCTGGTGTGTAGTGAATTCGAGCACGCAATTGCTGCGGTGACCCAGGAATACTGTCACATTTCCGTGGCGGTGGTAATGGTGGTGATGTTGATACTATATACCTGCAAAATATTCAAATAAAAAAAAACAAATGAACTTCAAATAAGAATTGAAATTGATCTTTGAATGTTGTAAATCGATGGAAAACAAACCTTCGCGGGAGTAAGGGCGATGGAGCAACTTGATGATTACCATATTCGAGTAAATTTCGCCGGAGCAATAGTGGCGATTGGCCTTTGTTGTATCTGAAATTGGGAAAAATGCATGAAAAATTGTAGAAAAATTTTAAAATGTCCGACAAAAAAATTAAAGAAAATATCCAAACAAAAAAATCTAACAATGTAAAAACAGTCGGAAAATTTCCAAAACATTTGAAAAATTGCTAAAAACTGGACAAATTGCGAAAAAACTCGAAAAAGTTCAACAAAATTTTCGAAAAAAAAAAATCCAACGTTTCCGAAAAATTGCAAAAAATCTAGGAAGCTCCGGAAAATTTATGAAAAATTCCTTTTTTTTATGGGAAAATGCATTTGTGATCTGTGATTCAATGATTGAAATGATTTTCACTCTTCCGATTCTTACCTTGGTGGTGGATCTGGACTACGATGCCGCCGATCGATGACATTATTTAGAATACGTGGACTATGAGCAGCCATACGATCTTTTTCATAATAATCAATATGTTGCCGATTGCCAAAATGTGGGCTCGATGGCATCGATGATGATGTTGGTGCACATTGGCGTAATTTTTCAAAATGATACGGTGATGTTGGTTGCATTGGATGTCCATAATGCGGTAGTTGATCGCGATCTTTTTTACTACCATCGCCCGATGATGTTGCTAAATGAGATTTAACGTAGGAAGCAAATCGTCGTTTAACTATGCCAGCCAGCGAATTAAACCATCCTAATGGAGGCCAATAAATGTGTTTTTTTTTTTTTTTTTTGCGATATAACAAGCGATAAATTGCGATGGATGGATTGTGTTTTTTGTGTGTTCATGTATTTATATAAATATGCATGTGTATTAACAATAATTTAGAATATTTACAGCAGGTGTTTCCAATTTGAATGGATAACAAAACAAAAACACAGAGTTTTCGATCATGGATGCGTTTATGTGTTGTGTGTGTGTATGTGTATGGTGACAATATGAATTATATTGGGCAAAGCGATTAAGGTAAACACATTAACACACATAGATAGATAGATAGTAGTTATGGAGGCGGTTATGAAAATAGAAAAAAGAAAAAAACAAGATAGAAAATAGCCAATAAGTGATCGGTCATTATGATTTCAAAGAATGAAAATAATAACAACAACGACAATAAACCACTACAACTGGAAGTTCATTTTTGAATAAAAAGGCAAAAAGCTATTTACGAAATTATAAAATAAAATGGTAGCTAAAGCAATTTAAGTCAATCATATTCATTTTGCATATTTATTTGTTACCTGGATCGTCTGAGGTATTTTTGGTTCCATTGCTTTTTTTCTCTTTTACCATCGCCGTTGTGGTTGCATTGTAAACATTTTTGTACTCAGTTGGATAATGATCTTCATATGCGACCATTGCCGGATATGCCAATTTATCATAGTAAATATCAGGCGGTGGATTAATTGGTATTCGTTGACGATGCGCATTCTCTTTTGTAACATTGTAATGTTCATAATTTTTCTGATAGATTGGTATATGCGAATTGGCATACAGTGGCTCATCGCGTGCATTGAGCTTTGGACTTTGCTGTTTGAATGGATTCAATTTGTGCGTTAGCTTTGGTATTTGACGTAAAAATGGATTCGATTGTTGTTGTTGATGCTCTTTTTCATTTAATTCATTTATACGCTTTTCATAATCATTTTTATATTGCGGCACTGGTTGAGGTATATGCGATGGACTATTATATGTTTGACTATTTGCCTCTTTTTCACGCAATTGATTTTGTTGATGGTAAAACCTCTGAAGCACTATTTTCCGGAGAACATAAACAAAAATTGTTAATAATTCTATTTTTTAGCGAAAATTAAATTAAATTCTTCTTTTGAAATACAAAAATTTGACAATTTCCAATTTAGATTCTTCCTCAAAGATTGCAATACACATTTTCTTATTAAGATGGTTTAGCTCACCTATTGGACTTGTGTTTCCTTTGAGCCGCACCATTTGTGTTCGATCTGATTCCAATACTGGTATCGCTGTCTGATATCGTCGATGAGTATCTAAATTTGGTGAAGCTGTTGCACTGATCGATCGACCGTATTGGGGTCGCCAACGCGCTGGTGCATTTTGATCATTCAGTCGCTGTTGATGCGCTTGCAATGAGTACTTTCTTTGTAAAAATGGTGATAATGAATTGTTCCTGTGCAGTAGATTGTGGTGACCTAAAAAAAAGTGGAAAAAATCATTTTAATTTTCAGTTAACTTTTTTTAGAAAAAAATCAAAATTTTTCACTGGTTTTTGGCGAAATATTTAAAATGTTGAAATTTTTGTGAAATTTTTAAACTTAAAATTTGGAAATTTCAAAAAATGCAATATTTTCTAGTCCCGAAAACTACCCACCTGGATTATAAATGGGTTCATTTTGCAATTGTTGTTGCTGCTGCTGCTGTTGCAGTTGCTGTTGTTGTTGTAAATAGCTTTGATTAATTCGATCAACTTCGTCGTGTTCAAGTCTTTGTGGTGGCGGTGTATCCCTTGAATTTCCATGAATCATAACGGTTGCTTTATACAATTCATGCAATTGATCGGCCATTCGTTCTTCAATTTGTTGAAAATGTTGCATTTGCGGTGTTACATTATGCCGTAAATGTTCAATACGTTGATGTTCCAATGTAGCTATCGTTGGTTCTTGTTGTTGTTGTTGATAACCCAAATTTAAATTATTCAATCTTGATGTAAATTCGTCATTACGGATTGGAATGCTTGCGTTAATAGTTGTATCAATTTGTTGCGATGGCGGTGGTTGTGGTGGTGGTGGTGATTTTGAAGCTAGTATTAAATTCGCTTTTACTAATGTTGATTCGGCATTTCGATTTAATAATTGTTGTGAATTTCGTATAAAATTCATTGGCAATGGGCTATCTCGTTCGCTAATCGATGACGTTCGACTTAAGCTCGGTGAAAATTGATGTACATATGAGGATGATGATGTTGTTGTTGTTATTGTTTCATTGATTGTATCGCTAGCATTGTGCAATGATATATTGGATAATGTCGGTTCGTTGTTACATTGAAATGGATTTAATTTACTGGGCTGTTGTTGTTGGTGTGAATCATTTTTGAATCCATTGCTTAATTTCGAATGGTTTTGATTATGGCAAAATGGTTGATAAATTGGTATGTGTGACGTTGATGTTGATGATAATGTAATCGGCACTGTCGTTGGTACATTTGACAACGGCATTTGATTTATTATTTTCTTATCCGCTACAAGTGATGATTGCCTACATTAAAAACAAATTTTCCCGAGAAGAAACAAAAAAAAATTTCAGATTAAAATTAATTATTCTACATTTTTTTATTCATCGCAAATTATTTAATCTTAATTTTTCTTTTTTTTTCTAATAATCCCTTTAATAAAAGGAATAAAATACTCTACGAATTTTTTCGAGAGAAAGAGAGAGATAAAAAAGCATATCAAAAAAAATAAAAAAAAAAAATATTTCTAGTCCCACTATCGAGTATATATCGGGACATGCTACAACATAGCACAAAAAAAAAATATTACTTTACTTTCAAATGTCTACGGTTAAAATCGATTTGAATTAGATTTGCTTTGATTTATTCATGTTTAATTCATGTATGATCGGGTGAGTTATTCGATTAGATCGATCATTTTGATGCGCAAGCGTAAGTGCACATCACTGTTTATGAATATGGTTGCAAATTGACCGAATTCATTTCAATGAGTTCGAATGAAATTGTCTTTTGTTAACATTGTTTAATTCTTTCTTTTTAATTAATTTGGGTTATTTTGGAAAGTTTGAATTTTTCATTCAAAATTTCGATTTTAATTTGAAAAATTCAATTTTATGAAGTTCTTATTTTGATTAAAAATTCCGATTTTAATTAAAAATGCCGATGTTTAATTTTGATTAGAAATTAGGAAATTTTTTGTTAAAAAATTGCCTTAAAAGGCACAAAAAAATTTACGAATCTGATCCCGACCGACAAATTAGTGATTTGGTATTGTCATGCCAATGCAAAAGAGTTAGATACGATATTTCGGCAAAATTTGATGAATTTCTGTTTCAATTTTAGTGTCAGAAACATACTCTTATTGTGTTTTGGTATGTGTGTGTGTTCATGTGTGTGTGTGTATATGTATCGATTAAGAGAAAAAATAAAGAAGAAAAAAAAAAAACAATTTTAGATCATAAAGTCAGAGGGAAAATAAATGTGGTGTGATGATTTCAAGCAAAAATGCTTTTGGTGTTTGTGCACATAAAATTTGTGTAAACAAATTGTTTTGTTTTGTTGCTTAAGCAATTAATTGTCTTTTGTTTCACACAATTTCTCGATATTCCAAATTTTGTTTAATCAAACAAATTCCAGAGAAAAACAATTTCACTGGAAAAACTAATAACAAACATTCACACGTCACAAACAACAATGACAATAATTGTATATATATTGAACTTATAATCACATTGAAATGAAGAAAAAAGAAGAGAGAGAGAGAGAGAGAGAAAGAGAGAAAGAGAAAAAAAAAAACATCAACAACAACAAATTATCAAGGAATTGACGTAAGAAGCAGAAATAAACAATGTAAAACGGAGTTTTCTGATTCTGTGCATTTGGCCGATCGTAATTGGTCACAAAAATTAAATGCGCGATTGCAACGACATATTTCTTTCTTGTGTTGTTTCTTTTTTTGTTTTGTTTTGTTTTTTTGTGTAATTTGCAAATGTTTTTTATCGGAATGTGATCAACAAATCGATACTTACATAAATAGATTTTTTTGTGTTTTTGATTTAGTTTTTATTTAGGGATAAGTTACCTATTTGGGAAGAAAAAAAAACGAAAAAAGAAGAAAAAAAACACAAAAGAAAAAAAACCATAAGAGAAAAAAACAAAATTTTTTTTGACACACTTAAAAAACCAATAAAAAGGCATTTCAGCAACCAGATACATGGAACAAACTTACACGGAATCATTCGCATATGGGAACAACAACAATATGTATGTAAGTGTATGGGACTTGGTATATATTGTGTATGTGTATATTTTTCTTTGGATGCGTGTAAGTGGATGGATCGGGTGAGAATTAAAAAAAAAAGATTAAAAAAAAAAGAAAATTGAAGATTTTTGAAACAAAAAACGAGAATGTCTTATCAGATGACATGATGAATGCAAATTGGGGTTTCCCATTTTATATGCAAAATATTTTCATCCACATGTTTTAACAAATATTAATGAAGCACTGTCAAAGATGTGCGTTTTTCAAATTAGCCCAGTTAACCATCCATTGACCATGGCGTTGACATTGTGTTTGATTACAGAAAAGTGCCGTTTGGTAATCTGATCTTTTTAGAAATAAATTACGGTAAAATCGTCAAAAGTTGAATGAAATTCTTACGAAATTGAATGAAGTTCATGTATTGTTATTCATTAAAATTCCTTCAGATTATTCAGTGCAATATAATAAAAAATAATTTCGCGCAAAAGAACAGTAATCGTTCCAAAGGAAACAAAATTTATCATTTTTCCACATAAAGTTCAGTACAATTTGCCACTGGATTGAAATGATTAGAAATTTTTTGTTTTAAAATAAGGTACCATAGACACATTCCGTAAGAAATCATTGACGGAAACGTTTATCAATCTAAGCACACAAAAAAAAAAAAAAATACTAAGAAAACTTTGGAACTGATTGAATTTCGCGATTTTCTGTAATCAACTCAAGCTCGCCGATAAAGATAAGCATTTCCAAGAATCAAGCTGAATGAAAAATTTATGAAAAATATGATAATGTTGTCAGCATTTAGTATGAGATAAAAGATGACACTACGAAGCAATAATAATGTTGTTATCAAATTTTTCGGTGACTTTTTTCTTTAGAAGATGAAAACTCCACGATTCAATATTAGTTCAAAGTTCCCATATTAAATTTGGATAAAATTCATGCAAAACTACAGAGTTAAGAAAAAAAACACGCGATTTGACCAATTCAAACTCATGCATTAAAACATTATGTTAAATAGAAAGAGAAAAGGAGAAAAAAATGATAAACTTTGTCAATTGACAAAAACCAAAAAGAAAAAGAGAAAAATTTACGAAAATCAAAGAACAAAAACGATAAATCAATCAAAAGTGCAATTCATTCATATGAAAAAAAAAAATGGATGAAATTGGTCAGAAAATTCCAATCGAATGCATGCATACCTTACCTGCGTGGTTCTGTATTGTTCGGTTGTTGATTATTTGTATGCATAACGGTATCAAACCAATGAGCTACATTCACATTAGCATCTTCGTACATTCGTATGAATTCACTTTTGAGCAATTCGGGATATTTGGGTCGATGGCGAAAGTCTTTCGTTAGACTGTAATAAAAATCAAAAAAAAGTTTGTTTATAATATGAAAATTGAGCAGAAATTATAGGTAATAGGGTGCATTTTACAAGGGATTTTTACCATTTGTTTACGAAATGTTGAAATTCTATGGTGAAGCCTTTATCGGTTGGCAGACATGGCGGGTCTTTTTCCAAAACGCACGTAAGTACTTCGAAATCAGTATGACAACCAGTGTACGGAAATGAACCGGTTGCCAATTCAACTAACGTTATTCCAAGTGACCAAATGTCAGCTCGAATGTCATAATCCTGCTTTTTTGGGTCGATTCGTTCGGGCTAAATGAAAAAAACGGGAATAAAATTCAGTCAGGAACGAAAAATCATTAAATCCAGTTTGGAATCAACTCTTGGTAGAACTTACAGCCATATAAGCGGCACATCCAGCTGAACGTGTCTTTGCTTTTGAGTCAACCAATCGACCGCTAATACCAAAATCACAAAGTTTTATATTGCCACGTTCGTCAATTAGGATATTTGACGGTTTCACATCTCTGTGAATTACATCGTGCTTTGTTTTCAAATAATGTAAGGCTTTAACCGTCTGAAAATATTAAAAGAAACCAATTATTTAGGGAATAAATAAGGACCACTCTAGCATAGATCTAAAAATTACTCCGATTTGCAATCACGGTCAAAAATACTGAAAAAAAAAACAATTTTTTCTTCACTTACAGCCACCGTAATTTTGCCAAGAATTGGTTCGGGTACTGGTTGACGCGTTTTTTTGGTGAGTTTATCGAAGCACGTTGCCATTAATTCCATACAAATCCATACATCTGCATCGGTTATGAAACAACCAAGACAATGTACAATGTATGGGCAATCGTGTGATTTAAGCACCACATCAATATCGGTAATAATTCGTTTTTCTTCTTCGGAGTTGCTTGTTCGTCGCATTTGCTGTGAATGAATGGGGGAAAAAATATGAAATCTATTAGATTCTCATTAAGTTATCATAATCTCATTGTGTTAACTCCAACCAACTTATTCAGTTAACTTCAAAGACTTATCGTTGTGATTGTAAGAAAAAAAAACAGAGAGAAAAAATTCGTCAACAAAATCAATTAAAAAAAACTGTTGATGTAAAATAAAGTTGAAAAGATGGAATGAAGTACAAAAAGAAATCATGCACAAATTGATAGCGGAACGAAAATGGTGAGAAAAAGAAGCAAGCGATAAAAAAGTGGTCTAAAAATATGACTTTTCTTAGAAAAATCGTATCAGTTTATTCAGATATTGCCTTTTTTCTTCACTTTTTCTGGATTTTTTTTTTTTGCTCTTTTTTCTCATGTTTCAATCGTACCTTAACCGCGATTAATTTGTCTGTTAGTGTGTGTTTCATTTTAACAACATGACCGCTGGTTCCATTTCCCAATTCGCCCATATCCTCCAAGTCTTTGCTTTCCGTTTTATATTCGATACCGTCAATGGTGATAATGCCATTGCGCTTTATAATTTGTTTGAGTTTATTTTCAGTTTCTGGATCAAGTCCGATGGATCTCTGTTGTGGGAATGAGCCAAAGTTCATTTGTGGTCGTGGACGGTTCATAGGTAGCGGTGCTGTTCCATGATAAAAATAAATTGCGGAAAAAAAAGGAAAAACGAAAAAAAAAAAAATTACAAAATTAAGTTTTATCAACAAAAACAAAATATATAATGAATGCAAGCAAAACCACTGATTTATAGAGAGCAGAGAAAAAAAAAATTTAATAGAATACGAAATTTATTTATTTGCTACTTTTCAAATGTAAACAATCGATTGGCTATTCGATGTTGTATTTTGGTGAGCACAGTACAAGCACAAACACAAGCATGCACGAGTTTGACGTTTTCAATCACAATCGCTTTTATCAAAGTGAACAAAGCCAATCGCACACAAATACATAACACACAAATCATATACACACACGTATGCTCGTGCTCGATAGTTATTCTTTTTTTTCTTTCTGTCTTCACTTCGCTTCTCACAATGCGATTTTTTTCCGCTCAATGGTACATAGCTTGCGAGCGAATGAGACGCAACGATAAGAAGAAGGGCAACAAAAAAAAAACATTTTTTTTATTGCAATTTGCGCACCAATGCAAACAATTGATTTTCATGCTAAGTCTTGCGACAAAGAGATGAAATGATTGTTTTTCTCTCTTTCTTCGCACTTCTCTTATTTGGAATTTAGTTTTTTTTTTGCAAACATTCTACTGTTGTATATATGCGCTTGAACCGTTGCAATAACGATTCACATAAACACACATATGACACAAAACATTTCGATTTTTCCACAAACAAGTGCATTTCTATATTTCTCTCTCTCTCCCCCTCCCTTTCTCTCTCTCTCTCTCTCTCTCTCTCTCTCTCTCTCTCTGTATGTCTTTCCAAATGGACATTTAATTTGATTTCATTCAGTGGCGAACATTCTTTGCGAATTTTATTTTTCTCTTTTATATTTTTTTGTGTCTTTTTTACACAACTCCCTCTGCTTGAATTTGATTAGATGATGAAATATTTTGGTTAAGTGGCGGAAATGCTTACAAGGGCTGGGGCGTCGTCCATTTGGCTGTTCATGAAGTAAATTTTCAAGTCTTCGCAGCTTCTGTGACGTATCATTGGTCGATATTGTGTGTTCCATTGTTTTTGTTGTTGTTGTTGTTGTTGTTGTTGTTGTGATAATCGTTTTGTGTGTAAAATGATGGTGTATTACACCGAATCACTTTTCGCAGCCTTAGTTATTGACACCCAACTACACGGTATTATTCACTGTACAAAATGGGAAATAAAATTCGTTAGACTTTTTTCCTGTTGTTTTCTTTACACAATCATTATTTAGCGCATTAAATAACAATAAAAAAAATTAATTGATTCGGGGAAAATACCATGAAAATACACGTGAAATTTCATGAAACCACTTGGGCGAAGGCTACACACGAGATATGATTCTCGCATCAAAACTGCACAAATTCAGACAAACACTCACACTGTACAAATTTTATAAAGAGAGACAGAGATGAGCAAACAAAAAAAAAAAAAAAAAAAAAAAAGAAATTCAACCAAAACACAAGTGCTCACAAAACAAAATCCAATTCAGATTGACAAGAAAACAAAAAGTACAAAATTATTTTAAACTGCTTTTTATGAAACACAAAACACACGATAAAGAAAAACAAAACAAAAAAAAAAATTCCTTTTTTCAATGGGAAAAAAATGACTTTTTTTTCTTCTCTCTTTTTAGTGTGTTAAAAATGCAAATGAAATGCGACGATGTACGCACTCGCGTATTTCGAGAGTCACTGTCGATATTGTATATTCAACATTCTGTGTGTGACGATACGGAATATTAGTTGGGCGAATATTCGCATTTGTATGTGTGTGCAATATATTTGTCATTTTAGCACTGCCTTTCAATACTCCAAACGGTTTACTATGAAGTTGGCCGAAATTAACCAATGTCTCTCATATACACATACTCCCGCTCTTGCTCTCTCTCTCTCTCTCTCTCTCACTCTGTCAAACTTTTTTATTTCAATTCTGTTTTGGTGCACCCGATGCGAATCAACTGAAATTATCTAAAAATATTGTTGACGATATTGCCAAATACACACAATTGACGATTTATGACAGATTCCAACTGGATATTCTCATTCGACAGACCATTTTCTTTGAAAAAAATTTTTTTGGATTTTTTTTTCTTTTTTTGCTTTTATTTTCCATCTTTTAATCATATTTCAGCTATTTATTATCCAGTCATTTTTTTTTTCTTAAAAAAATAACACTATTTCAAATAAGAAATTGAGCATTGAAAGTCTCTAGTAATTATTCGTTCCGTCTCCACTGAAATGAATGCTTAATCAATTGACATTTCAACAAATGTCACTTTGAATTTCACTCGTGGTTTGTTTACATTGTTTAGCATTTTCAGTTTATTTCAAGGAAAATCAATGTTTTGCTGAAAATTTCAATATTTTCATTGGTTCATTTTGCGAAAAAAGTTGCAAAACTTTGGCAGATCGACGATTTTCAAAAACTACAACTAGTTTTGTATTTTTTTTTCTTGGTGAAAATCGAATTTCAATATGAGCACAATGGAAGAAGATGATGAAAGATACGAAACAGAGGAGTTTCTTGTGTATGTTGATTTGGACACAAAACTTTTGGACGATCAACTATCGAATTCGAAGCCGAAGATAAAATTTCTTGGCATTGACACTGATAATCCCATTATGCAATTGAACAATCAACTATTTAAAGGTAAGACAAAAAAAAAAAAACCAGTTAAACATTGAATTTGTATTGATGCAATCATTTTAATTGCTGAATAATATTTCTACGATTTTTACCGTCAATTTTTCATTTTCTTTACAATTTTGATCCATTTAGGTGAATACGAATATTCTATAGGAACTCATTGCTTTCTTTCGGAAAGTAAACGTACAGCACCCAGTGAAGATGCATGTTTTCGTGAAATGCCATCAAAAATGTACGAACATTTTGCTAAAACTGACAAAGTATTAAAAATGAAACGTATTTTTGTTGAGGAAAAAGAAACAGAAACTAGTTCGGATTTGGCTGAAGGTGAAATAAAAGACTTGGAATATTTGCGCGTGACAAAAACATACGGTGAAGCATTAAATCAATTTTTGAAGCCGGGCGAAAAGCCACCAAGAGAAATACAAAATTCACCCGAACCTGAAGATGAGGAAGAAAGAATGGAAAATGATGACGAAGAAAAAGTGGAAAGCCAAGCGGAAACGGATAAACACCAAATGGATGTGGATTGGGATGAAAATCAATTAGGTCAAAATAAAATGACCGAAATTGAGGTTGGTACACATTCGAAAGAAATAAATTACGAAGGATCGGAAGATAGCGAAACGTCAAAACTGATTGTCAAAGCAAAAATTGAATCAACTGCCCAGGAAGAATTTGAGCGAATCAATGATCCCAATTATCAACCAAGCTAATTTTATAATCATAAATCTGTACGAACTAGTTTTTGTTATGAAAAAAAAAACAACAATAACAATTTAGGTTATGAAATATGATATTTATTCCAAATAAGTCTTATACAAATCCCAATTTCATTAAGAAAATTTAATAAAATGTTTTTTCAAATAAAATGGATTATCGTTAAGTATTCGTATTGGTTTTTTTCACTTATTCCAATATCTGAACATTTTTTGTGAATTTTTTTTTTCTTTTTTTTTTTTGGTTGGTGTATGGGTTTGCGTGTATTTGCATCTCACCAGACACGACGTTCCATTCCGACCATATGTTTATTAGCCAACTTCAGTGTCAATTCGAATTTCATCTCGAGATCCGTTAATTTCAATTTAGTAGTGAATCTGTATTTGCGCAATATGCCGGCCAAAATCACTTTCATTGAAATCATTGCATATTGGTAACCTAAAAATCGAATAAAAACAAGAGCAACATTTTAGTAAGAATTGCAATTATAGTAAGAATTACTCTACCTATACAGTTTCTTGGTCCGCCAGAGAATGGAAGAAAACAGAATGGATGTCGTTCATTAGCTTTCTCTGGAAGCCAATGTTCGGGATTGAATTCTTCCGCATCTTCACCCCAAATATCCTTTCTCTGAAACGATAAAATTTAATGAGCTTACATTTTATTCTACATTTTTGCATCATTTTCCACAAATTGTGTTTAAATTACTCGTTGCAAATTGAAAATGGACATCATGATAATTGAATTCTTCGGAATGATACAGTTGCTGACAGGTGTATCGGCTGTTGCTGTGCGAACAATGAACGGTGCAACTGCAAAAAAATTTCACCATTATTTTCACTTTCATTATTTACAATCATTTTGTACCTGGAAACATTCTCATTCCTTCTTTCAGGACCATATCCAAATATGGCAATTGTTGCACTCTTTCATAAGAAGTGTCTTCATCTTGTGTATCATAAACTCTATGCAATTCCTCATAAAGTCGATCTTGAATTTCCGGATGCATTGCAAGACACAAAATTGTATAGGAAAGTGTTAGAGCCGATGTTTCATTGCCAGCAATTAAAACTGTTTCGATTTGCTCCTTGACAATTTGCTCGTTAAATTTCCCCGAGAAGAATAGGCGAAACAATTGATCAATTAGAATTTGTGGCGTTTTATACGATTCTTCAGAATCTTCTGTTATGATTTTGTCAGCAATTTTATCCTTATTTTTGGCCAAATACTCGTCTCGTTTCATGTCACGGATCTAGATTTTTTTTTTTTTTTTTTAAATTCGAAGAACAAAGTTGCAAAAAAAATTTTTTTCATGAATAATTGTTGTAGCTGATCCAATAAAGCAGTGTAATAAACATGAAATGCTTTCAAGGCACATATCAATCATCAATTTTATTTGCTAATAAACCTTGAAACAGTTGATTGAATTAAAAAAAAAAAAAATCACTTACTCGGCTCGTCAAAATGTTAATATTTTCGCAGTGTTTCTGTTGCACCCTATAGAGACCCGTCCAGCGATAGATAAAATCAGTATGCGCCCAGAACATAAGGAATCGTTTGCCGACCACTTCGCACATTCTGTTGAATGAAAATGCCAATAATATGATTTATGGCCAATGAACGAATAAAAATTTAACGGATTTTACGCTTCGATGCTTTTAAGAAACTCCTGGTTTTTGTCACGCTGAACATCCACATTGAAGCCCATTGTAGTCGCTGAAAACATATGTTAAAATGTGTTCAACTCAATTTTTGTTCCCGTTTTGTGTAAAACATCACATTTTAAATTCAACTGAACATTAAATATTAAATGGTTCAACTGAAATTGTAAATATTTCGAAGAATCAACATTTCACTTAAAAACTAAGCACTAAACACAGTATAAATAGATTTTCATATGAACACAAAAAAAAAAACGATAAATATTTTATTATTTTCATCATTTGTGTAATATAATTCAGTAATATCAATATAATTGATAATATGTTTTATAAAAAAAATTGCAAACAAATCTATTGAGCAATTGTTCGTTGAACTCAAAACAAGTTGCAGTTCAGTGAATTCAATAATACATACCGCAAACCATATCTAATGTGCATGCATGCATGTATTTCGACAGATCGAAATTTGGATTTCCGGCTTCCTTGTCCAAATTCTGAAGCATAATATTGGTTTTATCGTTGAAAATTGGAACAAATGACTGCAATATTTTCATATTAAATGTTGGATTCAACAGTTTGCGAATGGGTTTCCAAAAGGCACCAGCTTCAATATTTTTTTTTTTTTTTAACGAGAAAAAGAGAAACAAATGAACATGAACACATCAAGAAATCTAATTCAATTCAATTCAAAATGTTATTTGCATTTGAATTTGGATTTATTTATAAAGCAAAAGTTTTACATTCGGTTGTGAGTATTCCAACGGTGCTGGGAAGAAAGCGATACATGTACGGTTTGTCTAAACATGATGTGGACATTAAAATCGTTCGTATATCTTCTGGTTTATCCAAAGTGATATTTAACACTGGTCCAATGTATGCCTTTGCTGGCGTTTCAACTTCTTTCACGAAATTCACAATACCATTGAACAATTCGGCCGTCGATTTTCCAATGAAAAAATGCGCACTCCCAATGAATGGATACACGGGACGCATTATTGGTAAATGCGAAACATAACTTTCCATTTGACGCATGTGAAGGAAATATTTTATTAATCCCGTCGCCACCAACACCACAAACAATGTTAAAACTATCATAGCTTTTTGTTTGTTTGGTATTTATTCAACACGAATGAGAATTTTTTTCACGTTTTTTCAATTTATTCTGAAAAGTTGTTCAGTTTTGATGGAAATACAATTCATTAAAATTCAAATTTTTCAAAGAAAAATGCCAGAAAATCGTTCACTCAAGTTTTGTAGCGTATTTTATCCAAGATAAGATTCACTGCCGAAATTTTAAGGTTTTACGCAATGTCAATAATTAAGGGCTAAGAGATTCTTAATTTTCATGTTCTTTCCCTTTAATGTATTTCGATAGTCTCTCTTTAATTTTTCTTTCAATTCTACCTGTCCACAATTTCGAAACAAAAACTAAAATTGTTAAACTTTTTTCACAATTTCCCGAAAAAACTGCTGCAAATCAGTCTCTTTTCTCAAAAAATTCTTCGGAAAAAATTTCTCAAAAATTATTCGCCCATTTCTTCCAGAAATTTAAAAATGATTTCTCATCGATTTTCTACGGTATTGTAATAGCAGAAATATTTCGATTGTTTAAAAAAAAATTTTGGCAATTTTGAAGGAGTTTTTTTTTCGAAAAAAAATTTGAAAGAATTTCACAAAAAAAATTAAAATTTCAATGAAAACTCTGTACAAATTTGGTTATGAGCTCTCAACAGTGGCGAAAATGAAAATGAACTAAAACCTTGCAGCGTAAAAATCACCTGTATTTATACGTGCCTATCAACAACAAAATGTAAACAAACAAACAAAAATTACTAAACGATTTTCAGTCGGAATGAGTAAGCAGAAATGCGAAGTTAAAAAAAAAAATATTTCTATAACACGAAACAAATATAAGTCCATCAGAAGAGCCACCACCTACTTATACAATGCTCGATTTGTTGAATGATCATATTAGCGAAAGAAAAAAGAAAGTTAATTTGCGCATTCGATTCATTTCATCAATGAATAGGGAGAGAGACAGAGAGAAAAAAAACCAACTAGCCATCCAAGAAGATATTTGTGCAAAATAATGCACTAACAACATGTTGCATTGACTGGTCAAAGAAAAAAAAAAAACCCGTGCATTGTAGTGCTCTCCTATAATTACCCACTTTGGCTACTTCGTACCGTTATCATACGTAACGCATGAAATCTTTTACTTTATGGCATTCTTGTTACCATTTTTATCGATTGTCATCCATCGCAAACGCTATATTGTTTATAAATTATATCAAAATTGGCGTTTGTGTTGACGGTTTTGTGTGTTGTTGTTCGTGTTCACGCAGTGAAAATATACTGCTAATCGATTTGAATCATGTTTTTTCAGCGAACCATGCGAATTTCACTCTCGATATTACTTGGTGTATCCAAGCAATTTACGGTGTTTTTTTTTTTTCTATTGTTTATTCAGTATTGTTCGATTTTGGTTTGTTGTTATTTTTCATCGACTTTGATTTATGGCGCTTGTATGATTAGAATGTCATTTAACTTTCGTTTATTTGTTGAATGAAATGCAATTTTCAGTTGCAATTTTTAAATTATCAATTCATTAGATGGTGATTTGTGATTTGTTTGACTTCCAAATTTATTTGGACATCATATTTTCATGCAGAAAATTCACTTCCAACGTATTTATTAATAGCTTTATAACGCAGTTGCACAGGGTTTGTTTTTTTATTCATGTTCACACATCGATACAATTCATTAAGCACGTGTTAATTATATTAATTCAATTTAGCATCGATGAATTGCTCAACTAAAAATGGAACACACATTTATCGACACCGGTGGTCATCTTGCACATTATCTTCCTGTGATTTCTTTTTCCCGTCTTTTTCTCTGTACATAAATTTCTAGCTCTTTTCCTCACACACAAAACCAAAGTGGAATTATGAAATTGAAAAAGAAATGCAATTGACAATAAAATGTGAAGATTTTAAATGTAAAAATTTGTTTAGGCTCAACTTAAGAGAAAATGATTAATTTTAAATTTTAATACAAATACGCCGAGAATTTTATTAAATTTCTTACATTTTATTATAATACGCGTAATTTGCGCAATTTTTTTTTTCGAATCGAAGAGATTCGCATTTTTCTAAATGGAATATTTCAAATGTTGCAGCCGACATTGGTGTTTACACAAATCAGTGAATATACATGAGATTGTGAACAACATCTTCTCACTTTTTTCTTGTTGTTCATATGTTCCAGTCATCAACTGAATTTATTTAGTTGTATGTAATTCGTGAATTTGGTGAATATTTGCGTATTTTTTTGAATATATATGAGACGGATATTTTCAAACATACAGTACCGGTCAAAATTTTGGAAACCATGCATGGTTTTTTGTTGCTCAAAAGTATATGAAGATTGTTTGGTGTTGTTTTCTCTCAACTTCTTCACAAGGATTTTTGTTTAAACTAAAGTCTTCATTTTCTTCTCAGAATAGAAATCTGTATCGTGACTCCTTTACATCTTCAGTATATGAAGCAACAAAAAACGTCAATTTGTATGAAAAATATGCATGGTTTCCAAAATTTCGACCGTTACTGATGCAGATTTATTTAATGCAGATGATCAAAAAACAGATTGATTAATATCCACATGATAAACGACTTTATATGAAGAATAAACACTGAATTAGTGATTTATATTGTTAACATTACAAATTATACTATTAAGCATACTCATACGTATGAACGAGGCACGTCAATTTCAATGTTCTTTATGATAAACAGCAAAGGCGCCTCAAAAGCAAAAGATTAAAACTGAAGCAAAACAAGCAAACAGAATTTTGTTAAATTAAAATGATAGTGCTAATTCTTTGATTTTTGTGTTTTTAATAAAATACTTCTGAATTTCAATAATAAACGAAATCTTTTTTTTAGTTAGAATTGAATGGCAAAATAAAAGAAAAAATTTTTAAAACGCAAAAAAAAACAATAATTTTTATAAAGTTTAAGGAGAACTGTTCAGTGAGATTGTTTTCAATCAATCTCAGATCAACCTCAATGAGTATTCAGTGATGACGGGCGCGGAGTTTTTATGTCGTCACTATTAAGATAAATTCATCAGTGAACAGCCTAGCAATTGTCGAAATGAACAATCAAATAATTGAAGTCAAACAAGAGCTTATATAAGCTAATAACGATGAAAATGTCTTTGAACATTCAACATTGGACGAGGTGAAAACCGAAATCGGAATGGAATTTGAAGATAAGGTCAAAGTAAAACCGAGTAATATTTCCGAGAAAAGTGCGGATCATAATCAACAGCCTCCTCAATTGTCCAAAAATGGTTGCGTCACTAAAAAAACCCAAAAAATGTTGACGATTCAAAACAATTTGCAAAGAAATTTAAATGCAAACACTGCGAATATTCCACTTAATTGAAATCTAATTTAAATATACATTTGTTGGAACATACTGGCGAAAAGCCATTTGGATGTGACTATTGTCTAAAGCAATTCGCACGAAATCCATATCTTCTTGCGCACATGAAAGTTCATGCTGATGGATTTCTGTATAATAGTAGCAAATGTCTGCAAATACGCAAATATTAGTTCTTTCCCTCTAGGTTTCATGTTAAAAATGAAAAGAATGAACTCGAAAGTAAGTGCAAAGTTCCTGGCTATGAATGTCATTTATGCAACAAATTTTTTTTATTATTCGAATGTTCAGAATGTTTGAAGCATTTCTCATTACAAAGCATTCATACATTCACACAAATAATGGTGAACGTTCATTCCGTAGCTCAAAATGTCGCAATGACTTCTCAAACCCAATTGAAAGAAATTCGAATGAAACAAGGGGAAAAACCGTACAAGATTAATGAATTTAATCCAGACTCAGTTCCGATTAAACTCACAATCATTGCACAAAAAATAAAAAATATCAAATGCACAACAACGACAACAATCATTAAAAAACCACTATTGCCCTTCAGCGTCTGGTCTGTTTTGTAATAGCAGCCCCTTAACAATTCTTCTCCAGCAAACCCTATCGAGAGCCAGGTCTTGAGTTTCCCCATTCCAATCATACCCCCTTTCGTTTAAATCGTTCTTAACCGAATCCAAATCTACCTCTACCTCTTAATTGCCTCCAAAGAAAACCATTCACTCCGTATTCACTCAAAACTGACCACAAATTGGCTCTCGGTATACAATCATACGCTTTTTGTACATCGACAAAACATACATACATATCCTTGTTTCTCTATTATTTGTCTCATGCAAAAAATTTGATCTTGACATCCGCGCATCGCTCTGAAGCCTGATTGGTTTTCATCCAAGAGCGATTCGACAATAGCTCAGATACGTTTTTCTAAAAGGAATAAACGAAAATCGTCTTAAAATTCCCCAAAATCCCCACTGAACCACTACAAATTAAATCTCATCCACTCCCGCTGCTTTACCCCTACTTAATTTCCTAACCGCCAGCTCTATTCCTCCTATGCTTATTTCCTCCACTTTGATTTCACTCACACCTTCATTCGCGCTTACATTCAGATCCACTACGTTTTCAACATTCAAAAGTTCCTCAAAATATTCTCTCCAACATTTCAATAAATTCTTCCTACCAATCACTAACTCCCCTGCCTTATCTAATACAGCACCCGGTGCTTGCTTTTTACCACCATTACGGATGTTCTTAACCTTAGACCAGAACACTTTATTTCTCTGCTGCCCTGCTTCTTCTAAATCATTGCCAAATTTCACCCATTCACCCTCCTTAGCTGTTCTCACCAACTATTTCACTACCCTTTTTTTGTTCCCTATACGACTTCAAGTCCTCTTCCTTTCTAATTTGCATCCATCTCACTCTTTTCTCCTTCACCGCCTCCTGCACCTCATTATTCCACCAATCTGGCTGCTTTTTACCATTCTTACACACATGCATTCCGCAAACTTCCTTTACCGCACTCAAGATTGCACTCTTAAAACAGTCCCATTCTCCATTGATATCAGACACCTCAGTCATATCAACTTGCCTAAATTTCTCTTCTAATCTAGCTACATATGCATTCACTCTTCAATTCATTAACTTTCACTCTATTGGTTGGCCTCCGATTTTTACTCGCTAATCCTTTTGGAATACGTACTTTGCTTACAACCAAGTAATGATCGGAATCCAGACCAAAACTTCTATACACACGCGTATCTGTAACTATTTTGCGCAAACTATCTTCTACGATTATGTAATCGAAAAGGGATTTCTGATTCTGGCTGGGATTTTCCCATGAATACATGTGGATTTTCTTATGTTTAAAAAATGAAGTTGTTATCACTAAATCTGAACTCTGGCAAAAATCCAACAATCCCCCTCCATTACCGTTCGCTTCCATATCTTCCCCAAAATGGCTTAAAATATTCGCAAAATTCTGATTATCTCGACCTACTCGAGCATTGAAATTCCCTAGCAAAATCACGTTTTCTCTTCCCTTACGATACACAATATCATTCAAGTCAACATAAAAATCATTCATCTTTTCTGCATTCGTACCTTCACACGGAGAATACACACTCACGAAACGATACACTGCACCTCCCAACTTGATTGATATCCACATCATTCTTTCACTCACAAATCTATGACGCACAATCGACTGCTCTAAACTGTTATGAATTAGAAATCCTATTTGCCCTATCGACTAATTCTCGCTTCTTCAACTCAAAATCTCTTCTCAAATTCATTGTCCCAATATTCAAAGCAGTCTTCAGCTGTGGAGCTCCGGTCAAGTCCCGGGGAGGACGAGCTCCGTGGCCTCCCCTCGTCCGAGGCCGACCATTACTGTTTCGAGCAAAATAAATTTAAGGTGAGGGGCGTGCTAAACCACACTGCACCCGAGAAAAATCACCAATAATTTTGTCGAACGCAACTGGCCATGGAAAACAATCGCTACCAATAAACAAAATAAAATGGAACGAACTTACCAATGAACCGCAAAATAATCAGAATAAAAAGATGAGTTTTAAATCAAATGCAAAAAAAATAAAAATTTTATTGAAATGAATTCAATTATGTTTGAAAATAAATTTCAAGTAAAAACAAAACACAACAAAAATATTCGTTTAGTGAAACGATTAACAAATGTGAACTGAATAAAAATAATTTTTTCAAGATAAAAACAGGAACAATTCAAAATTTAGCAGAAATTGATCATTCTCAGACTTAAAATTGTTTCAATTGTTTGCATTTTTTTTCGGGATATTCAGAATAAATTGAACGAAATTATGAGTCACAGTTTGTGCTCAATAATCAGTGAAAGTTAGATTAAACATTTAATCGAATTAAACACTGTTTCTTACCATAAGAATTCTCAGAATGAAATAATAAATGGATGTAATTCTCGATGTTTCGAGTGTTTTATTTACAAATTTCGTCCGTTTTTCATCGTCCTTTGATAAACCAGATAGAAAAAGCAAAGATATCCAGGAATGAATTTTTTGGATTTTTTCATACAAAATTTTCTGAAGAATGCCCTAGCTGCTGTACCAATCGAATACATATTCTGATCGTATTAAGAGATAAAGTGGTTTGATCGAGAAAAAAAAAACAAAAATGTTCGTCATCAAAGATTTCCTAAACCAGTAACACGACGCTTTAGTCACGCTATGTTTTCAACCGAATTCCAGATAATTCATATTATACGTTTCCAACGATTCATTTGACTAAATCAAAAATAAATTATTGAGTTATATACTTGCAATTCGCTTGAAGTCATGATAACATCAGCTTGAAGTCATGATAACATTACGGTCTTAATTAATCACAACATACAAGCGATAGAGTGGGAACATAAGTATCGCCACTCACTGTATGTTCTGAGTTTGTGTGTTCGCTAAAAGCTTCAAAAGTTTCTACTGATCATAGTAAAAGTTCGTAACATTGAACTTAATTGACGGCTCAAAAGTAAAAAGTTATCAAGCGTTTTATCAAAACTTCAAATCAATAAATATTGATTATAAGCAATTCAAATTATTAGTATACGCGCTGTGGTCCTAATACATATTTCAAAGGAAAACTGATATACTTGGAATGATAATTTGACGATAGCGGAACTCAGTTAATCAATTTAATTGCAACCATGCGAATTTATAAGATGGAATTCCAAACTGGAATAATTTTATTCAATTCAAAATTGATGTATTTTTCATTCTAAAATTGCAATACTTATAACTTAAATTTAATTCTCCGACAGTGTCAGATTGACACTGAGCATTTGCCATTCGCAAATAAACTCACGATAACCTTACACTCTTAATGAATATTTCGCATTCGTATGATTGGATCTTAGTCACACTAGTCAACAAATTTTTAAAAAAAATAACACCCCGAGAAAACAAATATCATTTCCAAAGTTTTTCAGGCCGCTGAATTCGAATATGCCATTAGAATTCACGTAACAGTTGTTATTTTCGAGATACAGCTTTATATATGTAGTTGAGAGATGGGCATGTAATAAAACTAATTCAAATGCACAAATGGGTAGTTTTTCCGGTATATAAATGATTCTCGTATGTATTTGGTTTATTAAAACTGAGGATTTTAACTTTAATTTAAGCTATATAGTACATCATCTTTTTATGAAGATTTTATCCAAAGCTATGATGTTTTCAATTCATTCGAATTGGTTCTATGACATGTCCATTTCTCCAATACATATATGGAGCTGAATCCAAAAAATGAAAAATGCAACGCAAATTTTGATGATATATTCGAATTTAGGGTTGCGAAACACTTCGAAAATCATACTTGCTTGCTCGAGGTATTTTTCGCTGTTGACTAGAGTCATTAGAAGAACTGATATACTTGAAATGATAATTTGGAGCATACGAAATACGACGCGTTCAGTTTACCAGTTTAATCACAACCACAGCGTCTTTATGTTGAGCTTCTGAATTGGCTTCTGAATTACCATAATTTTATTTATTTCAAAATACTTAAATTCTCATATTGAAATTTTGATGCTAATAAATTTTAACAAGGTTTTCGAAGAATTTTATTTTCCGTCATTTAATTCGTGTTATTTGGAAAAATGAAATTTATCATTACTGTTGCAACTTTTTGCATTTGTATTTCAGTTTTATTCGCAGGTAATCAATTATTTAATTATTTCCATTACATAAATGAACAGTTCAACATACATTTATTGAATTATTGTAACCATTTAATTGTCATTTAAATTGTAAATTACCTAAAAATGTTAAATTTTATTCAGTGATTATTATTCATAAATATTTATTGCGATTCGTACAGCACAGAAAGTCGCCTCTACAAAGTGATTATTCATTTATTTTATCATGCCTTTATTAATTGAGGTCATCGTAATGATCTTGGTTTATAAAAACAAACAAAATCATATTAATCCGTATTTCTTATAGATTTGCAAAATATAAGTCATTTTACTGCGTATTAAGTCGTATAAAATTTATTATCATTAGCCTGTAAAAGTCAAAATTTTGGTGAATAAAATCCCTTTTTTTCGTTTTATCTAGTAGAATAAGTTAACGAAATATTATTATTTAAATAAATTTGCTCAAGAAAAGAGTCTTTCCTCTCAAAAAACAAAACATCTTTAATTATAAGAGTAAATTCCTACGTCAAAATTTCAGACAAATGCAACGATAATCAGTTTCAATGTAAGGATGGAACTTGTTTTGACAATAATATGCGGTGCAATGGTCATCCAAACTGTCCCGATGGTGAAGACGAACTATGCCGTAAGTGGAACATTGTTAAAAAATATATTATTTTTCTTTTCGAATAAATCAATATTCCAACTATAATATGGTATTAAATCGAAAATCCCTGAATTTTCTACTATTTTCCCTTTACAATTTCAGCTTGCACAAACCTTGATCAACAGTTTCGCTGTAATATTGTTGTAAATCTCTGTATTTTAAAGTCGCAAATATGTGACGGTAAAAGTCAATGTCCTGGTGCTAAAGACGAACAAGCTTGTGGTAAGTCTCATTTCATAACAGCGAGAAATGACTTGATTCTCAATGAGAAATTAATTGTCTTCAATCGTTGATTTTGACAAAATTTGATTTTCCTTAAATTTTTCAGGACAAAAAGCTAGACAGACTGCCTGAATGATGCTTTCATATAACAATTTTTTTTTTTTCATTGTCGAAAAATCAATAAAATCTTAAATGAAAAAGACCTTTTTTTCTTGTATTTTTAACACACAAATGAGGGGAAAAAACAACAACAATTTGTTTTGGACACACGAACGATGCTTTGCATTTTTTACTGTTCCGCACACAACATGTTTTGCGTAAAAGTATTGAAATCGGCAAAAAAATTAAGAGCACCCGAAAATATTTTTTCTCGCTGTTTTGAACCTAGAAAATCACGAAAAACCAGTTTTTAGAGAGTCGAAATGTGATTGTGTGGTATCCTGTATGTAACCAAAGAGCCAAAAACAAATCTGATATTGTGATTTACACAAATTAATGTTAATATATTGTACAAATTTGAAGGAAATGTATGTACAAAATCTTTATTAAGTCCAGTGGAAAGATGAGTGGCTATTAAATGAATATCCATTGCTAAAGCATTTGGCATTATTGCAATCGAATTATAAAAACGATCAATTGAATATTTTTTTCGATCGAAATCAGAACATTCAAAAATTCTCAACGAATGAGGACATTTTGCTGAAAAATAAAAATCAAAAGTAAAATTGGATATTTTTGATATCAAATGGACAATAAGAGACCAATCTTTGGTATTTGATATTTTTGGAGCAACTCCATAAACAAGGCTTATATAAGCGATTATATGTCCACAGTAATTGTCTTTTTAAGAACGATGCTAATAGATTGGCCTCAATTCAAAGTCTTGAATTGCTACATAGTTTTGTTAAATTAGAACGTCTTTACATGCATGCAGCAAGTATCAACAATATTCAGCCATTTATTATTCGATTAAAACTAAAGAAAATAAAATTTCTTCCAATTCATGAGTATGGAAATGTCAACGATTTAAATCTTAACTTGATATATTTGAATCGACAATGGGAACATTTGTCTGGAGCACAAAAGTTAACCATCTATGTTAAGGGAGACTTTTTCTTAGCGACAAAATGGGCTACAATAAATAGCGATACAAATCTCACTATTTGTGTGAGTGACATCAAACCAATACATATAAAGTATGGAGTGAACTAAAAGAAAAAATAGAGCACTGTAATTGCCATTGATATATCAGAAAGTATAGTTTTTCTTCTTCGTGTGTTTGTGCAAGACACAGAGACGAAAACAAAGTTAACTATTCTTAAAAATAATTAAACCTTGAAGTAATCGGTTAACAGAAAAAGGAAGAAATAGATTTGAAATTAAAACTAAAAATCCTAAAAATGATCAAATAAAATTTTTGTGAATATTCCCATTTTTTCAGTATTTTTGTATGAGAGTCTCCCCAGGGGGTAGTCGGGGAGGGTGATCTCTAACATCCCCTGAATGGGGGTCAAATTGGGGGGGAAATATATAATCTTTTCTCATGAAATTCTGAACAACTCTAGGGGAATATTACTATTCGCAAATGCATTGAAAATACGCATAAATTCGTATAATTCGCATAAAAAATCCGTAATTCGCATGAATACATAATGAAAATTCGCACGAATTGGTACGAATTTGTGAATGCATAAAAACGTCATACAGTATCACGGTGTTTGCAAATTTTGCAAACATTTCATTTGCAAATTGTTCAATTTCATTAATAATATCATTGTTCATGATTTCGGTGTCAAATGAACTATTTATTAAAATTGTTTTGATGTTGAATGGAACCTCTTCATTTGAAAAGTGCCGTAACTCATCAAAAAATTTCTCCTGAAATTAATATGAATACAGTTTTATTTATTTTCAATTTCAAACAACAAATATTTATTCACGGTACCATTTTATTTTTATTTGAATTTATCATAAAACAAAACACAATATTGAAAATGAACAAATAACTTGTATGGACGACAGCTTGCTTTATGAATGACATACATACAAATTCATACTATTTAGAAAAATTCGCGAATTTATATAGAAAAAATTGAAATAAATTGGAATTCCTGAATTCGAAAAAAAATTTGGGAATTCATTTATTATTAAAAATTTAAAATTCGGGAATTGGAAAAAATTCGGAAAAAAAAAACCCCCCGAGGAAAAACTTCCCCAAAACACCATTTTACCGAAAAAATTAGAGGGGGGGGGGGGGCTCCCCCAAACCCCCCGGACTCAGCCTCCCAAATTTTTTCCAAATTATTTTATCACCATTTCTAACACGACTGTATGGCTGAAATCGAAAAAATTTTTCGTCACTTCCAGTGGTTCACTGGTCAGCAAAATTTAAACGCGACGATTTGATTCATATAAATGAAATGAAAGGTATTAAAATTGAATAATTTTCGTTACAAAGAAAAAAAAATGCATAAGTATCCTCAAGAGATTTCAAATGATTTTTTACCTTTTATTTTAATATTTCAACAATCAATCGTATTTTATCGTTAAAATTATAATTATAATAAATTTGTTTGTTTGATTATCTCATCTACAAAATGTTGGACTGAATTTCGATTTATCCATTTACAAACTAGAAAAGTTTTTATCAAAAATGCTATTTAAATAAACAATTTTAATTGCATAAATGTTTGAAGTTTGAATTAATTGTTGGAGTTTGTCAAGGCGATGAAACGAGGTGCACGTAGTGCCTACTATGCGCCTAGATGTGCTCTCGGTAGCACAAATATGTGTTCTCAGTGGTACAAACGGACGCATAGTAGGCACTACGTGCACCTCGTTTCATCACCTTGGAGTTTGTAAAAACCATTTCCGAACGAAAATTTTACAGACCCCTCAATGAAGATTGGACTAATTCAAATGTAACAATATAAATAAAACTACCGATTGTTATCCATGTAACACGTGGTAAAATGCCGCTAAAAATGCCTGGAATTCCATTTTGTTGATAAATTTCATGCAAAATACGTAATGGATTACGTCGTTCTTCGATATATCCCGCATTTTGTTCAAGATTAGACAATTGTATACGAGTTTTGGTCACATCCAATGGTGTTGTTAATGCACCAGCAACAGCACCCGATATTATTGCAGACGAAAGATTCATAATCAATTTCAATGTACCTTCAAAATTTGCCATTGTAATCTCCTTTAACATTTCCACCAATGGATACTGAATCATATGATACACATTCGCCATCATAATTGTTATGCCATAACCACGATAAATCCCATTTAATAATCCATCCGTTTTATAGATTTGCATCAATATATCAATGGAACCGTATTGAATTTTACTGACTTGACGTCTTTGCTTAACAATTTCAATTGGTACATGTATTAAACCCGAACACATATCACCAAATGATGTTGCTATTGAATTCACTGCAAAATATGCAGTAAATTTCCAAACAAATGAATTTGTATTTGGTGTAAAATCACCGTTGTAAATAAATGCATTGATGAAGAAATAATTTACAATTTGTGGTATAAATTCAATTGCAGCAAAAACAGCAAGTGAAAATATGGCCGCTATCGGTACACTGGCCAAAAGTTCAGGTAAAATTCCATTGTAAATACCACGAAAACCGCCCGCCTTCCAGAAACCATTTTCAGTTTGAAGCCGTGTTTTACACGTATTAATAGGAAATAAAATTGCGGTCATAACAAAACTCGCACAACCGTTAGCAATTAAATGCAACAAGATGTTATGCTCTTCAAAAAATGCTCGTTCCTCTATAATGAAATCCATTTTTTTTTATTTAAATCTTCGAATTTCCTTTTATTTTTTGAGATTCACTTTTATATTTTGACTTTGTTTTTCTTTTTGATAGAAAGTCGATATTTGAAATGAGTTAATTCCTAATTGAGATGCGCTTTTTTTTTTCTTTTCACTTTTCGAAAAACAATGTAAGTTGTTTCATTTGATAACCAAACTGAAATGAGATACAAAAGTGAATATCTTACATATTTAAATGAGATAACAACGAATTATAACCTGAACATTGTAAATGAACGCAAATTTTGACCACAAAACAACATCCGTTTATGAATTTAGATTAAAATAACTAAGCGGTGAATGAATGAATGTCGTTGTTATCTCTCTATTATTTAAATGAGAAAAAAATCCTCGTTTAAGCATTTAAAGTTCGAACAGTTGAACCTAGATTTGAACAATTTTACCACACTTTTGTACAAAATTTATCTAATCTAAATTCATAAGCGTGATTTCTTTTATGGTCAAAATTTAGTTTAATTTTCGAATTTCATATGAAGTTCGGCACAACTTTACTTTACAGAACTTTTTATGTGACGATTTTTTTTTTATATTTTCTTTGCTATGGATTTCGTAGGGTTTCAATATCCCATTTCAATTTTTTTTTTGACTTAGACTGATGTGTATATAATGTTGCATCTCTTTACACTTGATATACATTAGTAGTAGCGGTATATACTCTTTCTAGTATTTTTCTCCTTGGCTATTTTTAGATTCTGTTTAGTTACATTCGCATGCGTAACGAGATCGGACATGTATTCATTTCGCATCCTATATGCATTTGTCACGTTTTTTTTCTTTCATTTTGAGTAAAATAAGAATAAGCTAATAGAAGAAATCATTTTTGTCTAAACTTTTGACACAATTTGATGACATTTTTGACACCCTCTGTTGAAATTTCATCGGTGATATTCAATTCGGGTGACACAATAGTTTGAACCCACATCGCACAGCTTATCCAGTTATCTGGCTTTGCTGCAATACCATCTCGCATACTGTTGGAACAATCAAAAACTAATTTTAAAAAATATACATCAAACAAATAAAGGAAAATATTCACCGTTTTTGATCAAATGAAAAACTTTGCCCATTTTGTGTGCGTTTCTCTTGCCATCTTCCAATATTCAAACAAATCAAATGTGTTGGGATTTCGTATGTGTGATCGTAGAATTTAAGACATTCTTTTATATATGTAGTAAGACTTTCTTCCAACGGAACCGATACGTGGTTTAACAATTGATTGACGGCTGGGAAATAATGTTTAGAATGAGGGAAGAAAATTACAAGAGCGGAAATAATATAATATATGTGTGTTGAAATGTAAAGTTGGCAATCCATTTTGTCGGGTGATATCGTTCAAAACACTTAATGATGCTTTTATGTAAGCAACTAATTGTTTGCAAATTGGGTTCTACTTGATTTTTCCATGATTGAAATATTTTCCAGGCGAACAATACATATGATGTCAGATCTCTTATTTCGTATTTTTAACTGCTTTGAATGAACGCGATTCACATTATCTTCATTAAGGAATTCAAAATCATGCGTCATGATCGAAGTTTTCGGGAATATAGGTGGTTTTATGCTCATTTCTATCAACTTTTTGAAGTCTGTTTTCGGTTCTCCAAAGCCAAATGTCGATGAACCGTGCGCCCAATTCCTGGAGTATGTTTGCAGAAAATGGTTAATATTTCAATAAATTGTGCTTCGTCACGAATTCGATTGACCGAGATAAATGTTGTGTCATTTCATTTGTAGCCATTTTTTGCACATCGTCTATTTGGATGACATTATCTAAGTTATTGGATGTGCATGTGGATGTGGATGTTTGGAGTGTTTTCGATGTCAGCGTATTTTATTGCCATCTTTAGTCTATTGTCTAATGTCTATGGCGAAAGCGATCGTTTCTGCATTCATAGCTTCCAATTCAACAAATCCCAGAAACTCTTCTCGAATTACACTTTTTCTTTCATCGAAAAAACGAATTCCAACGGATAACTGTTCTTTACCAGAAATATCTGCTGTTTCATCAGCCATAATACTATATGCAGAAGCGCGTTTCGCATCAATAATGATTAAATCTCTTATCACTCTTCCACATATTATATCGATAATATTGTTTTGAATGGTTAGAAATGTATATATCGCATTTTTACTTCCACTTATAAAGTGATTCCGCAGTATTTCGTCACTAGAATCAATTTTGAAATGAAGCAAATCGTAAAAATGGCCTATACAAAGGTAAACATAGAAATTCCAGATTTTTTTGAAAAGAAATATTCAAATTATTCTTTTTTACCGCCAAAAAGATCTTTCCCCCTCAACGCCAAATCATGTGTACCACAAAAAGTTATAGTTGTGATTATAGAAGAAAGTATCTTTCGATTTTCATCAATTAATTTTTGATGGCCGGAAATCATTTGGATGTCGACTGGTGTTGATTTGGAGAGTACACACAAAAACATTTGGGGTATGTTCATGATATT
This sequence comes from Resseliella maxima, assembly GCA_029041755.1. Classification (NCBI taxonomy): domain Eukaryota; kingdom Metazoa; phylum Arthropoda; class Insecta; order Diptera; family Cecidomyiidae; genus Resseliella; species Resseliella maxima. The sequence goes on from JAQOWM010000756.1 coordinate 135,824, forward strand.
CATTGGTGACAATATTGTATATATAAATAAAATTAATATCCCTAAGTGATGATTTTGTGTTGGCAATTATCTGCTTTTTCTTCAGTTTTAACTTATGCTGCATTTGCAAAAATTACTGGAAATAAACAGTTTAAAAGAAAATGAATGAGACAATCTTTTTCATTGTGTTGTCTATTTTCGAAGAGCGAGGACCGAACTGAATAAAAAAGTTTAGAACACAGTGATTGAAATCCATACAGTATCAAGATATAAAGTGTTTTCATCTAAATCTAAATTAATAAAAAATTCAGTAACAAAAATCAACACAGTAATAAGTCTCAAAGTAGTTTATTCATTCTCTCGAAATGAAAATCAACTGGAAAAAAATTATTAAAAGAGTTGAATGTTTACTAACAGCTCTCTTCGCCGGCTACGAAATAGGTACAATTATAACATAGCAAGTGAAAAAAGTGCTAACTCTTTTCTAAATACACTTTCAATTGAAATGAATTTATTTTTTTATTGAAGGCGATACTATGATTGAATCAGCTGAAAACACGAATAAAAATAGAACGAAGAAAACTCATTTCTTTGCATATTTTTATTGAAATTTTATTTTATTTTATTTTATTGTAATTCATATAGGATTTTTCCTTTTAATCAATTCGAAACATTTCAAAATTACTAATTCAGCCTTTGTGAATTTCTTGGGACTACTTTAGTTCGAGAAATAATTTGTTTTCATTATGGAAAAACGTAGAAAATATTTTTTTAGACAAAATTCATTGAATACTTCTGCAGAAATGGTATAAATGTTATGCATTTGATTTGGAAAAATTGGGCAATGTGTCTACTTTATTTGAATAATTTCTTATTTTTAGATATAGTGAGATTCATTAACGTTTATTTTTATATTGCCTGAATACAATTTTTATGGTCTATTGATAAGGATTGAAAGATGACAAATGGGGAATATTTATAAATTTATCACCTATAATTATAGTTTAGGCCATAGTTGTCATCACCACAATTAAATACACCGTTGCATGTCATCAGAATATTTACAAATTCCACTAAACCAATGAATAAAATCAACTAATTGTCTCATTTTAAGACAATCGTTTTCATTTTCATCTTCACCACCAGGACATTGAGCTATACCATCACATTTCTGTGTTATTAAAATGCATTCGTCAGTATTTTCTTTGCACTGAATTTGTGTATTTGAATTATCACACGCTAAAATGGAAAATATCATTTAATTTAATAACAATAATAACAATAATAATAATAATAAAGATGGTTCCATTTGATTTTAACTAGATTGTTAATTTTTTTGGCTTTTTTAATCTACTTACGGCAAAGTTCGTCTTCGCCATTGATACAGTCCGGAAGACCATTGCAATGAAATTGTTCATCGATACAGGTGCCATTGCTACACTGAAACTGACTATTAGCGCATTGTTCTGAAATTTGAAAAAAAGAGCAAATGAAATGTTTGTAGTTAGTTTTTTTAGGTGAAGTAAAATAAAAAGCATGGATTAGATTTTCGATATATTTTTAGCTAAATTAGCATTATAATAATATAAAGTAAATCATTATTGTTTAGATTTTGTTGTTAGATTTCATTGTTCCAAACAGAAGAAAAAAAATATAAAATTTGAATACACAAAAAACACACAAAAATAGATTAAATTGGCTATTTTTACAAATCAAGGTCATTGATAAGACACACATTGAAGTTACACATATGAATCACTTTGACGAAACGACCCTCAAAGAATTGACAACGAATCACATAAAAAATCTCTTATAATTCTTTGCCATTTTTCAATAAAATAAAATATCCAATAGAAGTCTTTCATTTATTTTCTAGAAAAAAAAATATTTGAAGCACAGACTGTAACGTTTCTTAAAAATATTTCACTGAAAAATAGATGAAATTTTTGACTTTCAAATACAATTGCCCTTTTGCAAGTTCACATTATTTTCAGAATTAATATTATGACTTCATTTTATGACATGACAAAAATCTTACTTTCTATTTAAAAACATTAAGTTTCTAAGCAGTATCTAAGAGTTTGAAACAATTTTTTTATTTATTTTTCGTTGAAATAATATGGTTTCGAACAACTACCTGTAAATGAAACCGTGAAACAAACACAAAAAACTGCAAGTGTTAAAATTACTTTCATTTTTAAGAAAGATTGAAAGTAAATCGAAATATGGTCAGTATGCAAAAAACTTGACTGTGTTTTATTTTTGTTGAAAATAAAGAAGACAGTGTATGTTGAAAATCGAATCACTTTTCTTTTAATATAAGAACTGATGTGTTTTGATTCATTTAATATGAATTCCAATTTAAAGACGCAACAATTTCAATTGAGCTGATTAGTGGGACACGAATTGCTACTATTGGTTTGCACGGAATATATATTTGTGATAATACGATGACCATTCGATGATCTTTAAAATATAATTTCCAAATTTATTCATACAAAAGTGTGTGGATAATTTCGTTCAAAAGAGCAAAAAAAAAAAAAAAAAAACGAAAAATTCACCTTTTGAAAAATTAAGAAAGATTTTGCAAGAAAAAAGAAGTTCAGATTTTTGCTCATCGATGACAATGACCCAAAATCTTATATATCAAATAAAAGGTAAAAAAAACTAGACAAAATCGCTAGCTTGGAAAAAAAATTGAAATAAATCGATGGTTGTTGCAGAGCCCAGAAACTGTGCACATTGACGTAAACACTATTACAAAATGACATGTGCTCGGCTACTACATTGTTCCACGGAATGAACAAGCCGGGATTTCATATAGTTCGGTACACGGCACAGACAAAATACAGATGTAGATGTGATTAGTAGCAAATATTTTGAGAAGAATATCTCATTAATGACTTGAAACAATTGTTTTCATCGAAATTATTTAGCAATATTGTGATCAATTATTGATGAAACATGGTTTATTTTCTTCGAGTTTTAATAATTATGTTGTTTTTCTTTGGCCTTCAATTGGAGAATTTACCTATTAAAAATAAAAAATGAGGCAAATTCATTTGCCTTTTCTGTTCTTGTATTTCTACATTGACGAGTTTTTTCTTTCAAAAGTTTGTATTGGAAAACGACATGTTCATATATTTCATTTAAAAACAAAACCCTGTCCCGAAATTATTATTGAAATTATTTTAAAATAAAAAGAAAAACATTAAATGAATTGTGAAGTGTACACATTAACATGGGTGTTATCAACGCTATGACTGTGTATGATTTGATTTGATTGTGATTGAGTTTAGAATAAATTTTCTTAAACGGAATTGAGAAAGTCAGTGAATGAAACAAGTGTATGTGTGTGAAAAAAATACGAACGTCTATTCCATTGTGTTGTCTTAGCTCAACTGAACTAAAAATTAAAATCATATTTTCTTGTAGTATAAATTAGAGTCTGTTCTCTTATAGCAAATTTTAAATGTCAAATCACAACAGACTGTTTTTTGTAATACAAAGCAATGTTGCCATTTTTTACTTTTGTACGTAGGTGACGAGGAATCAAATCAGATAGGCTTCAAATAACCCAGGTCAAAATGGTAGAACCAAACACCTAATTAGTATTAAAACAAGATGTCTTACATCTAAAGGTGTTAACGGACTGACGGTGTTACTGTCCGTTTAAAATTCATTTTTTGCTCGTCCGTCCGTCCGATTCAGATGATTCGGACGAACGGACACAATTAATAATGTCCGAAAGAAAAATACGGACGGACGGACACAAATGAAAATGTCCGAAACCAAATTACGGATGGACATGACATTGTCCGATTTTTTCTTCGGACACATTTTGTTCGGACGGACGGACAAAAATCTCAATAAAAATATTTCGGACAACTTAAGGACGGACGGACATATCAATGCCATTTTACATATGTACTTTCCTAAACAAAAGTGTAATTTTCCACCTGAAATATTATATGGGAACCAAACAAACAATGGAACCGACTCTTCAACATTCGAGGGCCTATATTTTTTTCGCAAAAAAATATGAGTTTCCTTTGACGAAAATGCCCTAAGATGCTTATTTTGGACACTTTTCATACAAAAATCATCATTTGCACTCAACAACCGTACTTTAAACGGATCCACTATGCGGTCACCATCCATGGCTCAAAATTTAATGGTTTCTATTCCTGAACTATCCTAACAATTCTGCATCATCAGATTTTTTTTTTTTGGGCTCGTTGAGAATGAGCTATCGTGTTAACAAATTTTTGCGTACAGCGTACAGCGTACAGGGTACCACACACTCACATTATGACGCTCTAAAGACTAGTTTTTCGTGTTCTCCTTTGATCGATTACAATACTTTTACGCACATCATGTTGTGTGCGGAAATGTTAAAGTTCAAGACTGCCCATTAGACCGGTCAAAAAAATGTGATGTATAAGATTCCATTCGTTTATGCTGTTCTAAGCGGCAATGCTGCAAATATGACGTGTATGGGAGCACAAATTCAACCAAAATTGATGTTTACAACATGTAACTCGCATACCAGTAATTTGTTGGCGAAAGATTTGGTTGCTGAGAAAAAACATCAAACAGTAACGACCAAAGTTATGAAGGTTCAAAAAAACTTTCGTTTTCCAGGATTGGAATCCCAATTGATGAAAATTGGTGGGAAAAAACGTGTACTTTTTTCACTAATTCGATTTGCAAGCACACGAGACGCGGTTAAATCATTTCTCTTCAATTTGCCTTTCATGAAAAAGGTTTCAGCAAACCAAGATGAAGATAATGATGACATAATTGATGGTGTAGAAATAAAAAGTCCCGATCCAGTGGTCACACAACTATTATTCGACGCAAAATTCATCGATTCCGTCAAGGATTTGTTATCGATGCTTGATCCAATTGCAAAGTTGATAAATGTATGTCAACAAGGAAACGCTTCTATTGCTGATGCAGTTGAAGAATGGTTGGATTTATTGGAAGAGGCTCCAGCGGATTTAAAGATTTTGGCCGAAAAACGTATCAAGAAAAGCAAAGTATTCAATGATATCACGTTGTCTGCGAATTTTTTTCTTACAACGTAGACAAGTGAACGATTTTGTTTTTGAAACACTTGATTCAAATGAACTAGAATCGTTTCGATTATTTTCTTTAGATGAAGGTACGTTTGGTGCATTAAAACGAAAAGGAATTACTTCAGCCGAAAGCTACTGGTACTATGCTTCTTAGCAAGGTCATACCAATTTGGCTAATTTTGCGACTAAGCTACTGAAAATACCAGCATCAACCAATCAACTCGAACGCTTATTTTCAAATTGGGAATTTTTACATAGTGAAATACGCAACCGACTTACGTCAGAGCACTCAAAGAAGCTTCTCAATATCTATTTCATATTGCGCTCAAATGACCTTATCTTAGAAGATGAAGAGGAAGAGGGTTTTTTTGAGGATTTTGAAGGTTTCAACATAACTCAAGTCCCCGATCTAACACCATGCCGAGTTATGTTACAACGATACGACAAGTGAAAAATAATGTCAATTTGTGTTCAAAATTGTTCCAAATTTTCATTGATATTAATAAATAAACGATTTTGATTAAATTACAAAATTCTGTCAAAAACTCTAATTTTATTAGGTAAATGACATGATGTAAATGACGTCAAAAACCCATGTAATTTACATCGAGGTTTTTGACGTCCCAACCCAGGGGATAAGGATAGACAAAGTGGAGTTTTCGGTACAAATACTGTTGCGACCAAAATTCGTTTTTGTCAGAGACCTTATTTCGCGCGACTTAAGTAGTATGACCCTAATGTCAATGTTAATTTAACTGATAGCCATAGATATACGCCATTGTATTTTGCTAGTGAAAATGGTAATGTAAGCTTCATCCAAAAATCACGATCAGATCATCAAAATACTACTTAGAAATTGCGCCAATGTAAACGCATACATACATTACATTAATCATAGTAAACGCCAAAATAAATAATGGTGTCACCCCCATTCATGCGTAGGTGACTAAAATTAAATTTATAAGTGGAATTGAAAACAATGCCATTGAATGAATGGGTTAAACGTCTTACAAATAGTACGGAAAGAGTTGAACGAAAAATACTCGACAATGATATTTATTGTACATATGAATTAAATGAAATTAAACAACAGCTGCCAGAGTGATAAATGAAGACCAATGCAATTCTTCGCTTCAAACTCGACAATTGCAACGGTTGTTGGTGTCGTTTCATATGGCATTAAATGTGACCATATTGAATCAGGCATTTACATCAGAGTTGCTTATTATTTGGATTGTATTGAATCAATAGTGTGGAATGAACAGAATTGAAAACAAATTTAATTTAAACAATACTTATACATAAGTTTATAAAATAATATCGAATTTTTTTTATTGGGAAAACGATATCAAAACATTAAAAACAATTAATATTTCACAATTTAATTACGAATGCCTTTTTTAAAAATGTATTTCTTAAGAACTTTGAAGAAACCAATCCCTCCATCACTTTTCCACCAAAAATTTAATCATACAAGCACAGTTGACCTTGCATTTTATGATTGAAATAACATTGCACTTCAACATTATTTCCATATAACGCTGCAAACATATGGTTCAATAATCTTGTAAGTTTTATATTTGTTAAACAAGTTCGTTGAGTTGAAAACCAGTCAATTCACCTTCAATCTGACAAAACATGAATATAGTCTAGACCAATCAAAAATGTTGATCAAAATTCAATTTACACGTATAAATGTTCAAATAAATGTTAATTTTGATTCAGTAAACAGAGAGAATAACAAAAGGATGAATCACATCCCAATATCTCTCTGCGTTAATAATTCAAAATATTTTTGCAAATTGTTTGAAATTATTGGGAAACAATAAAAAAAAAAACTTTCAATTATTTCACCTAGAATTCCATTCGATGAAATTGTTTAATTTTCACTGAGTCATCACAGTTAAAATAAAAATGAAATTAAAAGTGTTGGTATTTTTAATGGTGTTCTGCAATCTAAAAATAATTTACAATCCTGTTCAGTCGGGTAATGCTACGTTTGGACTTATTTCATCTATTTATTCAATTATATCTAAAATCAATCGTGTTTTTCTCAATTAAACAATAGTTGCTGATGCAATTGAAGAGCGATCTGTGCACGATGGTAATTCTACAAGAAAATGATTTTAAAAAACCGTCTCTCTCTCTCTCTCTCTCTCTCTCTCTCTTTCTCTTCTTTTTTCTCTCTGTCTTCCTTTAATAAAAAAGAAAATATATCAAAATAGAAATATTTTTGCTTTATAAATTCATTTCAGATTATGAAAAAATCATCAAATTACTTCTCGTCAATGATGTTGCTCCAAAACAAATGGATCCAGAATGGGATATTTTAAAGATTGCAATTTTTAACGGAGGTAATACGATTTTAAGCAAAAGAAGTTTTAATTAAAACTTTTTTTATTATATTCATCATATTTATTTTTAGACGGAGATTTAGTTGCTGATGCTTATTATCGGAATGATTTTAGTTTTGAAACTAAAGACAAACGTGGTTGGACACCTCTTCACCTTGGAACGGGCTTAGGTAACTGCGGACATAATATTTAAATTGGAAATAACAACTGATTGATTTCTTTTGCGTTCTTATTTTCGCGTTCGAGAATAATTTTTTTTCAAACATTTCTGGAAATAACGTGTTCAGTCATAAGATGAACTTTTCCTCACATAAAAGCCGATTTGCTGAGAAAATGCGTGATTTTGATTTGTTTGTGAATAAAATAATTATTATGTCCTAAGAATTTCACTTTCAACTGATCCTTTCACTGAAAGTCCCTTTCAAATGGTGAAAATTCACACATTTCCCTACATAAATGAACAATTTTTGGGAGAATGACCCATAAAAAATTCATATGGAAAGTATATTATTTCATGAATATGGATAAAAATTTATTGTTTTCTATACCTTAACAATTCAAACCTTTCTCGATGATCAAAATGTATTATGTGTTTATTATGTAATTTATTATGATGCCTTTGAAGTGGTTATACCTACTACTAGATACAAGATGTCTTACATCCGTAAGATGAACTTTTCCGCACTAAAAATCCTTCACATGAAATTTATCCAGTTTCTGTTACGTATTCATTACATTTCATATTAACATAACATGTTTTAAGTTTTTCCATAATCAAAACAACTTAATCTCTAACTAAAGTAGTCCTATACTCAAAATTGCATTTTTACTTCTGTGTAAGGATTTTTGAATGTAACATCTCCATTTACGGTTAAAGTAACAATATATTCAGCGAAAGTAGAAAGTGAAAAACTAATTGTTTTGGCGAAATAATAATAGTTTTATTCGAACTGCCAACGTCATATAATTCCATTTTACATACTTTCCCATACAAAAATGTAATTGTCCACCAAAAATCTCATCTGGGGACCAAACAAACAATAGAACTGACTCTTCGACATTCGAAGACCTATATTTTTTTTTCGCAAAAAAATATGAATTTGCTATGAGGAAAACGCCAAAAAATACCTATTTTGGGTACTTTCCCATACAAAATTGTCATTTTTCACCACAAAACCCATTTAGGTACCGAACAAACAATGTGTAAGTTACACAGTGTAACTGTTCTATGTGTAAGGGGGTAATGATTGATACGCTCTGTTTGAGTGTCTAAGTGAATACTGTTTATTGAATGCTTCGTGTACAATGTATATACCATGCTACATCTTCTTTTTTTTTTTTTGATTTATTTCATTCAAATTTTTCATTTCTTAAAAGAAATCATGTATAAACGCAGATTTCAATAATGATTCCATGCTGCCATTTTTCATTGTTTATAAATATTACTTTTTCATTCAATCTGAATGGTGTTTGTTGTCTTGTTTTTTTATCGCAATATAGCTTTGAATTTATTTGTTTTCTTTCGAGTTGCTACTACAGTAAAAAAAAAAAAAAAAAAAAAAAGGAAAAAAAAAAAAAAAATACTTCGTTTTTGTTAATCAGTGTGAATTTGTTTGTGTGCATTGGCATGTTAGTTCTCAAATTACGGTTTTGCATTAATTGTGCTGGTGTATAATTCATATACTTTGTTGGTGTTTTGTATATATCATGTTCTGTATTTGATTTCATGAGAATTTGTTTAGTTTCTTTCTTTCTTTTGTGACTTACATTTATAGTCAAAATGGTTCGTGATTGTTTTTTTAAATTATATAAAATGGCTTGCGTGATTGTTTTATCTTTCTCATTTTCATCACAAAATTTCATATACCTCGATAGATAATCTGCAAGTTGTATTGTTTTCCTCGGTGCGTATTCTAATAATACATCAAAATTCAATAATTTTATGCGCATTATTTGTAGCTTAGCTGAAGCTATTTTGTGTATTTTTTTTTTTCATTATGCCCAGCAATGGCTTATGATCATTTACAACTTTTACGGTTCTTCCTTATGTGTAGTATTTGAATTTTTCTAAGGCAAATATTATGGATAGCATCTCTTTTTCGATTTGAGCATATTTACGCTCTGCGTCTATTAAACTTCGTGATGCAAATGATATTGGCTGTTTAGACTGTAGTAATCCGGCGCCCAAGCTATGTGATGAAGCATCGCATTGTACTACAATCTCTTTATCAACATTGAACATTATTCAAATATTCGACTTACAAATTTCGTCTTTTATATTGTTTACTACTTGTGTATGCAAATCTGTCCACTTGAAAATTACATTCCTTTTCAACAGTTCTCCTAATTGTGTGGGTTTTTCTGATAGAATTGGTATAAATGATGGGACTGTATTTACCAGACCCAAAACTGATTGTAAATCTTTTTTATTTTTTGGACCTTCAGGTCCAAATATGTTTAATTGCTTCAATTCTATCGGGATCTGGTTGTATTGTGTTAAATGAAAAAATATGGCCCAAAAACTTCACTGATTCGCTGTCAATTTGTATTTTCTTTGCATTGAATCTGACATTTTTTTCTTCTACACGCTCAAGCACTTTTATGAACGTTTCATCATGTTGTTCACACTCATCTTCCAATTGGAAATATTTCCAGTCTTGTGTTGTAAAATATATGTTTACAGCAAATACAGCAAAATGTCCAACATTCGTTGGAATGTGTCAACTTACTCTCATTGTTGTACGTAGAACATCTACAACTGTTCATTTGCTGCTGTATTTGTGACAACAGCAAATGAACAATGGAAAATCTACTACGTACAACAATGACAGTAATTTGATACATTCCAACGAATGTTGGACATTTTGCTGTATTTGCTGTAAACATATAGTTTATAACACGAGGTTGGAAATATTTCCAATTGGAAAATGAGTGTGTTGTTTATTCTTTCCAACAATTAAAATATCGTCAAAATATACATGAACATTCTCAATGTCACCAAAGTTATCGAAATTCATTCGTTGAAATATTTTTGGACCTGTTTTTATGCCAAATGGCATTCGAACATAGCGATAGTTGCCAAATGGTGTAGCGAATGTTCACAATTTTCTTGACTCTCTTGCTAAACGCACATGCCAAAATCCATCTTTTAAATCGAGAACTGTTAATATTTCATTTCATTTATACTTGACTAGCTAACCCCCGCTTGCTTCGCTACGCGATTTTAAAAAATTGAAAAAAATCAATAATAAAGTTTTGTCTCTATTAAAACATGAACTTAATAAATTTCATAAATTCTTCATATATTTAAATTTCATTCTTAAAACTAATATAACAAATTCAATTCAATTCAATGCTTTTTGATAAACCACATTTTTTGTCTTCTTATGTTGAGTAAATAAATATAAATCTGATGACTTGCCGACTCGCGAACAACCTACATAAAGTTGTCCGTGGGCAAATACAGGCGACTCCAAATTAATTCCACAAAAGATAAAGTTTGTCCTTGCTTTACCTTAAAAGTAGGCATAAAATTATCTTTTATAATATTTGTTGCATCAAAGAAAGTCATTTGAAAACACGAATTGTAATTTTGAATTTTATCTAAAAAGTGCCTGGATTGTGGATTTCTACCAGACACCACTCCCATAATGAATTCTGGTGGTGCATTCAGTATAGGCAATTTCACCTTACCATTAGCGCAACACATTCCTGGAGTTTCACCCTTAAATTTCAATGCTTTGCAATGATCACAAACAATATCTATTGTTCCAATCGAAACCTTTTCAGAAGAACTGTAATCAATTTCAGCATTATAATTAAATGCTGCACGTTCCAAATGACCAACATTACGTGTTGGAATAACTACTCGCTCTTGAAAATCTTGATTACGACTATTGTCCTCATTACGTTATAATTTCTCATTAGAACGTGAACAACGAAGGAATGAGAGCGCCTATTATAATTTTTACCACTCTCACTTTTTAAAAGCCATACTTTTTTATTAGATCTGAGAAAATTGGTGGTACATTTTTGTGCTCTTGTAAATCATTAATCAATTTCGAATAATGAAATATGAAATGATCTTTGAATGTGGTATGCGATGAAAATTGTGTTTTGCAAAATGGACATTTGAAAGAAATGTGAATGTCATTCATCGCAAATCAGATTCAAATTAGTTGAAATTATTCGTGAAAAAAAGAAACTCAATAGATTCTGAAATATACAACAATAGAATTAAAAGTAGGAAATTTCCATAAAAAAAAGCGATCATAAAATTTATTTAAAATGATCCAAATGAACTGCAACTCACCAACTAAACGAATGTTTTTTTATTCAAAATTACACACTGATTGCACTAAAAAAATTCTATGTAAAATAATTTAAATTTTTTTAAAAAACCGAGAAAACAAAATTGCACAATGAAATGAATGTAAAACAAAAACCGCATCTCATTTGACATTTCACAATATTCCCTTTGTATTGCAATAAATCGATAATATCGATAATATCGATTTTGAGTATGGTTTCGCTCAATACATACGATTACAACAACAAAACGGACTTTTCAGACTTAGCAATATATTTTCATGTTATGTAGACGCAATTAATTAATTTTTTTTAATTTTTTTTTTTTTTTTGAACCTTCACATGAGCTTCCTCATGAAAATGATGAAAATTCTTCGAATTTTGGTAAATACGATTGTTCATCCATTATTTGTTTATTTAATTCTGATGGGTCAATACAAATTCTTAATGATTTTTCTGTGTCATTTTTTTCTACTGTGACTAAGTGATGCACCCATTCACTGTAGTTGTGGGCTTTTTTTATTATTCCTTTTTTTTTCTAATTCATTTAATTTTACTTTCAATTTACTTTTTAATGCAAACGGAACTTTTCTTGGACAATGCGCAATCGGCGTTGCGTATTTTTCAACAAAATTTTATATTCGTCTTCAAACGTACCTATACCTTCAAACAATTGTGGGTATTTATTTAATACATATGTTTTATCAATGTTTGGTGTAATCGTGTCTAGTCATAATTTTCGTGCATGGTGGATTTACGATTTATAATCGAATGCATGTAAGATCAACAATTGCGAAAACAATTCTCAAAGAAACATTTTTGTAATCACAAGACAAAGAACACATACCAATTGGATTAATCCGTTGACCTCCAAATGCTTTCAATCTCATTCTAGCTGGTTGCATTTCAATATTTAAATTCAATCGACGGAAGACGTTTAATGGCAAAACATTCATCTCAGCGCCCGTATCTAAATTAAATGCTACAACATTAGTGTGAATGAACACCCTTTCAATCCATCTTGTGATTGTTAGATTGTCACCGTTTTGTATTGTGTCGTATCTTTCTACTACACCAATGTAAAATTCTTCATTTTCGTCATATGTTTCAATTACATTAATGCAACGAGATCTACATACAGATGCAAAATGATTTGGCTTTGAACATGATCTGCAATTTTTTCCAAAGGCTGGACATTTGTCTTTGAAACCATGATTGTAATTGCATTTTGTGCATTTAATTTGATTGTTGCCACTACGATTGTGTTCACCTCTATTGTTGTTGTTGTTTCTGTCTTCTTCATTTCGCCGGTGTTTCTCGTTTGTACGGTTATATCTGCTTCTATTGTTATTTTGTGTCGTATGCGTTTTCCTCTCATTATTTGTGTAGTCGTTGTTTTTGTTGTTTGCTTTGTGAGTTTTTTTACTGCCTGAGTACGCTAGCCCAGTGTCGCCCCTTATTTCATTTATGTCCGTTACTTTGTTCATCTTTTGCTGTTGTTCACGCGTTGCTTCGAATGTACGACTTTTTTCCTAGCTTTTTTCCACTGCCAAATCGTATGTTAAATTTGGTGTTTCTAATAATTTTGTTTGCAGTTTTTTATCATTGACCCCCATTACAATTCTGTCCCTCAGCATCTGATTTTGATTTTCTGCAAATTTTCGCATTATCCAAAGAGTATTTTGATATCCATTAAGAATGTGTCGAACGATTCATTTTCTTTTTGATTTCGTTGATAAAACATGTATCTTTCGCATACTGTGTTTTTACGTGCTAAACAGAAATCAGCGAATGCTTTTGTGACCAATACATATGGTGCTCTTTCCAGCGCCGTTAATTCCAAAGTATCATATATTTCAACTGCGTCGGATCCTCCTGCATTTAATAGTGTGTTAATTTTTGTAACATTAGCTTTCGTATCAATACCTGCTGTCAGTAAAAAAATATTGTATTTGTGCTTAAATCGTCGCCAATTCTCACTCAAGTTTCCTTTTAACTTCAATGGGTCCACTTTTTTCACGTGTTCAGTCATTTTTTCTTTAATTATTTTTCTGTAATCGTCAATTGTAATTTTGTATACGGTGAATTCGCCAATGTCTGCCCTTTTTAGACTCAATCTTAATTCGCCTCTTCCTTTCTTTTCTGTTTCCTCTCGTGTCCTCGATTTTGCACGTGCATTGATGTTCTCTTTTCTGTCCTTCACTGCATTTTTTTTTGAATTTTTTATCTTTTTTCGATAAAATTTTCGTTCATTCGTACTTTTTATCTGATCATAACTTCATTAATCTATTTTTTCAAATATTCCACTTTAGATGTCTTGGGTGAATTTCAGTTCTTTGTTCTTCTTTCTTTTTTTTACTTTTCCGCAAACAACATGTTGTAATCGGTCAAAAAATTAGGAGCACCCAAAAATATTTTTTCTCGGCGTTTTGAACCGAGGAGAACACGAAAAACCAGTTTTTAGAGCGTCGTAATGTGAGTGTGTTGTACCCTGTACCTTGTACCATGTACGCAAAAATTTGTTACCACGATAGCTTATTCCTAACGAGTCCAAAAAAAAACTGATAATGCAGAATTGTTGGGATAGTTCAGGAATAGAAACCATTAAATTTTGAGCATGGATAATGACCACATAGTGGATCCGTTAAATGGAGATATATCCAGTGCAAATGATGATTTTTGTATGAAAAGTGTCCAAAATAGGCATCTTACGGAATTTTCGTAAAAGGAAACTCGTATTTTTTTGCGAAAAAAATGTGGGTCCTGGAACAATGAAAGTCGGTTAAAGGTGCTCTTAATTTTTTAACCGATTACAATACTTTTACACACAACATGTTGTGTGCGGAAAAGTAATATCGTGTTAACATATTTTTACATAGTTTATGCGTTCATATTCAATACTCAATACTCAATACTCACTTGAAGGCACGCTCGGGAATTCTATATTTGGGTGTACACATTTGTTCGCCCCGATTACAATACTTTTAAATCACATTATAATGCGGAGAAGTAAAAAACAAATCAAACATATGAATTTCGTATAAAAACATTCAATAAAAATTGAATAACAATCGATTTCCGTTCAAACAGGTTATGGACTTGTTGTGCAAAAATTAGTAAATTTTGGTGCAAATGTTAATGCCCAAACTGCAAATGGAACAACGCCACTTTATATAGCTGCTCAACAAGGTAGATTTTTTTTTTTTTTTTTTTTAGTTTTTCGCTGAAATTTAACACATCGTTGAAAATCACTTGCAACAGGTAATCATGTGTTTGCTGAATTTCTTATTCAAAGTGGTGCCAATAGTAATATAACAGCAAATTATTCATTCACACCTTTGCACGTAGCTGCTGAACGAGGTACTTTTTTACATTTATTTTATTGTTTTGTTAAAACTATACTTGTATTTTTTTATTTTTTTTTGATATTAACAAAATTCAAACATAGAATTCTATAAGTTTTTAAGAATGTTAATTTACGATACTAATTATTAAAACGAACATTCATTTGCTTTTGATTAGGTCACACAAAAATTGTCGAATTGCTTATTAAAAATGGTTCTGAAATCAATGCAAAAAGCAATTTTGGTTTAACTCCTTTAAGCTTTGCTGTTTATCGAGGTAAACTTTTCAACATTTTTATTTTCAAAATTTAACTTAAAATGAAATCATTTGAATTTGTTCACATTTTGAGGTCATGAAAATATTGTAAAATTACTCATCGAACATAAAGCAGATGTTAATGTAACAGACAATTTTGGAAATTCACTTCAATCGATTGCTAAACAAAACGGTAATTTATAAAAATTAAATATATTAAACAAAATCACAATTGCAATGGATTTCGTTTAGGTCATTTTGGTGTTGCTGATTTGCTTCGTGATGAAAGCAAGAGAATATTAGGTATTTTGAAAAAAATTTCATTTGAATTATCATTCATCATTAATAAAGGTGATTAATTTTAATAAATTATTTTGTATTTTAAGGATTATCATCTCCCGAGTGAGTATATTTTTATGATTTTTATTGCTACAAAAATGACACATTCAAATATTTTCCGCTTGAAAATCGTTAGAATTATACTTGGAAAGAAATTTCATGAAGCTGTTAATGATGGTAATTTATTGGAAGAATTTCTCATTTAAACAATTGATTGAATAATTCGCAGTAACTAGCGCACGATAGGTGATATATCATACGATATTGGTATTACGATACGGTATCGTGATATTTTGCAATATTATCGCAGATATAAAAAGTTTGTGCAGAAGGGACGAGCTCCGTGCGATACACTTACACATGCGCTGTCTTTGAAAGTGTATCGCACATGCGGTTCACACAAAGCTCGTCCCTTCTGCACAAACTACATATATCTGCGATAATATTTCAAAATATCACCGTACCGTATCGTAATACCAATATCGTATGATATATCGCCTATCGTGCGCTATTCACCGATAATTCGTAAATATTCCAAGAAAAAAATGACAATTTACAAAATATTTTCACAGACAATTTAACTGCAATTCAAGAATTTATCAACAGTGGTGTGCAAGTCGATGTGAAATATAGAAATGAGAATGGAGATATTCATACACCATTGCATCGAGCTGCTGCTTTAGGTAAAAAAGTAGTTTTTATTGAAAGAATTATCTCAAGGAAAATTTCTTGTTTTATAAATTGATTTCAAGGTCGAGAAAAAATTGTCGAATTTTTAATTCAACATGGAGCAACCATTGACATAAAAGATAATAATGGTTGGACACCACTGCATTATGCGGCTAATAACGGTAATCTGGAAAATATTTCATGCAATTCTATATACAAGGGGAGGTTGAATTTTTTAAATTTTGTTTCTTCTTATGATAAAAATCATTACCATTAGGTTTTAAAAAAATCATTGAAATTTTAATCAAAAATGGATCCAATTTTAACATACGTGCGAATGATGGAACGACAACACTACATTTAGCAGTAGAAACCAGTAATGCATGAAACTGACAAATTCAGACATTTCTGTGATATTTGATATGTTATTTCTCCCATAGGTCGTCTGGAAATTGTTGATATGCTTATAAAAGCAGGTGCTGATGTTAATTCAATAACAGAGCTCGGTGATAAACTCGCAGTTGCGCCATTGCATGAAGCCATTGAATTGAGTAAACCATTTCACAACAAAACATACGTGTATTTTTTTTATCTTTTTTTCTGTTTTTCACAGATAATGAGGAATTGGTTAGCTTACTTCTGCAAAATGGTGCGGACTTCAATCTTAGACGGTCCGATGGCCCTTCCCCTTTGCATCTTGCAATTACTGATGGTAATTTATTTTATATCAACAATTTGACTATTCATAACTTTATAACAAAAATTAAAAGTTTGAAATTCAAATACTATTTTATAGGAAGTGATCGAATTATCGAAATGTTAATTCAATTTGGAGCTAAAGTTAATTCTCAATCAGCAGAAGGTCACACAGCACTTTTTGCTGCCATTCTTTATGGTATATTGTAAAATTTATTGAAATTAAAATTATTATTAATAATTCGATGAATTTCGGACATAAAATGAAATATTCGTTAATTAGGACGTGAGAAAGCTGTCGAATTACTTATCAAAAATGGTGCCGATGTAAATCTTTCAAGCGATTCGGGACTTGCACCAATTCATTGTGCTGCTCTGAAAGGTAAAACAATCATAAATGGTCATCGATAAAATAAAAACCGTAATATTTTGACATTTCTCCTTTAGGTTATGATAAAATGATTGAATTACTTATTGCCAACGGGGCAAATATAGAAGCAGTAAATGAAGACAATACAACGCCCTTAATTATGGCTGTCATTTCAGGTATTTATTTGCATTAAATATTCTGTACTCTCTACTAATCTCAATTAAAATCTTCAATCTTCCAAATTTTGGTAAAAATTGTCCTTGATTTTGACAAGCATTGCCTCCAAAATTGACAAGCATTTTCCAAAATTCCAGTTCCAATTATTAGTATTCCATTGATGAATCGATTATTTTAATTTTGATTCGTCAAATTGATGAATATTTCAGGTGAAGAAAAAGCGGTCAAAGTGTTGATTCGAAATGGTGCAAATCTTGAAGTAAAAGATTCACTGGGGACCTCTTTATCGCATGCTTCTTTTAGAGGTATTTTAAATATTGTTTTGATATTCGCCTTTCTCATCAAAATCGATTAACAAATTTTCAATAAATAAATGAGATCATTGATTTAGGTCATGAATCAATTGCAAAGTTACTAATCGAAAATGGTGCAAATGTAAATGCTCAAAATGTTGAGGGAGACACTCCATTATTTTATACTATTCCGGCTGGTACCTCAATGAATTTTATGAAATAATTTTCATATAATTTTTTCGTTAAATTTTGATGAAATCCTTTTTTTCAGGTCATGAGAAAATCGCCGAATTATTAATTAAAAATGGTGCAAATGTTTCGATTTCTGATGGCGATGGATTCACACCTCTCTTTCATGCTGCTGGAATAGGTAATCGCAGATAAATTATTTTGCGCTCCAAAAACAAAAGACATTCATAGTCATTATAAGAGGCAATGTTAAACAGAGGGCAAAGTGAGTCAAATAAATTCCAATACGAAGTATGTATTAATTTCCAAAAGTAGTCGAATGATTTCCAGAGACAAAATTAATCTAAGTTTTTCATTTTTGGGGGAACTGAAATTGTGAAATCTGAAGGAAAATAGTAAGAAATTAATGGAATTAGAAAGAAACTTTATTTCATCACCTTTTCTGATTGCACACATTTGGAATTTATTTGAAAATAATTTGGCCATTTTTTACTTTTCCGCAAACAACATGTTGTGCGTAAAAGTATTGTAATCGGTCAAAAAATTAAGGGCACCCAAAAATATTTTTTCTCGGAGTTTTGAATCTAGGAGAACACGAAAAACCGGTTTTTAGAGCGTCGAAATGTGAGTGTGTGGTACCCTGTACGCAAAAATTTTATTGAAAAAAAAAACGGGCCCAAAAAAAAAAAAATCTGATGATGCAGAATTGTTAGGATAGTTCAGGAATAGAAACCATTAAATTTTGAGCCATGGATGGTGACCGCATAGTGGATCCGTTAAAAGGACGGTTGTTGAGTGCAAATGATGATTTTTGTATGAAAAGTGTCCAAAATAGGCATCTTACGTCATTTTCACCAAAGGAAACTCATATTTTTTTGGAAAATTTAAAGTAATTCATCTTATTTCGATTTTAAAAACGTATTTCTTCTACAAGTTTCCATTCCAAGGAAAATGTCATAGTATGGGACTACTTTAGTTAGAAAGAAAGTCGTTTTGATCATGGAAAAACATGAAACATGTTATTTTAAGATAAAATGTAACGAATTTGTAACAGAAATTGGATAAATTATATGCGTTGGATTTTCAGTGCGGAAAAGTTCATCTTACGGATGTACGACATCTTGTTTAGAAATTATTTAGTCACTGTTGGATTTTTCCTATTTGCTATTGAACAAAACGTGAAGTCGTGTGTAAGAGACGATGGCAACCAGTGAAAAAATTTAAATAAATCAAATGCACTGGCAATTCCAATAACGTTATTATAAGAATTTAACTGACTAAACAATGATGTGAATGTAGAATAATTTTTTGAGTGTGTGTTTGTGTGAGTGGGTGTTTGTGTGAGTGGGTGTTTGTGCGAGTGTGGAATCGTGAAAGTGTGAAGTAAATTGACTAACAAAAACTATGAAACATTGAGAAAAAAAACATGTGCGCAGTTAAAGGATTGGTGTTCAATTCACCGTACACTTCAATCGAATTTCATATTCAATCAAAATGCGTGAATAAACCAAACTCAACAAATGGACCGTATTTTAAACACTAGCTAATTCATCATTTCCCATAATTTGCACAAAAATTCTCTTTGAAAATATAACTTTAAATAATTGTATCATTTTTGGTAGATAGAAACCTAAATAATTGAATTTGGTGCAATTGAAAGAAAGATAACTAACTAAAAACTTCCAACAGCCACTTTTGGAGTGCAAAATGTACAGGTCAAAGATTTATTTTTGATAAATTTATAGCTTTGAAATAAATCCATCAGATGGTTTTACGTGATAAATTAACAGGCATACAGTGTACGGTGATCTGTTACCACATGTTTGTGCATTGTTATTGTCTGCAATAAGGAAACATTTAAGTAATAACTATGCTGAAACATATAGATTTGTACTCATTACAGGTGATGAAAATATGGTGAAATTATTTATACGATATGGTGCCGATGTGAATGTTAGAGGCTCGCATAAAATGTCGCCATTAATTTATGCGGCTTTGAGAGGTATACAAATACTATATGAGGAAAAGTTCGGAATGAAAATGTAAAATCAACCAAACGTTCACAAATGCATTGCTAGACAGCTTGTCTATCGTATGCGTTGCATAATAAGTAAGCATATCGCAAGAGTTGGCATCGTAAAAAAGTGGCATAGAAGCGACATTAAAACGGTGGCCAGCGGAACTAATACTGGCACAAATTTGTATCAACGCAAATGATGGGGATGTTTTTGTCAATATTTTTGATGAAAAAAAAAAAAATAAAAAAACTGGATTATTCTATTTTTTCTTAATTGTTTGATTTATTTTTCGTTTTGAAATAAATTAAACCAATAAAGAATGATCCAATTTTTTATTTTTAATTTTTTGTTTTTCATCAAAAATATTGACAACAACATCCACATCATTTGCGTTGATACAAATTTGTGCCAGTATTGTTCCGCTGGCCACCGCAGGTAGCGCTGTTGTCGTACTCATAAGTAAACATATCAAAGTGACACAACAATTTTTGATCAGATGAATTTTTGAAACTTGGGGTGCTCCCTCGCCTGCCAAACCCTCATTGAGCACCCCATATTTTCACGAATTTATTTTTTCGCACATTACACCGATCTATACATAAGAAATTGAAAAATGTTCGTATCACTTTGATATAATTACTTGTCAGTTCAAAATAAAAATACATTGCGCACGCGAAAACACAAGGCCATCTTAGTATGTCGATATGCTTGCTTGACAGGCATTGCATACGATAGACAAGCTTCTCAGCAATACATTTCCGAACGTTTGATTTAAACGATGTAAAACTGCAAAAATTTGTTCACAAATATACTAAGGTCAGTTGAATACGATTAAAATACTGCTTGATCATGGTGCGGATATTAATGCTGAAGATGATAAAGGATGGACAGCTATTACTACAACTTATCACAAGGGTAATGATTTTATTTTGTACAATTAAATTCAAATACATATCAAATTGTGATCAATATTACTTTCTTTTGTTTCTTGTTTGATTAGGCTATTTATTTATTGCTGAATTTCTTCACAGAGAAGCCTCAAAACGGTCATCAAACTGTATGTTATAAATTTCAACGATATTTTCCTTTAAATTTTAATTCCTTTTTTTCCATAATTTTCATTTTCTTTTAGCATCCATTTGCTCTAAAAAGTAATTAAATGAATTAAACATATTTGAAAAAGACTTTTATTGAAACAAAAGTTTTTATATATAAATATTATAGTTTGGAAGATATTAATTATACATATCGCAATTTACACGATGGCAAGTGTTATTTGTATTACAAAACAATCAATAAATAATAAACCTAGCAATAAACATTTGAATGAATAAATAATGTTTCTTTTAGGCAATTTGACGGAAGTGAAAAATAAGATTAAAGCTGGTTTACCTGTCGAATGTCGAGATGCAATTGTAGGTTCAAGAAACCTGTCCCTTCTCCACTTGTCTATTCGAAATGGTATCAATTTATTAATTCATTAAGAATTCCAAATTTTTTCGATTTAAAACATTTTCATCGTGTTAATAGATGCAATGAACATGCACTAGGGGCTTTTAACACTAAATGACTATGTGAATAACTCGTATATATTGGCAAAAAATTTATGAATATTCATCACGTATATCGTATATTTTACGCAAATATTCATGAATGTAGTCTATATTCGTATGTGTATTTTGATTATTTTTCGTGCATGAAAAAGAAGAAGAAGAAGAACAGTTAAAAGTCTCAAGCGCGTGCAAGTCATGTAACAAACAAAACGATTATTTCATAAAATTTCTCTTCATTCAGGCTATGTAGAGTTGATTGATTTGCTAATAGAACATGGTGCAGATATAGAAGCAAAAACAAAAAAAGAGGGCTATTCACCACTTCATATCGCTGCGCGTTTTGGTAAATTTTAAATGACGAAGAAAAAAACAATTAAGAATAATAGTGAAAATAATGATTTTGTTCATTAAGACAAAGAAAGTGAAGCAAAATTGTTGATCAAAAACCACGCTAATGTTAATAGCAGAGACTATGAAGGAAATACTCCTCTTGTGATCACTGCCTATTTGGGTATGTTTCATTTCAAAACTATTGGATTTAGAAAACTTTGGAGAAATTTCAAGTTGCAAAATTTTTTTCGGAATTGGGCGAAATGTTGAACATATTTAGGTTATGAGAGAATATTAAATGCTTTGATTGAGGCTGGTGCCAATATTACCAATGCAAATATGGAAGGAAAATCACCAATATTTATGGCCGCCGACCAAGGTAAGAATATTACACAATAAAGGTATCATATACTAGTACTATACTGGGCACGTTCACACTCGAAATTGCATTTTGTACAAAAACATCCTAAATTCAATCCTTAAATCATCCTAAAAAAATAACAAACATGTTTATTTTATGTATTCAATTCCAAATTGTTTCAATATTGCATCGTTTGGTTTAAATATTTAAATATTTTTGAAAAAACTTTTGAGGTACGTTCCATCGATTCAATTTGACGCAAATGAATGGAAAATAATTACTCCATTATGGAGTGTTCCATTTGTTCTTCCGACTTGGAACCAATACATTGCCA